>CM053605.1:6068121-6166973 GCA_028646535.1 Procyon lotor | reverse complement strand
AGTCACTTTAATACCTGGTTACATGACCGAAAGCAGGTCAGAGGATTTCCAAAATAGACCTCCGCTTCTCTTTTGACAAATTAAAATTACATAGGAAAGTGTTATGTAATTTTGTTCATCTCGATTAGAAGAGGACTTATGTACACTCTTAAATCAACCGAGTTGATTTGAAAAAGACAGTCCATGGACTGTGATAGATTTTAGAAGCTTAGAAGTTTAGGGCAGGGAGGGGATTTAGAGTTCATTTTGTCTGCTCCCGTAATTGATAAGAAAATACTCAGTGAAAGTTACAAGACTTACCAAAGTCAAATTCAAAAAACAATCTAGCTCTCAAAATTCAGAACCCAGCCATCATTCTAAAATGCCATGGCAGTTAAACAGAAATGTTCATGGGGCACCCGATGTTCATGGTGGCTCAGTGGGTTAAAGCCTCTGCCTTCTGCTCAGTCATGATCTCAGGGTCCTGGGATTGAGCCCCATGTTGGGCTCTCTGCTCGGTGGGGAGCCTCCTTCCCCCTCTCTCTCTGCCTGCCTCTCTGCCTACTTGTGATCTCTCTCTCTCTCTGTCAAATAAATAAAATCTTTAAAAAAAGAAAACAGAAATGTTCATAACAAGTTTTATAGTGGGAAAGGATTTAACGTTGAAAATCTGTAGTATTTTACGAATACTTATAAAATTCTGAACAAACAGCTGAACTGAAATTCTGAACAAGTTGGTGAACAAACAGCAACTTTAAGTTTAAAAAAAACTTCATCATCACAAAAGCAAATATTACAGAAGTTAGAACCAGCCCCTATAAGTGTATTGGCAATTATAAGAAGTCACTGTATGTTGACTTTTCCTCTCTCCTGGGCTGTCGGTACTAAGAAATATATTCCAGTTATCTACTTGTCATCTTCAAATTGATTTAAAAAAAAAAAGTTTTGTTTTCAAAATGGACTTTTTTCTTCCCCTGTAGCTTATCCATTCTGGTGAGAGAAACGTTAAGATCTTTTTTCATTCATTCATTTTGTTATAACAATGCTTTTTTAATTGACCAACACTGATGTCTCTAATCATTCCTACCTAGCTCATCCTACTTGGTCGTGAATCTAAGTTCCCTTTCCTGAACAATCTCCGATCTTGTTTGTTTAATCTATACTGGCCCAAGTGAGCTATTTACCATGAAATACAACTGGACTGTGCCAACAGTCCCTTGGTGGAGAAAACAGCATCGCCTGTGGTGATGGGCCTCGTCCTTACGGCTCGTGGTGACGGGGTGAGTGGTGACGTGAAGAGGTAGTTTTTCTGAGTGGGTGTAATTCTGATTGATTATGACCCTAACTCTTCTTTGGATTGATTGACTGATTTGAAAGACAGACAGGGAGAGTGAGAGAGAGAGCACGAGTGGGCAGGAGAGGGAGAAGAGGACTCCCCGCTGAGCAGGGAGCCTGATGTGGGACTCGATCCCAGGACCCTGGGGATCATGCCCTGAGCTGAAGGCAGATGTTTATTAACCATTTTAATGAGCCACCCAGATGGCCCTCTTCTTTGGATTTTTACAAACGTACATAGTTCAGCACTTAACTGTATATATAATTTTGGCTCCCCTTTGCTTTCTACTGGGACCTTAAAGTCCTTAGAGTCAAAGAGCACAGGTTATGCAAACAAGCCAACTGGCAAAGAGGAAACAATGCAAATGTAGAACGCTCATTCCTTCAGTGACTACTTGCACGCCCGGCGTCGAGCCAGGCACGGGATATGGGAAGACCGGAGGGATGGCATCTCACGCAGATGGTAAAACATCACACGGCACTGTGTGTAGTATGCTTCATTGACCGCGAGAGCCTAGTCAAAATCTCCCTGTAAAGAGAGAACAATGGTTTAAATAAAAGTCTATCCCTCTATGTATCCCTTTAAATTCATTCACTGTGCGGTGAATGTCAACTGATCAGTGATTAAAGAGTTTCCCGGTCCCACTCCCGCCCATCTCCGTGGGTATGGGGAGATGGGTAAGAAAAACGGCACGCTGGAGAGAAAGACCACAGAAGTCCCAAGTTTTTACTTCTATTCATCAAAATACCATTTAATGTTCGGGGAGGAAATTAAACACCATTTAATGTTTCATCTCCTCCCCATCCATCTGGAATGTTTTGCACCGGGACAAGGGGAGCAAACGAATCTATTACAGCACTAAATTGGCCAGGAGGAAAGCCAGCTTGTTTTGCTCACCCCAATAGCTAATGATGCAGAGCGACCAACTTGTTTTAAGGAAGTAGTTCTAGTTGAAGACACTGGCTTGGGTATTTACTTAATGTTGGATGTCCTCCAACATCAGTTGGAACTACTGAACTTTTTTCAGTGAACTTAGTTAAGGCTCTTTTTTAATTTAGAAAGGGGACAATTGTAGTGACATTTCCAGAATTCTCTTAAGGCTAGTTGCATTTTAAAGAAAGAAGAGGAAATCGTCTTTCCAGGAATGGGGAAGTTCTCATTTAAGCCGAATGTCGGAACAGTAAGGAAGGTGATGTCCTCCCAAGAACACAAGGAGAGAAAGAGGGACACGGTATGTTTGCAGAAGGGCCGAGGACAAAATTGTGTTTGTTTTCTGTCTAAATAATTTTTTCCTCTTAGGATCCCTGTCTTACGCCTGCTTGGAAGTGCCACAAAGTTTTGATTTGTTATTTATTGCAATTATCCGCTGACATAAAATCCGAATGCTTCCCCAAAGCTGCAACACCCAGCCACTGTTTCTCAGCTGGGAGAACCAGGCCCCATTATCTGGGATCCCAGAAAGTGTTAGAGGGCATTCTGACCTGTCACAGTCATAGACAGCTACTGACATTTGGAGCCGGGGGCTAGGTCCAGGGCTCTGCAACAGCCCCTCCCCTGGAGAGAGTCTTGCCAACCCAAATGCCTACGGGGCCTTTGTTGAGAAGTTCTGGAAGATGACTCAAAGAATCGTACCTAAGATTGTGAGAATATTAACATTAAAACGTGACCTTAGACGACTCAACTGATGGGAGCACTGCTGAGACTAGGGTGTGAGTTCAGGGTCCCGACTCTCCCTTGGAGGCGGGTTAAGGCTCTTTCTGGTCCGCAGCCTCCTTCTCACCAAGCTCTTCGCACAGCTCCGTGCAGGGTATCGCGACGCTGGGGGCTGTGCGCGGATTCAAGAGCCCTATGCTTTGTTGCACAAAGTGGCGTCAGGACTCGCTTTGGGAGTGGAGGACTGGCTGGGAGAAGTAGGCTTAACAAAAGGCCCACGTCCCTTCCTATTAGGAAGCTAACACCCACTGGAGTGCACTGAGCCTCCCCTCCGTCACTGTTAATTGCAGATAATCAGCTCAAAGCACCGCTTTCTTGCAGCAACTACCTACGGACCAGTAAATTCCAGAAACGCCGAGCTGTCCCTTTAGCAACCTCGACTGTTTTCAGCCCACATATTCCTTAATATGAATCTTTTTGATAAAATAAAAATTCTTAATAGAGTGTCCTCATGAATGTTTCGATGTATAACAGCCACCTAGAGGATATTAAAACCTATTCTGGAAACCAGAATTCCCAGGGAGAGAGCAACCGTCCAGGGGATCCTGGGGCTTGAAGCCACAACAGGTTATTTGAGGTACCAACACCTAATGTGTCTATCAAGGTCGTCTGGTGACCCAAGGTCAATTCTTGGGAACCAAATACAGCACAGGCAACCTCTCCAGGCTCCAGCCCTGGTTCCGGTCCTCCGCCAAGAAGTGGAAGAGGAGGGAACACAGACCAGATGGCGGGAGGTCACGAGCCTGGCTGAGGACGAGAAGGAAGCACGCAAGGTGTGAGAATTACACCCCCCACACACCCACGATCGTACTGGGCTTTCTATGGGAACACAGACCCAACGATCGCCATTAAGACTTAAGACTTCTATTGAACCTGTTGACCTACTAACATCAATTCATGGAGTTACAGGAACCAAAACTGCGATGCTACCAGACGTTCGTTGCCCCCCACCAGATTCTGCAACCCAGACAGCTTGGCATTGGTTACAAAGTTCACCTATGTGCCAGTCTTGGGGTGGTAGGCTTGTACTCGGGAGCACTCTCCATCTGTGGTTTAAAGTCATTGGACAGACCAAGAGATTCATCAAGGGAAAAATGTGGTTTTCCCTTAGGCAGGTAGACCAGGACGACAGAATGTAGGTGTCGTGTGCATATGTGGTGTGTTATCAGTACACGGTACCTATGTGCTTCGCTCACTTGTTCTCTAGAGAATAGCAACCCCCCACCCCCCAATTTAGTCATCGCTCTTAAAAAAAGACATCCTAAAATGCTATCCTAAACCAATCCTATTTTTTGGTTTCGGTGAGATAGACTGACCCGGACATTTGTCAAGGGCGGGGCAGCGGGTCAGGGAAGCCGAGAACTGTGATGTCATGGTGTTCCCACTAGGGGGCTCTCTAGCCCGTGGACGTTGCCAGGAATCTCGCGATCCCAAAGGTATGGCTCCCCCACCGCACAGGAGGATCTGCCGGTGTTAACTCTCACCAGAAACCAGCGAGCATTGGGGTCATGCCCCTGGATATATTTGTCTTACTCCACGATCTGCCTCCAGTGAAGGCTAAATTACGGTGTTACTTTTTTTTTTTTTTTAAGTTTTTTTTATTTATTTGACAGGGAGAAACACAGTGAGAGAGGGAACACAAGCAGAGGGAATGGAAGCGGGAGAAGCAGGCTTCCTGCCGAGCAGGGAGCCCGATGCGGGGCCTGATCCTAGGACCCTGGGATCATGACCTGAGCCGAAGGCAGACGCTTAACGACTGAGCCACCCAGGCGCCCCCAAATTACGGTGTTACTTACCACCACGGGAAGCTTGCTGAAAGCCACCCATACAAGCATACCACTTCTAAGAACTTTCTGGTTGTGCATAATTTAATAAAACTGAGCATGTAGGATAATGCTGTTTATTAAAAATATATTCAGGGAGAAGGAAGTCAGTGCATTTATTCAATTTTACATACACATCTGTAGTTTGAGTTTCCATTTATTCCAACAGTTCATATAAACCACTGTTTCGGAGAAGAGAAAGAAATGCTTTACACAGGAGATCTGCAACCGGTTATAGGTTTGGTAAGATGAGTAGGCTTGTTGTAAAAATAAAACCACCTCTTCCATTAGTAAAGAATGTCTCCTTTATGCAGAACAAGTCTTCGGAGTTAAGAACTTTTCTTGCATGAACTTGAAGCGCTTGGAAAACAGCCAATCCTCTGTTTTCTATAAATATAAATGCTCTATTTTGTCTGGATTTTTCTTTTGAGGTAACAGAGGAAGCATTTTCAGTGATCTGTCACTAGGTTATCCTTTCCAGGGTAGGCCAACTACGGCAACGTCAAACCTAAGACTCATACAAAAGCATTTCTGAGAATTAGAAATACAGAGCATGACATTTCCAAACAACAAACGTTCTCATTACAGCAGGGAAAACGAAATGGGTCAAAAAACTAAAGCCTAAGATAAAGGAAGTGAATCTTTGCTAATGGAGAAGAACAAGGGCACCCAGATCCCACACGAGGACTTGGCTTCTGAATACACGGTCAGGTCTTTGCCCTGCAAGTCTCCTTCCTCAGTTACAACTTTCCTGGAATGTCAGGGAGGCTCCCATTGCCTGAGTTGCTCACCACGGACAGGAATCGGGGGCGTAGCCTCGACAGCTGGTGAATCAACCGGAGGGAAGACACAGAATTCGCCAGCGAGATAGTCCTTACAGTGTTACATCAAGAGTTGGCCCCAGTTTCTGGGATGTGGACGCTGGGGCCGCTCCCTCAGTCTTAAGGCCTTTCTGCACAGGACGCCACAGGGCTGTTAACTCCAGACCCGGAAGTACTGGTCAGTCGCCCCACCCGCTCTCATGCCCTGTCCCCGGGAACAGCCACATGCAGGGAAGAGAGGCTTGAGGGATACTACCTTCTTTATAGAACGCTCGAGTCAAAGGAAGTTCTCGGTTCCTACGAATGCAGGAACCAGAGCCGAAGCACAGGAAGAGAGAAGTCTGTATCCTACGTGAGTGGCTGTGTGACAGTTTTCCGCTGGGTGGGGCTAAGGCATCTAGAACTCTCTCCACGTCTGTTCCTGATTAGACTGCGTAAGAACTCACAATTCATCGTGGAGAGGCTGGGATGGGGGGATTACATCTAATTACCTCTTCCTTCTTAAAGCGAAATAGTTAAAAATACGTTTTCATAAACAAAGCAGATCAGATCCGTTACCTGTCTAAATGGCCCGGCACCACCGCACATTCGGTGTTGGCTGTGACTAACATCTGACTCCAACCCGGCCAAAACGAAAGGACAACAAAGTCTCAGTCACGACCCAACCGTCTGGGTGTATAAAGCATCCTTAGACATCAGTGCTTGTTGGTAGGATTACTAAGCAAATAAATTTAAGGCAAAACTGGGATAATAGCAAATGAAGTATATACTCTCTTCCCTATGATGCAATATTAAGGCCTCTGCCACGAGAGATTGCTTTAAAATGGGAAGTGTCTTCCTGCCCCTAATTACCAAGGGATCCCACACACGAAGGAGGAAGGTAAAGACTGTAAGCATTTAAACAGGCGAACTACTGACTTTGCAACAACCAACCTCCAGAGGTTGACGGCAAACCATCCGATTTTACTGGGTGATGTGGAACATCAACGAGGCCAAATCCGCCAAGGGGCACATTATGGATAAAATGTCAGATACAGATACTTTAGTAGGAAACATTGCTTTGTTTATACAGGTCTAAATTTTCACAATAGAACTCTTAGAAAAAATGAAGAACAAAATGCTACGTTCACACAAAAATCTTTTGTGCTTAGTTTGTAAAAAGGTATCAGAACAGTTCCAGCAAATCGGCTCATTAACACAAACGTCCCTTGATCCGCACCGCTTGGCTCCTTGGCCGTCAAGGTCAGAACTGCAGAAACACGATGGGGCTCATGGTGAGGCTGCTTGTCAGAACCCCCTCAGCTGCTCCACCGGCATCACACTTAACGGGGTCACCGCCCAAGTTCTCGGTGAGGAGGGGGAGGCTCCGTGTAAGGCCATTTAAGTGTAAAATGACAAAACCATTGAATTAAAACAAGCCACTAAGTTTCTCTTCAGTGGAGGGATGGGAAACAAAGGGGTTTCTACACCAATGAAGTAAGACTGTGGAACAGTGTGTAAAACAAAAAAGAACTGATTTCTCAAAGTTCACTTAAAAATACAAACCAAAACCAAAACCATGAGCTCATCTCTCATTTCCAAAAAGATGAATTATGGAAATTCTCTCAAATTTATGCAACAGGCTTAATTCTGAACCTTAGGAGGGAAAGAATCTCCTCTCGTTTTCTTTCCACGTTTTATGTTCTTCAAGTTGCTACAGTAAATTCTCTGAATAGTGACATCAGCCATGATGGGACTCACGGAGACGTGACGATTCGCTTGCACTGAAATACATCTACACCATGGAAAGTTATGCATACGGCACAGAACTACAAACAAAAAGGTAAAGCCAACTACTTGTTTTCGGGTAAAAACAATAACCTGATGGATTATTGCAGATTTGAGAAATCAGCCCGTGAAACAACTGGACAGAGCATCGCTTACAGGGGCTTTTATCGGTGCTGAGACAAAGGCTGACTTTGTCCCAAGTGAGCAGGGAGGGCAGGGATTGGGGGGCCTGGGAGTGTGGGAGGAAGGAGACTCTGAACAAAAACTCAGAATAAGGACAAGGGAGAGAAAAATTCTTTTACTCCAACAGGGACTAAAACCTGCTAATTTTGTTGAAAGTGTTACATCAATTCAAAACGCTCTAGTCTGAGGATAATAAATCCCGGCCAGCCCGAGCTGCAGGCTTTTTAACCTACACAGAGATGAGTGAGCTTTCCCGGACTCGGCCCAGAGGCTGCTGCGGTCGCCAGGTCACCGTGTCCACAGCCCTCGTGTGTCACTGGGAAAAGGCCAGCAGTGCCCTACAGCTAGATTCAGACGAAGCTTATGAGAAAAGTCTTCCCAGCTACAAAGGCTGAATTATCTTGACAATTTATTTCCATTCAGGGAGTTTTAAGTTATATCTTAATTGGAGAGAGAACATGGCACAGAAGCCCGTGGCTAACGAAAATGGAAGCACTGTGAGTGCTGCACACGAAGACCCGTGGGGACCGGGACAACACGCGACCCCGGGAGGGCAATTGGGGGGCGTGGGGAGCACGGAGAGCTAACCTACGGGACCGCAAGCTGGAGTGTCTGTACTCATGTCCAAGAGTTGTCTTTGGAGGAAACAAAACTGCAGACTTAGCTCGATGGATACACACAGCCCAGAATTAAACTGCACAGCGACATTTATTGTTTCAGCCTGGAAAAACATCCCTTTTTTTTAAATTTCACACAGCAAAGCAAGTTAAAAACTTCACTCATCAAATAAATGATAATTTAAACAAGAACTTGCTAAAGAAACCTCATCACAACAACGTTTTAGGGCCTGATCACTTTTAAGTCCATGGGGCCATTAATGAATATCAACCAAGTGTCTCTTGTATAATCTGCAAGCCGTTTTTCCTACAACAAGAAGGCGTAACATGTTTCCTTGACTCAGGTGATACATTTAGAAAAGAAATCATGATTTTTTTTTTTCTTTTGCTGTAACAGGCAGACACTGCATTTCTCGTTGTGATCAGGAAAGATGGAACGACTGCTGCCCTTCTCTCGCCGCGATCAACAGTTTCTCACGCATTATCTCAATGCTCGAGTAGTCCGGCAACTTAAGGTAGTTCACGCAAGTCATCACAGAGGGCAGGAAGTCGTCGGGGTTTTCTGTGGATTCGAATGTCTTCCGGACAATTGTCAGAGGTGGATTCAAACTCCGGAAGCCTGATGAAAGGGAAGGAAGACAGACCAAGGAACTCAGTAAGTTTGCAGGACGCAAACGGCCAGCTCAGGGGAGAACATTTTCTCAGCCAGAAGAATCAGGCTGGGCTCACAAACACACCCTTCTTCCCCGACTACTGCCGGGGAGCATCGCACTGCCCTGCTGTCGGGGTTACCACACACACAGGCGTTCTTGCTTGCTTGGCAATTAAATCTACACTCGATACACGTTTAGTGTAAGGTGACTGGTATCTGCTTTATTTACCATAAAAAGCCCTCGTAGAAAATAGAGGCAAACAGCTCCTTAGGCTTTCTGACTTTTAAAACAGAATACAAATTAAATTCCTATGTATGGGGAGTGACTCACTTCTAGGAAAGTAGACTCTACAAAGAATTCTGCTTTAAGAGTTTGTAATTCAAATGGCCTGAGGATCTGAATTCTATCTAGAAAAGTAGCACTGTACGTTCCTTAACCATCCTACTTCAATGTGTTTAAGAGACAGTCCCTGTGAATTTCCCTGCTGGTGACAGCTCTTATACATCGCAAAACAAAGTGAAAACTTAGAAGCCTGATGATACTAGGCGAACTAAGGTGCTGGAAGTCAAATACGGAATATCCTGCCGTCGGTACTTAAGTGTGTTGTGTCCGGGACACACATTTATTTACCCACCGAGCAAAGGCATACCCACCTCCAACAGGCAATCTTGGGCTACCTGTCACAAACTGGAGAAATAACCTCTGCTGCTCATTATCAAAACTACTGAGAATCTCAAACAAGAACTTCACAGCCCGACTACAACAGAAATAAATAACCACAATTATTGCATCATATCAAAATGCAGTTTCGAATCACCCCACAATGCCGACTCTCACAATTAGCTACAGACGGTCAAGACTAAACTATGACTACCTATGGGTTCACGTTACAGGACGCTCCGAAACCAAACGGGCTGCACAGCTGGAATGCGAACGGCAGGAGACTTGGCAGGGACCGTGCGGAGGTCTCCGCTTTACTACACAAAAAAACGGGTGTTGGGGGTGAGACCCGTGCTCTCCCCTCCCCCACCCCATTCATTTTTGCAGAAATGCTTTAAAAAGAATCTTTGGGTCCTAAGGTCTTAGAAGAAACGAGGCCAAAATATCAGAAAGTCTCCTTTAAAATAGGCAAACAAATTCAGGGCGCCGGAATGGCTCAGTCGGTTAAGCGTCTGTCTTTGGCTCAGGTCATTCAGGGTCCTGGGGTCGAGCCCCTCATGAGGATCCTGCCCTGAGGGGCGTCTGTTTCTCCCTCTACCCCTCTCGTGCCCATGCTCTCTCTAATAAATAAATAGTTCAAAAAAATTTTTAAAAAATAGGCAAATTTAAAAACATTTATAATATGTACACACCCCACCCCGCCCAATTCTTGACCATAAAGCGAAACCCCAGCAGATCCCACTACTTACCTGTCGTGAGTATAACCGTGATCCGGCCTGCAGCATTCCATCAGTGTCTTGGCATCCCAAGTGTCTGCCTTACTGCCACACAAGAGCTGATCCAGCTGTGTGTTTACACAACACAATGTAACAAATTACTAAAGACACAGCTGCGTAACAGAGGGAAAACTCACAGGACGTGTTTTGCCGGATGCCAAGAGAATACAGGTCTACGTGTGCCAAATAAAGTACCATCTTCAGCATCAAAAAGCTCTGCCGAGGACCTCTTTTTATACACTGTGCTCTTCTACTGCACTTACAAAGTCAGTCTCCTCTCCGGCTGCAGGAAGAGGTACCCCACCCACGTGCAGGGACTGGGGCCTGGAGAAACCTGTAATCGCCATTTAAACATACCTGGGACCTAACTCTTCTCGTGTCTTTAGAGGCTTTCACTTGATAATCTACTTGTAACCAGGGAGAGTTCGTAAATCCTGTTTTCTAGAAACACAAGCGTATACAATAAAGGAAGCCAAGACACAGACTGCGGAGCCGGAGAGAGAAGTGGGAGAAGCGAGCTGAATGGAGACGCAGCAAATGGGCAGCTTTCTCACTTTGTAAAGAGAAGCAGATGGTGGCCAGATGGTGGCTGGGGCGGCATGGGGACCAAGCTGGCCATCGCAGGGGAACCTTAGAAAGCAAAGAAGTGCTCGTATCTGCTTGGAAAATCTAACGTCAGCTTCCAATTAAACCACCTTTTTCTCTGGGTAACTGCCCATCCGCAGAACGACTGCGTGCTTTGAGAAAATCCAATTCAGGGCCTATCAAATTTAGTATCTACTCCAGGTCACCCACGGGCAGGTATGTCATGCATCCTGTTCAGTAAGACAGAGGTTACTGCAATTTATGGATGAGGCGGGCAGGTCAGACACGATAGCCCCGATAAGGTCAGACGGGCAAGTGGTGGGGACCAGAGTTCAATTCCAGGGGACATTCAGCGCCTCCAAGTGTCAGGTACACCACCTGCTTCAGGAAGCGGCAAATCGGAGTGGACAGAGAAGTCGTAGTGGGGATTACAATGCTAAGTCATTCAAAGACAGCGGGATCCAGCCAGTAACAGGCACGTATTCTAAAGCTACCACTCGAATAATAAACAAAAGGGATTCCAAACTGTCGCCCCTTTCTGGGCCAGCTCATCACTGGCGAGTAGTTTTCAGACTCCCGTTGCACCTACGAAGGCTGGGAAACTACACGTCCGCTCGTGTCCCCCTTCTCAACACCTTGTGCAACACCCCCTTAAAACTTCAAGGACTGGCTCCAGTCATAAAGCAATGTCTCACCTAATCCAGGAAGTTTAGGTTAAGAAAAAATAGTGCCCCCTCATCTGTGTTCAGTACTGTGGACCCAGGCCCCTCCCTGCCCGCCAGCACACCGGGCACCTGCATCCCACGCCCCCCCCCCCCCCCCCCCCCCCCCCCCCCCCCCCCCCCCCCCCCCGGGGCAGCACCCGGGGTCCAGTGACAACGAGGCTACATGCTCACCAATCACACACAGATCCCGCTCCTAAGAGTTAAGTTACAGTTAGCATTTATATAATAGAAAATGTTACATTTATATTATACTGTATTTTGTATTTAGACTCTTGTTTGCTCAGAAAATGATCTTTCCCGAACCTCCCACAACCCCCATCCCTGCTTGGTTTTTGTTTTTGTTGTTTGCAACAATCTTTGGCCAGATGGCACAGAGAGAGCCCCTCAGATAACGACAGATACACACAGAGCGACGAGCCGTTCGTTCTTTGAGACACAAGCTACTCACTTCTTCCGGGTAGAAGTACTGAAGATGACTAAGTGGGAAGACGGATTCAAATCCATCTCTGAAGGAATCGAATTGCCTGGAAACGCCTTCATTTAGTGCCCAGAATATAACCAGCTGCAAAAAGGAAAGTCTTTTAGAAACCCTGACAAGACTTCATTTCTCTTTCCTATTCAATATGTGGCAAAGTACAGTGAAACATCCTTCCTGACCACTTAGGAAAGCAACAATAAAAAAGAAGAAACAAAACACAAGTTATTAAAGTCTCTAAAATACTTCGCAGACAACTGCATAAAAGATCACTCAGGTCAACTTCTAACTTGGGCCTGGCCAATAAGAAAATGTAAGACACCACCACCAACCAAACCAAACCAGCCCATGAGCATTTATATTTAATGTGTTTTTAAAATTCATTTACATAAAATCTCGATGGCACATATTAGTACCTTCCCAGAGGAGAAGCAGGTAAGGATTTCCCAAGAGGATAAAGTGTTTTTAAGAAGTGAAGCTGATGTTTCAAGATTCACAATTACCAACTGTTAAGTGTTTTGAATTTTTAATGTGAAAATTTTAGATCTAAATCCTGGTGAAGTTCTTAGAAGCCAACCTTTCCACTTCACGTAGAAAAGGGCCAACTGTGGAAATGCAGTCCCGTATGAAAAGTAACAGAAAGCACCTGTCACTGGTCCCACATTATCTAGTCATCAATGACTCTGGCTAGCCCACGGGGTTCAAGAAATACAGGACACGTCCAGATAAAGATAAAAACAAAAACACAAGCATTATTACAAATTATTTTCAGAGAACTTTCACCTGGCCATTTACCAGTAGGCTAAAAGGTCAGCTTTCTCAAAGTGAGGGAAAAAGCAGGGGGTACGAGCAGACGGTCCTCTGAATACTAAAGGGAGCGTCTATCACTCACAGAACTGTTGAGGACACTAAATAATGTCTGGAGACCTCTGCTGTGTACTCTCTTTCTCTAGCAGATGAAGAAACAGAGCCAACATTTTTCAAAGGTTCTATCTAAAATCCCACTGAAAGTTGCTGGCAAACCCAAGTCTGGGTGTAGCTGATATTTGATCTTGAAACCAACGCTCTTCCCACTCGAGGTCAGAAATAAACCAAAAGAAAACTTTTCAAAAAGTAGTAATAAAGATCTATACAGGTTATAACTTAAAATAGAATTTCTTTTCAATAGAAAATAATTTCCCCTTAATTTAGCAAATATAATTAAGAACCAACATTATCTGAAAGTTTGTTACCCCCATAAACGTGTCTGTGTGTTAATTCTATCAAGTTAGCCACTTTGATAGAAAAACAAAAAGCAGTTTAGTGAGAACACAAGGGATGGCTCCTTTTCACTGACTTCTTTTAAATGAAGACAATGTGATGTCATCAGCATTCCAGCTTAAAGAGAGCAAATCTGAGGTCACACGAGGCGTCATCAACTATGTGACATGTTCTCTCAAGCGCAGATGGAAGCTAAGGCCTGAAGACATGGGTGTGATCAGTGACCTTGGGTGCCGAGGGTTTCAGCTGGGCAGGACAGGGCCGACAAGGAGCCCCGCGTCCCCACGCCGGCCTTCCCCCCCCACGAAGGGCGCCACAATTACGTACTCTTAGATACTCCTCTAAATTGTGGATGGTGACCGGTATATCCTTTCCTCCTTTCTTCAGTTCGATGTTGGGAAACCCTGGCAGAGTGAAATCCAATCCTAGATCTTCAACTGAGCAGCCATTCATAGTCAGGGTTTCTAATGCATATTGTAGACTCTCTTTGGTCTAAAAAGGGGGAATGAGAGATGTTAAGCACTGTCATTCAGTTGGTTCTGTGTTTGTGTTTATAAAACAAAAGGTACGCTAACACATTTGAAGGGTTCCTTCCACTCTTACAGTATTTGTTTTTATGTCATCTACACATGAACAAGTCACAGATCCCAAAGGAAATAGTCTTAAGCACTTCAGAACCCAACTATTTTTATACAGGGAAAAATAAGCTCACTTAAGTGTTCCTTCAAAATGAGATGTCAATGTGACCACATTTCTAATCAGATTTCACAGAAAGTCATAATCGCTTACATGACGGTCCATTTGAGAGTGGTTATAGGGATGGACAAACTTTTCCTAAATTCTCTATTAATCTTAATGAATCCAATTATATACAGAGTTAATTACTATTCCTTAGACAGGAAACCGTACATACCAATAATGTATTACATGAGTAAATACAAATAATGCACCAGCTAAGAAATGATAATTAACATAATTTTATGCCCCCTGAAAACCTCAAGTCTAAGGAACACCCCGGAGATTCCTCATCCTGTGACTTCAGGACTAGCACAACAGATCTGTATCCACACACCAATGCTGCAGTGAAGGAAGGTTCCAACAAAGCCCTCAAGTCATACTCTAAAGTCAAATGTTAAAAGCAGTTTGTATTATTTATTTTAAATGCTTACAAATATTTAACACTTACAGATTAGAAATCAAAGACTAACATGCAAAACTGCAAATACTACCTGAAAATGAAGGTATGTAGTACAGGAGAAAGAAGCGAAATGGCTTTTCAAATTGGAAATACCTCCAAGTATGAAATTCCTAGTGGCTAAACAGTCCAGGTGCAAGAAATTAGTCATTTAAACTAAAAAAAAAGCTAGAAGTTCCGATCTAAAATTAGTCATTTTTAAAATGAGGATTCCAGATTAGTTCAGAATGCAGAAGAGGAGACAGCACTGAGATTAAGGTATCTTAATCCGTCCTTCTCTGTAAAAGCCTGTGCTTAGGTCTCTCCTCAGCTTCAGGTGAATCATTTGATGAAACCAGAAAGGAGGCCTTTCATTTTAGGTTTAGGATATTCCGCAGAAAGACTACATAGTATTCATCAACATCTCTCGAATGTTCTCCTCCTGGAAAGCTCTCAAAACTGCCCCCCCGCCCGACTCCAGATCAAGGTGGTCACTGCTGTCCTAACGGAAAGTCTCTTCTCGCACAGCTACTTAAGGAACATCCTGTTTATAAAGGTTTGCATTACAAAATGCTATCATTGAGAGGAATCTAGAATATATAGTGTCCCCGAGATATTTAAAAGGAATTCACTGTTCATTTCTCCAGACCTTAGATTAAATCGAGAGCTAGTAAATTTCAGCCCATTTCCTGTGTACCTTTTTTTTTAAAGATTTTATTTATTTGACAGAGAGAAAGAGAGAGAGATCACAAGTAGGCAGAGAAGCAGGCAGAGAGAGGGAGAAGCAGGCTCCCTGCTGAGCAGAGAGCCAGAGGCGGGGCTTGATCCCAGGACCCTGAGATCATGACCTGAGCCGAAGGCAGAGGCTTTAACCCACTGAGCCACCCAGGCGCCCCTCCCGTGTACCTTAAGAATTTACACTACCAAGTTTGTTTCATGGTCTCCTTTACAAACAATGCGGTGAGGGGCTCCAGAATACCACACACCACCACTCTTCACGCGTTGGATGAAAACTGGTTAATACAGTAGAGCAGTTTCCATGGAATGTGGTTTCTGTGCTATGCATTTTATACTCTAAATTGACAGCATCAAAAATAAAGATTAAAGATTTGTAGAACAAATCTCAAAAAAGAGTTGAAGAGAACGGGTGGCACGTTGCCAAATGTGAGCCAACAGCCCAGCTGTGAGCAAGTCCCAGCTCTCCCCCCACACTCTGGGTCCGCGACCTTGGCCGGTCACTCAGTCTATCTGCCTTGAGTGTCTCACGAGCAAAGAGGAATAAGAGAAACACGTAAGTCTCTGAAGGGTGTCATGGATTAAATGAATTAACATGCCTATGGCACATGGAATAGTGCTGTGAGTTTTACTTTCCTTCCTTTCTTTTTTGGGGGCCGTTATTTACCTACCAGATGATTCCAAATAAGACTGCATTTGTTTTTAAAATTCACAAAGTCGATAAGCATAAAAGTGATTCTAAAAATCCTAAGCAACAGATCTTCTATGGAAAAAATGGAGTTGGTCTCTTAAATGCCAGTTTCTCTCAATAAACAGACTCATTTTTCCAAAAATCACCCGTTAATGAGGGAGATAAAATTACTTCCCTTCTCAATCACTCTCTTCTGCTAACATGGCACTAAGGTCTCCACCTTATCGGCAGCTCTTCTCCAGTCATCAGATGTGACACTTGCCCTACAGAATCTATTTTTACTTTACACGATTTATAAAATGGGAGTTGATTTAACACAGGTCCACGCTGCCTGCCCAAATACAGCTAACTGAATCAGTGCCATATTTGTTAAATATAACTTTGTCTTCTTCTGGCCTGTTAGAGAACCCACTATTAATCTCAGATCGGGTCAAGTAATTTTTAATCTCTTATTAATATGTAAGGAATATACATGAATGATATAAAGCTCAAGATTACCCATTCTATAGAGAAGCCTCAACAGATGTTACTAAGAAATAGTGAACACCAACCACGACCTATAAAACTATTTTCCTGATCTTTCTATAAACAAATGGGACTGTTCCCAAATTAAGTTACCTTTCTGGAAAAACAATCTGTCCTAAGAATAGTTTTTATTGATTCAAATGCTTACTAAAAAAATCCAGTATGATACAGTATCTGCCCAGATACATAATGCCCATCCGAAATTTAATAAGAGCCTTATGGGTTCAAGTCAGGAGTGTTTTTATTTATTAATCAAGATGTTTATTTATCACCTGCTGTTTTTATAGGTCATTGTACCCACTGTGAAATTGTTTCAGTTATTCTAATAAAAAAAATTAAACTCTTCTAAAATAAGTAAAATAATATAAAATAATAACTGGGTCAAACATAAACCATTTAACAAAGAACTCATCTTGCATAGTAAGAAACTGATCCACTTGACCATTTCTTCATCTTCTAAGCTTACCTGGGATTTATCTTGTTCAAGTCTTTTCTTCTGTCTGACAATGTCTTCTAGGTGATACACTGATCTGGCTACAACTGGGTCAATGTCAAACAAATCATGCGATGTCAGTGAAGTTTCCTGCCTCAGCATCCACTTATAAAAGGGTAAGCCAAGGGGAAGGTCCACCTGAAAGGAAGTATACAAAATACTCTAACAGTCATGCTAAGCTTCTAGAATTGTGTCAGTTCTATAACTGACACTGAGACCATTTATAAAGGCTGAGTAATAATCCCCCCTCCAAAAACACACACACACACACACACACACATTTCGGAACTGTTTCTCTCATTACACACAACTGTTCCCATTTAAACCCAATTTGGGGCCCTGATATTGTGAAAAATTTCGTACACCGAAGAATCCTATTTAAACACTGACCCTAAAAAGGTTATTTTTCAATGATGGACATATATTCTCCATAAGGACCTCCAAACTAAGAGATTTTTACAGGAATCTTAATCTATTTGGGGCGGAGTAAACTAAATTCCACTGTAGTCTGTATTATTGCACATATGGGTGAAAAAAAGAGGTTAAAGAACCAACTAACCAAAACTTAAAAAATGGAACTTCTAAAATAACTGGTTAACAGCCCGTTCTGTAGGCAGAGCAAAACTGTCAGCTTGGAAACTTGACACTGGATGAAAGAAAATGTCTTCTACATACTGAACAGGTATCTCAGAAAATGTGAGGAGAGGAAATAAAAGCCTGGCAACACTCAGACCTCCGTTAAAACTTAGCTCATGGGTTATTTTCCCTCTGGAACTCCAATGATGAGTTCGGCTGCAGAAAGTTCAGGCTTTCCTAAAGGAATTAAAAATCTAATAACAAATACTTTAAAACCTCCCTTCACGTTGCCTGATTCTCCGAACCCTTGCTACTGAAGGAATGCTTCGTAATAGCACTTTGGCATCATCACCTGGGAGCTCGTATGAAAATGTGAACTCTAATGAGAAAAGCAGCAAACCAAAAGAAAAAAAAAAAAAGAGAAAACGTGCAACCGTGGGCCTCCCCTGAGTTACTGAACCCCAGTTAGCGTTTTTAAATAGAATCTCCATGTAAATCATATGCGCACTGAAGTCTGTGAAACACTGTTTTAAAATACAGCATGAAGTGCAGGGGATTGAGACACTTTCAGAGGACACAGATACAAAAAAATGGTAGACGAGCAGATAATCCTAAACTTACCAATCTGAAATCCATGATAGCCTTGGCCATTAATTTTCCTAAGAAGCGAAACTTCATCTTAACCTTTGCGATGTGAGCCGGCTTGGCCGTCCTACCAAACGGAAGCGCAAACAGGCCCTGGAGGTTTTGAATATACTTGGTCCCTTCCTGGCTTCCTATAAAATGAGCAAGTCACAAACCTTTAGATGCTATTTCCCAAAACAAAGCAAAGCAAGACAGGACAAGACCCGGTAACTAAGAACGCCTAAGAGATTCAGTATTCTCAAAATCGGGCAGATCATGGAATGAAGTCCTCTAGAGCTGGAAGGCTCGCTCTGATTTGATAAAAAAGAAAACAAAGGCTCAAAGTTGGATTAAGCTCAGAGCCGGACAGCCCTCTACTGGGAATTAAATCTACCTGATGAATTCTCAAGACCCTTTTACCTCACCTGAAAAACACAAACTGACTATCCTCACAAATGAAGATTACCTTTTGGATTGCTAAGAGTCACTTCTTCACCTCTCCAGAGACCCAGGTCAGCTCTCTGTAGTTCCTGAGATACAAGTGCATAAAACTCCAGTGTAGGCCCAAGTCCTGTGCCAACCTACAGAAGAACAAAAGTAGAACAATTTCAAATTTTTGGACTTCACGCTGCCTTTTTCTTGGGCCAACCTCTGCAGTATGGACCCTAGCAGCAACTGTTTATTTCATGCATCATCTCCCAGACTGCCCCGGCTGCGCTCCTTCAGGCTTGGTCCCCCGGAACAAATAAGAGAGAGGAGCCCTTTGTTACTGCCCAGGACCCCTGCACTCCCGCCGTGTGCTTCGGCCTCCCAGGCACCCCAGCGGGAGCTGGGGGATCTCCTTCCAGAGCCCTCTGGTCAGCCTGAAACCAGCTCAAATGTCTTCCCAGGAGAAGCCTCCTCTCTGGCCCAGTGACTCTGCTCCTTTTTCTCTAGGACTTGCCGTTCAGCGACTTCCCACATCACCTCCAGAGGCCACAATTTCATTATGTGTTTGCAATTCTCCCTCAGGGCAACTTGAGTTCACCTTTGTACCCTCGAGCCAGCCCCCAGCCCGGACACACAGCAGCTGCTGAAGGGCAGGTTGCTGAGTAACACTGAGTAATGCTGAGTAACACGGGGCTCGGGAAAGGTCAGAGCCGTGCCAGCGCCCACTGGGCTAACTCAGCCTCAGAGGGTACTTTGGTGCTTCTCGAGCCCCACGGTGCACGGGCAACTCCTGAGAGCTTCATCAGCATGTTCGCATGGAGACGGTGAGCACGTCCCGAAGATTCTCGATTGACAGGTCTGGTTTTGAGCCTGGGCACTGGTATTTTTTTTTTTTTTTAAGATTTTTATTTATTTATTTGACACAGAGAGAGAGAGATCACAAGTAGGCAGAGAGAGAGAACGGGAAGCAGGCTCCCTGCTGAGCAGAGAGCCCGATGCGGGGCTCGATCCCAGGACCCTGAGATCATGACCTGAGCTGAAGGCAGAAGCTTTAACCCACTGAGCCAGCCAGGCATCTGGGGCACTGGTATTTTTAAAACCAGCTCTGACGTGGCTGTACAGCTTGGAATGGAAACTCCCCCCTCCTTGAGAGGTATCCTGTGTCCACAGTCATAGCCTAGTTATTCCTACACATTCTATCAAGGTCTTACCAGCTCGGACCGTAAGTCAGACATGCAGCTTATGACAAGTTAATATCGTAGTTTACAGGCTACATCAAACCATCATCCTATCCTGGTCAAGAGAACTACAGTTCACTTAAAGAGATTATTGGCAGATAATGGGCATTATTATATCATTATCACAGTTACTTTTTAAGAGTATCCAAACTAGCTTAACAGGTTAGATGCAATCCACCAAGTATTGCACTCCAACTTTGCAAACAGTGACATACCAGCTTGGATGGGGTGACACTTTCTAGACCTCACCCCTCTGTTAGTTAGTATTCCACACTAATCGGCACCTATGTTCCCCAGGGCTCCAACAAAAGCTCTGCTTTTCTTGTTTTTACTCGGCACATTACATCCCATCATTCAACACTGTGAACCCCCTTTAAAATCTATTCCGGACTGGTCCCTTATCTGGTCTAACTGCTAGAGCCTCCCGCACACCCTCTGCACCAGTATTCTCGGCATCTCCTCGTCTCAGTGGCAAGAGGCCTCCCCTCTCACTCAGAGCAAAAGCTCAAGTTCTTCCTCGGCCGGCACCACCTGGGTGACCCCTCCCATAGCTGGACCCCTACTGTGGCCCGTCATTCTGCCAAGGGCCAGGAATGTGCCTCGGGGCTTTTGCTGCTCCGTTCTTTCGCTGGAGACAGCCTTCCCTAAATGGTAAGGACTTGCCTCAATTGTCCCCTTGACCACCCTAGCCCTTCCCCATCACGATCCATCTGATTTCATAATAGCTTTATTTTTCTTTATCATGCGGCCTGTCATATGCATATGCGTAGGTATGTGGAAAAAAAACTGTGATGGTAGGAATTCTGTATACTTTGTTGTCCAGCGAATCCTGAATACTGGAGGAGAGGAAGGAAGGGAAAAAAGAGAAGCCGAGAGAGAAAAGGAAAAACTGCAGTAGCACCCGGCATCCACCAGATGGTGCTTTCGAACCACTTTTTTCTCCCTTGAGCATGATGACCCTGGGCTAAATAGAAATCACTATCAGATCAGTCTAACTCCTTCATCCAAGGAATGGGTTGTTATTTCTAAAGCTAAAACAGACTTAAAATATTAAGTGGCATGAGTATTGCTGTACACGTCATCACAGCAGGCCTGTGAGGGTGCAAGGAGGGGGTCAAAGCGGTTCTGGCAATTCACCCCGGACCCCGGGCTGGCCAGCAGCCCTGTCCCCCGTAGATCCACCTGATCTTTTCAGGTTTCTGCTCCGCTCAGCCACTCCTCTAGAAAGGAAGGTACTTTGGTTTTGCTTCATTTGTCTTTAAAGGAAGGAAAAGCATAAAGCTCTAGAAGTAAAAACGCAGAAAAATGCATTTTGACGACCATATCTTTCTCTCTCAAAAGCTCACATGTAGTAACACCTACCACATGACAACGTTCTACTGTTAATCATTCTAACAACACGGGATGAGAAAGGTCCCTCTCTCCCGCCCCTCCTGTGGCCTCACCGAGGGCTTTACAGAACTGCCCCGTGTCATGGTCAGTCAGCGCTGGCACCAGGCCCCACAGTCCATGCTCCTACCACTTCACCCTCCGGAGGCTGGTCGTTTGTGGCTCCAGCCAATCTGGGGGCTTAAAGACTCTGAGCCCACACACTGGTTTACCAATCATCCCTGTTCAAGATGGGGCCCATTTGGATTTGATACTCTGAATTAGGATTCTTCTAGAGCTACTCTGAAGTCGTCCTGATGGCCACTTTGCAGACCTGTATGGTTGAATCTGATTACAACCTGAGGTGCCCTTTGCATCTAAAAAGTCAGTACTCCTCCCAAGCCCTATTCCCCAGTGATCCTCCTAGAATCTTTTCCATAATCAGAAGGTAGGACCCAGCAATGAAAATTATAAAATTAAGACTTCTGTATCAGTAAGTCAATCCTGATGGTCCGAGGCACAATCAGTGTGATGCTATCCGGAACTTGTCTAGGTTCTATCTGAGCAGAACCACAAAGGATGTGAGAGGGAAGGATTAAGACATTCCTGGCAAGAAAAAAATATATTGGGGTAAAAAAGTAAAAATTCAAGTTAAAAATAAACTCAGGAAAGGAAGTCACCTGGGGCAGAGGTCTTGCAGTTCTATAAGGAAGAAATGTGAGCATGTAAATATCCGAGGAACCGTATCCTCTGACCAAGAGGCATGATCAGGGTGGATTCAAAAGCGCATCACAATTTCTTATCCCGGCAGTCAAGGCCTCCCCTCCCTCTACCTCGGTCCCATGGCTTCCAGAGCAGTTACTCACTTCTGCTACTCACCACCACGCCTAATCCTTTGCTGGAACCACAACCTTTCGCCCCCTAGTTGTCCCGCTCTCTTCCATCAGTCTAACTCTATGAACCTGCTCACACACTCCTGGGACAGTTGGACTTGTCTGAAAGCCTCGTCCCACTTGCCACCTATACCGCCCATTGGCCACATGCATTCATACCTCTGGCCTGTGGCCACCGCCCCCACCCCCGTCCCAACTATACTGTGATCCTTTGACTGAAGGAACTCTGCCATAACCCGGATGCCTAGCACACTGTCTACTTCCTAGGTCACAATGACTTCAAGTGTTATGATTGAATACTCTCAAATCAACTTTTAATGAGATGAAAATACCTAAGAAAAATCAAACTCATAATTAAAATTCCTTGGATAACCACAGGTAATACTGCAGATTGTTAGAGGTTGTACATTTTACAGACAAGAAAACCGAGAGGCAGAGTGACTGGCCATTATAAATAATCAGTGTAATAGAAGGCTTGGATATTTTAGGTCTTTAAGAGTTTCAGAAGTCCAAACATTCTCAAGTTTTGTCTTAAAAATACTTAGGGGAAAGAGGGAGAAAAGTATCCCTAAGAGATTCAGCATTTCACAGTTAAAATATAGAGAAAACCATTATTTGAATCTCTTGAGGGACAGTCCAGGTGGTTTAAAAGTGCCTCAAAAGAAAGAAAGGACAAAGGTTAGAAAGGAAGTAAAAGCGTATCTTTTCCACAGCCGACACAACCGCCCAAAAACACAGGTGAGCCAACTACGGCTCCAGCCCACTGCTTGTTTTTTAGTACCATCTGCCAGCTAAGAGTGGTTTTTACAATTTCAGTGGGTGAAAAATCTTGAATAATATCTCACCACATGTGAAAATTAGATGAACCTCGAATTTCGTTGACAATAAAATTTTGTTGGAACACGGCCAGGCTCATTTACCTCAAGTCTCCGGCCACTTTCCTGCTTGTACAACAAAGGCAAAATAGAGTGGTCACGATGGAGACTGTAGGGCCCACAACCCCCGCATATTCACTATCCAGCCCTTTACAGAGTTTCCCAAACCTGGGTTCTGCAATAATCCTACATGATATATTAAAAAGTTATTACAACTAAAAATTATCAGTCACATAAAATAAGGTGAAAATAAAAAAATCAACTTTATTTCTACAAACTAACAGCAACCAGAAAATAGAGTATCATTTTCATCATCATCACAAAACAAGAAATATTTGGGGAGAATTTTAACAAAATATGCACATGAAAGACCTCTAGACTTAAGTGAAACTAGAGAGATCAAAAGATCTAAACAAACGGAAGTCTACATGGCATTCATGAACTCCAAGACTCACGCTAATACATGTCAATTTCCCCCCAAACTGACCAAAATTCAACACAATCCCAATCAATATCCTGTGAGACCTTTTGTAGACACTGACAAACTGATTCTAAAATTTACACGGAAATACCAGGGACTGAGAAATAACCACAACTTTAACAACAACAACAACAACAACAAAACAACAACAACAACAAAACAAAGCTGGAGGACTCACACTATGTGACTTCAAGACTATCAAGATGTAGTACTCAAGACAGTATGGATTAACAAAAAAGAAGAGAAAACCCAGAAATGGATCAAACTATTCACAATCGACTCATTTCCAAAAAGGAGCCAAGGTCATTCAATATGGGAGAAATATGCCTTTTCAAACAAACAGTGCTAGAATATTTAAATAGCCAATATTTAGAAAAAAGGAAAAATATCCTTAACCATTTACTTTACGCTATATATAACTAAAAATGGATTACAGACCTAAGTATGAGAGCCAAAACTCTAAAATTTCTAGAGAAAAAAAATAAATAAAATTTCTAGAGAAACACAAAAAATCTCTGAAAACCAAGGGTTGAGGGGGAAATTTCTTGGGATTAAAAAAAGCACAAACCAGAAAAAAAAAAAATTTATGAACTGATTTCAACAAATTTAAAAACTTCTGCTCTTCCATAGACATTTCATAAAGAACTTGTATCTAGAGTAATAACAACATAATCAAAAAACACGATGATGGAAATGTGGATGGACACTTGTCCAGAGAAGACATATGAATGGCCAGTAAAACAAGTGGGAATGAAAAATCAGAAAAATGCAAACAGAACACAGTAAGATACCACTGTAAACCCCCCAGAATCCCCCAAATTAAAAAGACAAGACCGGAGAGTTGTTAAGCATGGGAAGCAACTGAAACTCACAAGATCCATCACTGGTGGGAACAGGAAATGGCAAAGCTACTTGGAAAACAGTTTGGTGTTTCACATAAAGTAAAATTGTATCTTATTAATAGTAACTCAGCAATTCATCCCTGAAGCATTACCTAAGAGAAACAAAAACCTTATGTCTCTCCAAAGACTTGTACCCAATGTTCACAGCAGCATTATTCATACATGTCAAAACCTGGAAACTTAAAATGTGCATCACCTGGTGATGAAACATTTCCTGAAATATCTATACAACAGACTCTTACTATTAGTAACAAAGGGAAACAGATACATGCAACAACATGGATGACTCTCGAAGCATTATACTAAGTGCTCGAAGAGTAACACACAGGGCTACATACTGTAGGAGTCCACCCTCTCAGGCACTGTAAGAAAAGACAGAACTGCGGGACAGAAAAAAGACCGAAGGGTTGCCTGAGGGTGGGGAGAGGGCGCGAGAAGCAAAGTGATCTAGAGCAGTTTATGGTGATGGCATGTTTTCTTGATCTTGATGTGGTAGTGGTTCCAGACTGAATTAGACAGTCTGGACATTAGAATTTGTAGAACTAGAATCGTACGTGTTATAAGTGTGCATTTATTATTATACAGGTTAGATCTGTGATTTTCTTAAAAGCAGTTCAGACATTTTGAAAGGCATGCTTAAAACATCCTTTCACTTGATCAACCTAACAATTACACCAACATTTGCTCGTATGCAAGAAAAAACCGTCTTTTATTATACAACCTAATCCTGGAAACTGCAGTTTCCACCTTCCAAGATCATCCAACACAGAGCAAATCTCCAGTTTGTAGATAAACTTCCCAATTGCTGTTTAGAATTTCAGAGGACCAACAGTCTTACCAAAGGCACAAATGAAGTCGGACACCATCCACCCTCGTAAGCTCACCTCATTTTCATACTGGATTTCTAACATGGCCCGGGAGCTACCCAGATCCTGCATCACGGACTCCGCTTGCTTCAGCAGCTCCTCTCTGTTCACAGTACGCTAAAAAACAAAGCACGAATGTGAGGAAACAATGCTCACATTACACTCTAATAAACAGGGGGCATTTCTTAAAGAGTGCCAAAAAAAAAAAAAAAATCAACTGTTAAAACACTGTTTATTTTCATTTATCTGAGAGCGAGTGCACGAGACAGCACATGCGGCCACTCGAGTGGGGTAAAGGGCAGAGGGAGAGGAGAGGGGAAGAGAGAATCTCAAGCAGACTCCATGCCCAGCACAGAGACTGACATGGGGCTTCCTCCCACGACCCTGAGATCATGACCCCCGCCAAAACCAAGAGTCGGACGCTAAACTGGCTAAGCCACCCAGGCACCCCAAGACCATTTCTAGAAAAGCATACCTCAGGGAAGGTTAAGAAGCAGCTGCATTGCTATAAACGTGGACAACAAAGCTAGAAGTTAAGTCTGAGTATTATCTTGAGACCATGGCAGGTTCAGAAAATTCAAGATGGAGAAGAAAGGCTCTCTATAACCTTGCCAGACACCAGTCCACGTCAGAGCTGCAGCTACGTGGCCTCTCCGTGGGCAAAATTACAAGTACATAATGGAGAGATCGGTATGGCGGTGGCAGGCGAGACAGCTGAGCTGAAACCCCTGGCCCCAATCTGCAGAGATCCTACAAGCCCAACTACAAACATCTACTAATGAGATTCACGAGAAGGAGACAGGTCCTGCTAGATTTCCAAATTCTACCAACACGGCCGCTGACACAATCCTAATGATACAAGTAAAGAGAGAAATAGCAAGGCTTTGCAGAACAAAAAGTGTAAGGTGATTTTCGTTTTGCTTCTCATTCCTTCTAACTCTTTCCATGTCATTACTGATGGCTCTCATGAGTCTTGGGAGTTACAGGTTTTGGAAAGACACACTTGAGTAAGAATCCTCAGCAAGAAACAGGAAGATGAACAGAGACTTCAGAAGCAAAAGACGGTGGTGTCAGAAATGGAGGATGGGATCCCCGCTGGAAAGGCTCAGAGCAGAGAGGTCAGAGCTCTGAATGTGGAGCCAAAGTGAGAAGCCCAGGAAGCTGAGGTCAGCAACACGGGGGCTGACCAGGCTCGAGCCAGGAATCCCACCAAGAATCTTGCTTCGGTCATCTCTGACCACAGTGATGTGCAAAAGGAAGAAAGTGGATCTGGTTCATTCTACCTACTGCGTAGGGATCAATTATAAAAGGGAGGCTAGAGTGTGAGTTCCTCATTTAAAAAGAAAAAGAAGCCCTCGTGGGGGAAGACAGGACTCTTCCTTGGCACAAGAGTTATAGCAACTAAGAAAAAAAGAATTAGAGAAATTATTTCAGAAATGGGAAAAAGGACTCTTAACTGCAGGATGAAGAAGAATCAGAGAGAGCCCGGTTTCCAGAGCTCAACGGGAACCCCAGCAGCCCCAGAGGAGCAGACAGGAGGAGGGGAGGCTCGTCGCCGTCGCCATGGCTTGGCGCCACAGGCACTGCTCCCGTGTGTCGTCGCACTAGTGTTCCTGTTACTGGCCACAGCTCGGTGCGATTTACCTTTACATATCTGGGAGGAGAGACTTACTTTTTTCCTATCCAATCTAGGTGCAACTCTGCTATCTTGAGAATCAGACTGGTTGATTTCTGGGTTGGTATCAAGTAATCTTTGCATTGCTCGGTCCCGATCAAATGCAGTTACATAAAAAAGCATTTGCCGGGTATCAAAAGGGAAGAAAAATGGGCTGCAAAAAGATGAGACATAGATTATCTGAATTAGAATCAGAAACCAACAAACCACTACATTACACACAATTTGTCACTATGATACAGAATATATAAATAGAACCAATAAAAACAGTCTAGGTAAACTAATTTTGAAGAATTTTCATAATTCTTGTATGAAATTTCAAAGTGATCAATAATGCAGTAAGTAGCTTTTTGCTGTAAAATATGAAATTCAACTATTAAAACTCCTATACTTTAAATCAGGTCTATTCAAGATCATCTTTAATCTACCCGAAGACCTTCAGGAAGCATAACCTGACTAGCAAAACCCTCACCTTAAAATACGATCACCGCTCCATGCCACGGCCAGGCCATCCCCGTACCACGTAGATACAAATAATGATAATGGCTTGACTGGCTCATGATTTTCCTCCCAGCTCTGGCGCTTCTAAGTCACTCAAACCTGCCGAACGGCCATGCTGAGTTCCAGAGAAAGAACCCTACGCTGACACAGGTCCTATCGCCTCCTGATGGAGGATTTTGGAAGTGCTTGACACTGAGCTGCTAAAAATACTTCCTGCGGTGATGCCAACATTCAATATCTGCTCTAATATGGGTAGCCACATAAGGATGTGGCTGATGTGACTAAAAACTAATTTCTAATTTACTTAATTTTCATTGATCTAAACGTAAATAGATGTATGTGGCTACTGACTACTGTATTGGATCAGTACGGGTCTACGGTCTCTGAGAATGTAAGTCTGGATTCAAACAGGCTGAGAAAAATCAATCAACTATACCTTTGGAGTCCAACTTTATGAAGACAGAGGATTTTAATCTCTTTAAATATCCTTGCATACTTTCCTAGTTCATATATAGACACATACTGTCACAAGTAGACCTTGCATTAGCCCCAGCTAGAGGCCCCTCCTCTGCACAGACAGCTACACTAAATATTAAGCAAGCTGCGATCAAATAATGATAATGTTACTTAAACACATTTAAATGGGTTCAGTGAAGACTGTTTTTGTAACAAAATATGTTAGGACCGACACCACAATAGCATGCTCCCAAGCCACCATTTCAGAAATGATCGTCTTACCAGGTTTTTCCTAGTTCAGTAAGCCATGTTGGGATGTTTCCTGTCATGATTACTAAAGGATCTTGAAGCTGCCTATTTGCTTTTGCTGTCAACTTACTGTTTATGAATTCACTAGTTGGAATAATCTCCTTGCACATTGCATTCTGTAAAATGTTAAAAAAAAAAAAAAATAAAGTCTACATGTAGTTAAAACAGAATTATATTCACTAACTCTTTATCTCCAAAAATGTATGCAGAGTGCCCAGATTTCACCTGGTTTCCACTCAACATAAAATATACAGCTTCTCACTCAAGTGTCTTAAGCTAAATGACAATTTCTGCAATGCAAAGCTCAAATACCACAACCCCTCCAGGCCACTAGTACTGACTCAATCACTGATGTGGCAGCTAATGTTCTGTGTGAAGCCAATTCTGTCTTTCTTTCGTGTATCAACTTAGAAAAATGACCTTCTGCTTACATGTACCGAAAGAATTTTTCTATCAGTTCTATAAATACAATAAATTCACATACGTTCTTCATGTTGTAGCCTAATAATAAAGTTACAGCCAGAAAGAACACCGATCCAGGATTGTAGGCCAGCCACAAAAAGTGGCGGAGAAGCTCCCATTGGTGAGTACATTGCATTTCACTGGGCTGTGATCCCTACATTTAACCAAACCGGTATGGCTGTCTCTAGTGCAACAAAAATTCATCAACCACTGGACAGAAAAAGTCATCAAACCACAGGTAACATGTCACACACAACACATGATGGGAGGAAACTCCATAAGCAGGCCACATTACTCACATCATACAAGTAATACCAGTATCGACTGATGGCATGTAAAACTCTTAAAAGAAGAATCACATCTAATGACGGGTCTTCAAAAGTTATATTTTCAGGTGGCGTGGATATGAGGTAAACTTCTAAAGGATTTGATACTGATGGGCACACTCCATCTAGAGGGCAAAAGATCAAAGATAAGGTTTGATCCAAGTTAGAAAGGCTATGCCAGTGGAGCCGGTGTCCTCTTGGCACCCTGAAAATAGTAACCACAAGCTGTGAAAAGCTAATGTTTGGTATCCTATTAGAGTATTGATAGCTTGAACATTTTCCCCTTTATCTTACACATAAATCATACAAGCTTATGAAAATTTTGCTTTCCTCCCATATCCAAATAAACTGCAAAGGAGAAAAACTGACTCATTTCTCATTTCTTCTTTTCAACAGAAGAGACGGATTAACAATAAAATGGCCACAGAGAAGAATAAAGACAAAAATGTTTAAATAAAGTGCACAATTTTATACAAATTTCCTGAATTTTTAATTTTTATATCTGGCTTAAAATGGCCACATAAAATAGACAAATATTCCCAACTGTAAATCTGATAGGAGATTTAGTTATTGAATCCAAGGCTGAGGATAGGACAGACTGATAGTTTCCAAGGAGATCTATGATTCTTCTCAGATTTCACTAAGTAATAGCTTGGACAGGGGGGTCAGGGGCTCAAACTGTTGCCATTTACTTTTACTGAGCAAAGGAATTAAAAATTACAACACTGTCACTATCACAAAAGGGCAATATTTAACATCAAAAACACAGGCACAAAAATCTCAAAATAAAAACCTTTTATAATAGAACTTAAGTTTTATGGAAAACAAAACAAAACACTGTTATAATGGCCTTATTTCCGTGGACCAAAAAACAAAACAAAAAAACCCAAAAAACAACAACAAAAAAAACCCAACCCCCAACAGTTGACACTATTTCGTTTGGAATCCTGGATACGGATGGTATCCAAGAATGACTCCGAGGCAAATGCTAAAGCAGTGCTACCCTCACAGAAACGGGGGACAGGGGTGGATGAGCACATGGAGCCTGGCAGGAAATACTAGAAAAGAAAAGAGACCGACTGGGAGGTGCTATTCCACTCTGTAGTCATCACGCTACCTGGCAAAACTTTTCATTTCTTCTATGATTGCTAGATTATAACAAATGACAAAAAAGGAGGGCCTGCCTGCCCAAGATCAGTCTCTTCTTTAGTAAATGTGCTCTACTAATGAAATTTGTTTTAGCCTTCATGAAAACGTAAGTTTTTCAAGAAAAGAGTATGCTTTTTTCCCAGTTTTCTTCCCAAATTTAATTTTGCAGGTACTGAAATTTTCAATTGTGGTAATTTCATTTTTTCCAAATTATATCTAAGGGTTTCACTGCCAGGTATAAATCACTCCTTTCAAACTTCCACAAGAAGGCTAGTGACGCGTGGCAGTTTGTTTTCCCCTCCCATGTATCCACTTACCGTGCCATAATTCATCGTGCTTTTTTGCGTTTCTAGGAGATGTTTTTGTTGGAGCTGTTTGGGCTCTTCCTCTTTTACCACCAACACAATCTTTATTACTCTCTTCATCCTCTCTCACGGGTTTGTACCTAAATTGATTGGAGAATATGTAAACTAAATGTCGATTTTAAAAATAAAAACTCTTCTACATGGGCCGAAGTGGGACCCACAGACACCACAGTTACCAGAACTCTGACATCTATCCTGTTTGTCCCTACTTATGGATTTGGAGAATTAATGATGGCACTGTTTCAGGAAGACACAAGGGTCCACTGTCCCAGGAGAGACCCCCTGAGGAACTCTGGGGATGGTTCAGAGAAGAATGGCTCCCTTTAGTTTATCATCATTATTTTTTAAAGTAGAGCCCACCACAGGGGCTTGAACTCACAACCCTGAGAGATCAAGACCTGAGCTGAGATCAAGAGTTGGCCGCTTACCCAACTGAGCCACCCAAGCGCCCGAAAGACTGGCTCTCTTTAAATCTAAGTAGCAGACATTCACAAAAAAGGCACAAAGCTGCATCCAAATGCCTCTAAGGGCTCAGAGATGCTGCCAAGCTTCGTATTACCTAAAGGAATGTCATCTTCCGGAGAGGTTTTTGTCTTGTTTAAAGACCTGAAACAGATCTAAAAAGCTGACATAAACTGTGATTACTGCCCACGAGTGCATGTTTTCCAGGAGACATAATGAAGGCAAATACACACGTACACATGTGTGCACGTGCATGCACTCATGTACACACAAATATCTGAAGCGGCTTTTAATACTAAAATGTAGGATTTGGGTGCCCTCTCCTTATGTAAGCCAGCCATTAATACGAATTCCAAAACACAGGAACAATGTCGAAGTTGATGACAGAGCAAACGATGTCAGTTTCAGACTTGCCATATTGTGTGAGTCTTTGTCCAAATGCCCGCTCTCCCCAGAGGGTTGCTCTCGTCGTCCGTAGACTCCCGCTCGTCCTCGGCCTGGATACTGAACTGCCGGACTGCCTGGTACACGGTCATGTTATACGGCAGCAAATGCTCTCCAATGTAGAACTGTAGCCTGTGCCTTACGTTGCCGGAATTTAAGAACTGAGCGGCCTGAATGAAGCAAAAGAAAACCCACTTAAGCTCTAGCCCTGAACCGTGTGCGCTGACAAAATGGCAAGAGCAGCGCCTTACCAGAGACTCATCTATTTCCTCGTCGGAGCCATCATCATCGCTGTCTTCATCATCTTCTCTCACTCTTCCATACCCTGAGGACCCAAGAAGGCTGTTAAACTCCTAGCAATTGTCCGTGGCCAAGAAAAGCCCACACGTACTGGTTAAACGAACATACTCTTAGAAAAATGTGTATTAATTACACTGTGACCTATGAAGCAGAAAGAGCTAAGAAAACAGTCGCCTGTAAAGTGTCATTTCTGCTGCATTACGTTCTACTACAATAAATGAACTCATCACTGAAGTAAGCCATCAACCCCTTGGAAGTGTATCATGCTTCCACAGGCCATGTAAAAATGAATGATGGGAACACAAATTCCCAATGCTAGGTTTTGTTTTTTTTTTTTTTTAAGATTTTATTTATTTATTTGACAGAGGAGAGAGATCACAAGCAGGCGGGGGGAAGCAGGCTCCCCACCAAGCAGAGAGCCCAATGTGAGGCTAGATCCCAGGACCCTGAGATCATGACCTGAGCCGAAGACAGGGGCTTTAACCCACTGAGCCACCCAGGCGCCCTCCCAATGCTAGGTTTTAACAGAAGCAGCAATAAGCAGGGAAATCGTTCCCACATCCCTGAATATTCCCAGCCCAATATACGTACAAACACAAAACATACATCTAAGGGAAAGTACCTCTAACTACAAGGTATCTCTCGATAGCTTGTACCAAAGCCAGGGGATCGATCTTGACCGGCCCACCTTTCCATTGCTTCACATTCGCACAGTCTGGATGTCTTTGTAACTGGCATTTTAACTGATGTGTGTTGAAAAATTTTAAAGCCTGTGATCCTCTGTTGAGAGAAAAGCTCAAGATAATTTGTGAAAAAAAGTTATTCTATTATTTTCAAAAGCAACATAATTAACTCAAACAAAAGCAAGACAATACAAACTTCATTTTCTTAAGGCACAAAGTAAGCACTTACTTACCAGTTATGTAAATAGTCAAGACGCAAACTTAAGTTACTTAGTGAAAGTTGTTATAAAGTAAGAAATAGAAGAGGGTGTGTATGCATGCCTATGAAAACAAATCATCATTCTATCTCCGTCATAGCAGAAAAAAACACGTGAGCAGAAATCCTTACCTCTGAGAATTAACTATTTCTCTAGACTAAAAATTGCTCAAACATTTGAGCAAACTCACTTCTGTAGTATTTTGCCACTGCCTAACGAAATTCTATGGCTGTAAAAACAAAGGAAAAAGCCCTCTCTTTTGCTTTCAAACAGTTCTGCTACAAAATTAATTTAAAAACCTTTAAAATTTATTTTGCTATGTTCTTTTGAATGAAGCAGTTTGATAGCTACACCAGTCTAACCCTGGTAATGGTATTTAATTGCTCATTTCTGGAAAGGGCTGACAACAGTGAGACACAGAAAGGCTTAAAATGTAGTTATTTTTAAGATTCCATAAGGCATGCAAATAGGACTATGGGAAAGAAGGTCCCATTAGACGGGGGATAATATATATACACACACACACACATACACACACGTACATATATATGTACATGTATATGTATATACATGACACATGTATACATACATATATATGTAAACATACATTTTTTAATACCAATCTAGGTAAAAATGAAAAACTTCATGTCTCAAGCACAGGTGAAAATGCCCCCATATTTCATAAAAATTTCCAGGACAGGATAATGACCAAAGCTGAATACCACATCCTATATTAATTTTCAAAGCAAGAAAAAACCCTAGCCCACACGATCCCTTCACCTGTCCAATAATGCATATTGTTTTAATTCAATAAAAATTGTTTTCAAAACATCAGATTATATATTTAAAACTAAACTAGTTTCTTATTTTCTAGCCTTCTAATCATAATATTCCAGAAACCTTGCAATATCTTGAAAATGCCATAGTAAATTTTTACAGTTCATTCCTTCTGTAGCATTTTAGTCCAGAAAAACTACTGTACCATGGAAAAAAGTTTTAATGAAACAAGAAAACTTCAAAATATACACTTGTTAAAACCCATCAAAGGTATAACCATTTACATCACATGTGAAATCACATTATTGCACAGAATCCAAATATTTTATTATCCTTATCTATAAATTCATGGAGAGAAGCAACATACATTCAAGTTTATCAATTTAAGGAACACTAAGCCCATTACGGCTTGCCGACACAGTCCATGGGTTATATAATTCCAAAACATCATGTTTTAAAACACATGGGGCAATTTAAAGACAAAAATCGTTTTTCTTTGGTCATTATAGCCAAATGGTCTTAGGGCAGACGGAGATGTTACCAGACCTCCCGCCACTTCAGCGAAGCAAAATGAAGCAGAGGCCAAGAGCAAGGGTGCACCCAGGCAATGATCCTTACCTGCCGCCTGTCCCATTGCCACTGGGGAAGTCATGTACTTTCACTGGAAACTGTTCCATCTGGCTGAGGCAGTTGTTCATCTTGTGAACTAATGCCAATAAAGGTGCATTACCCACTGGTTCTACTCTTCCAATGGGCTCTTCTCCAGGAAGCTAAAGTTATAAATAAACCAACAGGTTAAGCAAGGCCTCTTGAAAATGGAACACTCTTCAACAAGAAAATTCAACAGGCAGTTTTACAAAAGAGAACCATTCCTCTATTCTCTTTTGGTTCTTTCGATAGATTTGGTTGGAATGATTATTTCCATATAAATTTCAAATAGAAACTCTTTTTTGTATAGGCCCACAATCCCTTATTCTTAATTCCTAAGTCCAAAAAGGTTTGAAAACACAACTTATTGGTGAAGAGATCAGACTCAGACATGAGGCCATTTGGAGTCTTTATTTACATGTACTGAGCAGGAATATCCATATGCTTTTCTGAAAAAATATTCAATGTGTATGGAGCGCTATTTAGAATTCACTGGAAATATCAGGTAATATATATGTACTGCATATTATAGAATTCTTGAAACCCACTCAACCCCAAGGAGATTCAGGTAAGAGATTACAGCCCTGTACATCATGTTAAGCATGGTATAAAACTACATCCAATATTGCTACACATCTAATGCACCTCAAATAAATGACAAGTCTGCTTTATGTAGCCCAAGTTAAAACAATACAGGAAGTGCTCAAATGCCCACAAACACTGAAAGGAAGGCATGGTGAAGTAGTTTCACCAACACACAGGAGAATTACCCTTAGTCCTACTACACAGATGATCCAGAGGATGACTTCTCTCAAGTAGTTTTGTAATAAGTACAATGATGTTAAGTCATTAGTGTCCAAGAGTAGTTACATTCTTGCTGTTACCCACTGGAAGAAAGTGGAGCCTCTCTGAGCCTTCTGGTTTTGTAATCCAGATTATAAAAGGTGACTGAGTACTTTCAAATAGAACTGTTAATACTGTACTTCATATGCACAATGGAAACGTATATGCTCACTCTCTCATGTCTGTAGCTATTTTATTATATTTCCCTATATGTATATATCGTTGACAACATGTTTAAAAACAAATATTGAGAATAAAATACATTTACAAGTAAGAGACTCCTATTAATGATTGGTCTTACAGAAAAAACAAAAACTCAAGGTACAATGGCCATAGAAACTGTAGCACCTACACCATTAAATCACCATGCTGTTGCTTTACTAGTGTATCTGATATATAAAAAGACCAAGAAATCCAAATCCAACTGTGTTATCAGAAGCCAGAAACTTGACCTCAATATCTTGACCAGTACCTGATGGAAATTACTGAGATGAAACTACACACATCGGTGAACAATGATTCCTATAAGATGACAGAGAAACATTAGGAGGTAACTTACTGGTGAAGAAAAGAAAACATGAAGGAATCTCTTTAATCTGATCTCTCTGCTCACAGCGTCCTTTTCACTTTTAGATGTCAAATAAAGCAACAGCTGCTTCACGAATCCACTATGTTGGATTTCAAATGATGAAACATCGGACTCTGAGACTATGCTACGGATTTCTACAAGGCACTCAGCTCCACCATCCACCTGGAAGAGTTGGGAACAGTATTTCTGTATTGATCGCAACAGTCCTCACGAAATGCACAGTTCACATTTCCCCAAAAAGGAATTGAATACATTCTCAACATCTTTAAAAAAGAAGGCGAGGGGAGTGAGGCCTTCTTGGTAGAACCTTGGAAACTGTGATCTCACACGCAAAGTCACAAATGTTAGAGGATTTCATGGAAGAAAACCAGCATCCATACTACTAACATTAAAAAGGAAAAGTCTTGCATACAACCAATGTTGAATAAAGAAATAATAAATACAAGAAATAAATCAAGAGAATAAATAAATAAAAGGGACAAATAATTGAGACTACAAATTGAGGGATAAAGAGAATACCACAATGAGGAGATAAAACAATATAAAGTGTAGTTTTAAATTAATACATTTAAAACCTGGATGAAATGGACAGTTTCTTGGAAAACACGTACTACTCGAATTACTCAAAGTACATTAAAAATGTAAAAAGGCTAAGAATCAGATGAAATATTAAAGGCTTATTATTCAATCTCCCTCTCCAAGTATTATCAGATCCACGTGGTGAGAGGTTAAGGAGGGTCCGATCAACTCTAACACCCACAGTTGAGATGTACTTGTGGGATATTTCAAATTTCTTTTTTTGTCAAGAAATATGGAATGTGACAGATCGCCTGGGTGGCTCAATCAGTTGAGCTTCTGACTCTTGATTTGGGCTCACATCATGATCTCAGGGTTGTAAGAATGAGTCCCCTCTCAGGCTCTACACTCAGGGCAGAGTCTGCTGGAGATTTGCTCTCCCTCTGGCCCTGTCGCTCCCCCCCTTCGTATGCATGTGCTCCCTAAATAAACTCTTTAAAAAAAAAATATTGGATGGGGTGAGAAGAGAAGGGAGTCAAAGATAAGATGCCTAGTATAGTTCATGATAAAATGATGAAGCACAAAGGTCAAGGGACAAGTTACAGCCATGTCAGTGCTATAGGTACACAACTGGCGAAAAAGTTATCTAGGACGGCAAAACAGAAGAGATACTGGAAGAGACGACAAAGGACCAACACGGCTCGGCCCATGTGGTACCTGGAGGTTGAGTTGTTCAGTTGCAGCACAAAGTCTCTGAAGGACATTCAGTGCAGGGTTGCTTCCGTCCATGTTCTCAGAACTGAAATAACGCTCTACAAATTTATGCGCCTGTTCCTTAATCCAACCTTTAATTTTTTCTCTGCAAGAGAAAAACAAGATATTAAATTTAGTCTCCGTGTAGAGAAATGATTTCAATTATAACTCCACATCAAAGGCAAATAGCTGCCACATTTAAAATCCTTTTTCACCTATGCTTCTAAAATTCAGATGAACCAAATTAAGCGTCATTTTGAAAATGGGCTACGGTGCAGTAGAGAAATGCACATGTACTTAAAAACTGTAATTCAGATCATCATGTGAAGAATATACAAAAAGTTCTAACTTCTTGGAACTCCACCAGGCAATCGTTTCTTCCCTAAGTATTTGCCTGAAAGCAACTTTACATGGCTGCTTCATTAGGTACAGACATATCTGCTTTGTCCTTTATTGTGCTCCTTGGAGAGCTAAGGTGAAGAAATACAGACCAGGAACAAGCACTGTTAGAGGTGCGATTATCTGAGACCCGGCTATGTAAACTACAAATTCTGATGGCTTTAGATATACATTTGCTCAATTATTTTTTATTAACCAAAACCGGGAAAACAACCAACCAAACCAACCCACCCCCTGCTCCCAAAAAAAACCTGTCTTTTTACCCAGGGGCATCTGATTTTTAAAAATTTCTTCTGTGCAAGGGGGGCGCCTGGGTGGCTCAGTGGGTTAGGGCCTCTGCCTTCGGCTCAGGTCATGGTCTCAGGGTCCTGGGATCGAGCCCCACATCGGGCTCTCTGCTCAGCAGGGAGCCTGCTTCCCCCTCTCTCTCTGCCTGCCTCTCTGCCTAGGTGTGATCTCTCTGTGTCAAATAAATAAAATCTTTAAAAAAAAAAAAAAATTTCTTCTGTGCAGAGGAAGGAATCCTTGTTGGTGTGTTATATCCAGAGTCAAAAAACTAAATAAAACAACTTGGAAAGGCTTCAAAAAATTATTATTTTAAAGCCAGAGTGAAAAGATAAAAAATTAAAAAAAAAATAAATAAAGCCAAAGACTGGTATGTGAAAAAGTTTAGCTGATACAGTTCTAAATAGCTCAGAACAAACAAGCCTCTCCTCTAGGATCCTTAAGTTCCACTGTAAAGGGTAGAGGAAAGAAGGGTATCATAGAAGTGGGCGTCTGCGTGTGCGCACAGAAAATACGTCAGCCTTCTCTTGTCTAGAACAAAACCAAGGAACAGGTTCCATGGGGAACATAATTTATTTGGTTTGGAACATATGTTAACTCCCAACCAGAAATGTCGAAATGGTTTTAAAATGTGACTGAATTTAGGAAAAAGAGCAGAGCTCAAGAACTAAGAATCTGCTCCATTCTTGAGCAATGCCATTTCTGAGCATAAATGAAAAGGTCTGTGTCCACGTTTCAACTCCACATGATAAATGTGGTGATGGCAAAAATGCAGAGTTTCACTAATCTGAGCACAAAAGTAAGAGAGAATTCCCCCACTTCACCTATTATTGGATATGGTGTCCTTTGACGCGGCCCTGGCAAGACCGCTAACTCCTGCGGCTCGTGCTGGTTCAATGTTGTTGCTGTTGGACTGTGCACTTAACCTTCCCCACGTTTTTGGGTTCAAGCTTGCCAGGAAAGAAGACTTAGGTGACTGAGTAGTGGTAGGGCTTTTAGCTATGAAAAGAAACAGGAATGAGAGTTAAGTCATCTCAGAGTATTGACGAAAACCAACCAAATTTTAACATTCCCGTTTACAGTACTAGATGAATTTGCTGAAACAACTAAGAACACTGAGTGTTCAGGAAACCCACGTGTGCTTAAAAGCTTTCCAAAGTACACGCCTCTCACGGTCACCGTCTTTCCCTCTATAGCCCACCGCATCACCAAAGCAATTACCTTGATTGTCTACTTTGTCATCATCTCTTGGAGGTGAATACTTTGGCCTTCTTGGCCCTCGTTTTGGCAGTCGTTTTCTCTTTAGAACATCACTTAATCGACTATCACATGGGAAAACATGGGATAAGTTTAGCAATTACCATGCTTTATTATCATCGCTCATTGAAAAGCAAGCTAAAATGGCAGAAACAAGGAGTAGTAAAATATTGCCATAAAAGGGTATTCTTCATTTTGTGATTACTTATTTAATGCAGACTCTGCCCCAGTCATGGTCTAGAGGTCCAGAAACACAAAAAAATGATTAATCCAGAAAAACAGCTTATTTGACTACAATGGACTACTAAAAGTAAAACCAAATCGAATATCTGATTAATTCTGTGTGAAAACTCTTATTATAGAATGTTGCACACATACAGAAAAATACACAGCATTTATGATGCAAAGAAGCAATATTAAAAAGAATGTTAAATCTAATTACCATATTTCTTCCCTAACTTAAATGACAAAAAGTAAAATATATACAACAGAACACTGAGTGTTAAAGATACTTTCCTGATGGTACCCAAAGTACTTTCACAGTATGTAATTACGGTAACACCCTAAACGAATGCATTTATAAATAGGTTAGTGATTTTTTTTTAAACTCAAAATTACCCATGAACAAATCTATCAAGTCATAGTATGAAAAACCTGTTTTGAATCAGAATATCTCAAATAGAACATACATAGACTTTGTGTGTCTTATTTTCAATATTCTTAACAGCAGCAGAAATAGTTTGAAATAACAACAGATTTCTTATAATAACAAAACTACTTAAGATGGAGAAGATGGAAAACATGTTCAGGTTCCTGGGTGGGGCAGTCGGCTGGGCTTCCGACTCATGGTTTCAGCTTAGGTGGTGATCTTGAGCCCTCCCCCTTGGGTTCCACGCTCAGCATGGAGTCAGCTTGAGTTTCTCTCTCCTTTTCCCTCTATTCCTCCCCCCAAACCCATGCTCTCTCTCTCAAATAAAAAAATCTTTAAAAAAAAGAAGTTCTGGTTCACTTGGTCTGCAACCCAAATAAAATTAGAAAAACCAAAACAAACAAACAAAAACCCCCAAAACAAAAAACCCTGTAAAGGTCTTCTAACGTCTGATTTGTCTATTAAAATCAGAAACATGTTTAAAGACGTTTCACAATCAAGACAAGTGATTTTCTTTAAAAATTTGCTTATTTTAGAGAGAATGCAAGTGGGGGGAGGGACAGGGGAGTCGGGGAAGAGAGAGAAAGAGAATATTCAAGCAGATTCTGCACTGACCATGGAGCAGGCATGGGGTTCGATGCTGAGCCGAAACCAAGAGTCAGACGCCTAAACCAACGAGTCACTCAGGCGCCCCAAGGACAAATGAACTTTCAAACACAAATGATCAATTCCCCCTTCACAAATTTATATGAACTTTTCTTTATTTGAAACCTTATCAGAAAGGAATGGAACCACTTAGAACTGTGAAAGTTTTTCCTCATTTTTTAGAATTTTCAGCTCTTTAGAAACTAGAATCAAATCTAAGTCCTTTAAGCAGCTCAGATATACTGCATTTGGCTGAGCTGCATAACATTTCACCAAGCACCTGATGTCTCGGGCACCACGCCTGTGCTAGACAGTGAGCCCGCAGTAACATAAGTTACTACAGCAGCCAGGGGGAAGGAGCAGTTCTGGAGAGGAAGGAAAAAGAAGAGGCAGGCAAGGGAAAGAGAAGGTGAAGGATCCCCCATATATTTTCCAGGCTAAATACCACTGGACTGGGCCCAGCACATAGGTTCCACCCCAACTAAGCAGCTTCCTAAAATAACAGCCACTGTGTCAGAAGTCTCAGTCATAGCCCAAGTCCCAGAATTGCCAAAATTCCTATTTAAGCTAGAGTGGACAACTGCCACCAGGTGGCACCAAGAGGAGCTGGAACCCTGCGCGAGATAGCTTCTTAGGACAATGCCACCTTGCAGTTTACCGGATTAAATGTTTGGACCTCACTTATTAAGTATAGTATGTTTTACCCAAATCTATGTAACAGCTTAAAAGGAGCAGGAAGGAGTATTACAGAATTTTGAATTTCACTTTGAATTTCAGAACTGAATCTGTTGATCATGTGCGTCACACAGCACTATTAAGTTTCTAATGTCAAAGAAACAAAAACACTTTGTAATTTGTTTCATCACAACAAAATGAAAACTAAAATGAGGGTTGGTAATGTTCTCAGAAGCACAGTACAATAAAGGGATAAGGAGGTGGAAGCAGACATATTTAAGAACTCCCACTTTCTTTTATTAAGAGCCAAATTCCCGTATGCCAATTAAAAATTAACGGCAAATCGGTCTTTTTCACATACATTCCAAAACACTCTAGTCTGTAATATTTCTCACTATATCACTATCTAGATGTCTTAAAGTTGGTACGTATGTAACAGTGCAGCAAATAATAATAAAACCATGGAATTAGATATGAGGGCTCAAATCCTACATCTGTAAACTAAGTGTGTGACACTGCTCATCATTAACTTCTCAATTAGTTCACTCAGAAAGTTCCCTGAGCCTCAGTTCCCTCATATGACATTGGAAATACCTAGAATCTCTTGTGGTTCCTAAACACGGCTCAATAGAGTGGCTTTCCAATAAATGTTCGGTCTCTTCCCAGGCCCATTAAACATCGAACTAAACAGAGATGGGAAAACACAGTGTCCTCTAATTTACCATTTTGTTCCCTGTGTGAATCTCAGGTACCAGGACAGAGATAAAGGCAAAGAGCACAGAAATCAGCACAAAACTCCAAAGAGCACAGAAATCAGCACAAAACTCTGACTTACCCTTGAGGGCTCAGATCTAAAGAATCATCTCTGCTGTGCTGTAAGCTCGGGGACCCCAAGTCAGCCGTGGCGTTAGTGGCGGCCGTGGCTGTTCCACTGCTGACTGACGTCGTGGACCCCAAGGATCCCGACCCATTCGTACACGCCTTTGGTGGACTCGTCAACAAAGACTCTGATTCTGCTAAGTGTTTTACTTGATGCATTACACCTATGTGGTAACAGATTTAAGAGTCAGTTTTAACCAAGACCACTTCCCCACAATTACAGAATCTTTTAAATGCTAATGCTGATTCACAGGGAATGAATTAAAAGCATCTGGCAAATGAGGGTGGGGTGGAGCATGATGACTTTTAGGTTCCAGAGTTTTCGACTTGACTCCATTCTGGAAAGCAGGAGGCAAATTCAACATTAAAGAAAGAGATCTATATTGAATGTCTTCAAATATTCAAAACCAATCATAGGAAATTTAACAGAGTCACATGTAAAGTTCTACTGGAAATTCAAAATACCATTGTAAAAACAATGAACTACAAAAAATGCAGTAGTGCACCTGTGGCTTGATAGTCAGGAGAGAAGACTTGCTACAGTTATTAGCTAATTTTTAAGTGCACAGTGAGACAAGATCACAATAACACCACTGGCCAAAAGAGAACACCAGCAATCCAAGGATGCTGATTTTTCACATCCTTGCAGGTGATAAGGGGAGCTAAACAGTAACTTACAAGGCAGGGGTTCGTATCTGGGCTAGAACCACAGGAGAATGTACATGGTGGGGAGTAGGGGGTAGTTGCCAAGAACTATCAACTGTATGCCAAGGTGTGTGTCTGAATGTATGAATGCATGTTCACATATTCGCATTTTTTTTCTGAGAAACAGTCCAGAGCTTTCCATCAGAATTCTTAAAACAAACAAAAAACACAGAAACACAAAAAAACACAAGATGTCTGAATGAACTCAAACTTGAGGCATTCACATTCCACAAATATTATCTGCAGCAATGACATGCCAGACTGTGTGCTAGGTACTAAGAATAAGGGCATGGAGGAGAAAAACGGAGTTACCGGGGAGAAAACAAAACATTGTGAGAAATTACAAGTAAGGAGTAAACTCCTTAGAAAATAAGTTCTGATAGAACACACAGGAATCAGGACCCAAAAGACTCTAGAAGGCAAGCAAGGTCCCCAGGAATAAATGACATCTAAGTGAAACCTAAAAGAACAGTATATCTAGCCAGATGCAAAGCAGAGAACTAATTAAAACTCTTCCATAAACTTCATACTGTATATACTATTTAAATGGGGGGGGGCGGGCAGAAATTCCAATCTGATGATATAGTGGTACTATAAAAGTAAAAAGAAAAAAAAATCACTTTGAGAAAAAGACATATTCTGATATACTTCCAAATCAGAAAGGTGAAATAGATCAGAAAGGTAGAACAACTGAAGCAAACAACAACTGTGTTTATGAAAACCGAAACACAGAATGCAAATTACAAACTAATCCAAGGCTAAAAGGAACACATACCAAATATGTCATCACAGAAGTATCTATATATAAATGCACCCCATTTGCTAACCACAGTTACAGAGTTTGCCTTCTACTTCATAGAAATATGTAGTGTTGGGATTAAAAAAAAAACCCAACCTGTTATTTAAACAGAACTAGTAAGAAATAGTGAAAACTTCTTCCCATTTAATACCCTTACACGAGCATGACTACAGCACTCCCGAGATGTGAAGAGATACAGAGCCAGCATAAGGTGATGAAAGAAGGGGAAACAGATCATATGCAGAAAGAACTCGGACCGCTGATAAGATGGAAGATGAAGCTAAGAATTATTTGAGGGTAAAATACCATTATTTCCTGTGTCCGCACACAAGACCAAAGAATCCTCAAAGACCAAAAGAGCCATAAAGAGATTTGTTGATGAGAAAGAACTCTTGGCATGTTTGAAAAGGATAAAACAACCGAATGAGCAATACGGTTTCATCTCCGTGATCTTCAAAAAGAGAATGGAAAAGTACTGTGTCTCCTAGACTGCTTTCCATGTTCAAATTCCTCAAATTAGGGGACTAAACCCAATGAAGTAAATAATAATCCCTTTTACAACTGTTCTGATCTACTAATGGGATTCACTGGGAAAGCAAGTGAACTCTGACTTTTTCAACCATCTTTGTGGGCAGGTGCATATTATCGATCATGAAAAAGAATGTCAAAGATCACTTCTGGCACATAAACACTGAAATTATTGAAATGTAACTAAGTGTCTATCATCTGCCCATTAATCTCACCCAATCTCTATTAATGGATATTACAGAAATACACACTATATGTACGTGAGTTACAAGCATGAAAACTTATGTAAAAGATTAAAGTTTCATTTTTGTTTTAAATTAAAGCTATACAGCTACTGAAATACTAGTAAGACTAAAAGATTAACCATTAATCAATTATCGTGAATGACATTACCTTCTCTTCTGAAGTAAACACTAAAAATATCAGGTAACTTCTGCATTAAGATTTCTGCCATCTGAAGTGCTCCAACTACTATCTTCAGGTCTTGGCTTGACAGCATGGAAGCAATGTGACTAAAAAAAGAAAGCATTCGTATATAAAACATCTGTCTGAATTTGAGAATTATTTTTGGCCATACTACTTTAATTTTGAGAGCAAAATATTTTCATTGTGAAAATCACCAAAATTTGTCTTAAATGCTTAACTTTTGCATTTCTCTTTCTCAAAGGTGTGTATAAATATAGAGACAACAAAGGCCTCAAGACATTACAAATAAACTGTTTTATGCATTTTTTTCTATGTTATTACTTTAAAGATTGCTGAGATTACTTGTAGTGTAGTGTAGTACTTTTACATTTCTAAAATGTTTTCACTATTTTCATAAACACACCTTGAAACAGCATGATTTTTCAGGACATCCTTCAGAAGTTCAGCATCCGCAAAATAAATTATCCTAAGAATTGCTCTAAGGCACTTATGTCTGACCGCAGGTCCTGCTGAGGAACTATACACTTCATAAAGAACACCAAATAATGTCTTAATAAAAGACTTAGCCAGTTCCGGATCCTCTTTCATAAGCTGTGCTCGAGCATCATCCTTCTTTAACTCTGAATATCCACCTGTTTAAAAAAAAAAAAAAAAAAAGTACAATCCTAAACTTACAGACCTCATAAATACAAGGAAGTAAACAACAGAGCCTTCAAGTGGCTCTAATTATTTGAAATGTTATGAAAAAAATCTGGTTATGTGACAAATTAACTTATGTAATGTGATTAACTGGGGGCTACAAAGACATCAAAGGCAACATTAAAACAAAATTGAGCCAGCTAGAAGAACAAGGTATCAGCACACTGTACCTCTTACTTTAATAATATGTGTTCAACACTAGCGCCTGGGTGGCTCATTGGGTTAAAGCCTCTGCCTTTGGCTCAGGTCATGATGATCTCAGGGTCCTGGGATCAAGCCCCACATTGGGTTCTCTGCACTGGGGGGAGCCTGCTTCCCCCACTCTCTGCCTGCCTCTCTGCCTACTTGTGATCTATCAAATCAACAAATAAAATTTAAAAAAATAATAAATAATATGTGTTCAACAAAATGCCAAGGGTATTTCAGTACTGGCCAGCTAAACCACTGTTTTTTTTTTTTTTTTTAAAGATTTTATTTATTTGACAGAGAGAAACACAGCTAGAGAGGGAACACAAGCAGAGGGAGTGGTAGCGGGAGAAGCAGGCTTCCTGCAGAGCAGAGAGCCGGACGCGGGGCTCGATCCCAGGCCCCTGGGATCTGACCTGGGCCGAAGGCAGACGCTTAACGACTGAGCCACCCAAGCGCCCCTAAACCACTGTTAAGAAATAAACAGAGTTCAAGAAATGGACAGTGGGTATGTGACGAGAAGCTATGTAAAAACAAGATAATCTGTCGCTTTTCTCAGAGGGAATAAGGTACAGGAGAAAGGAAAGTGATGAGGAAGTAAGTTCTAGACCAGGAGTTAGCAAAGTATGGTGGAAAGGCCCAATCTGGCCCAGCTTCTCTTTTTGTAAAATAAATAAATACAAATCTTACTGGAACATGACCACATACATTTCTTTCTATTTTGCACACAGCTGTGCTGGAGCTGCAGTAGCGGTGTGCAGTACGGGCACGATACAATCCATAAAGATTCAAGTATTTACTATCCGGCCCTTCTCAGAAGAAGTCTGCTGACCCCTGCACTCTACACCAGAGGTGCAAAAGCAGTAGACTAGATCCCCAAGGACAGAGACAAATACCAGAAACCTAAACAGAAAAAAACCCTATTCTTCATTAGTGAAGAAGAGAATTTTAATAGGAATGGATAACATAAAAGGTTGTAAAGAGCTACGTGGATAGGTGTGGGTGGATCTAAAGGTGTAAGAGGAGTAACAGGAAAAGAGAAAGGAAGGAAGGAAAAGGGAAAGGAAAAGGGAAAGAGAAAGGAAAAAGGAAAAAGGAAAGGAAAAAGGAAAAAGGAAAAAGGAAAAAGGAAAGGAAAGGAAAGAAAAAACAAAACAAAACAAAACAAACCAGCACAGGCCAATTCTGGCCAGAGTCCGGGCCCTGCAAATCACACAGCAAAAAAAGAACGCGGAGGGGATCACTTCAGCAGTGCTGGCTCATTCATCAATTAAAACACAACAGAAACAACAAATTAATTACCACCAAGAACGGTTTTAAACTTAATAAAGACACTCAATGAAATACTTATCATCAGAAATATTATTCACATGACAATACAGTACGACTGTTAACTCAGAAATACTTACTAGTGTTAGTATTGGCTAAGGGGTTAGGTTTTCTCTGAATGGCACGTGCAGTTCCCGTGTCCTCATTGATTTGCTGCATAGAATTAAAATCAATAGTATAAACTCGTCCCAGAGTGGACAAGCTTATCTCATCCTCACCGACCTGATGGGCTGCCTGAGAGTAAAGAGAGAGAAACCTTGAATATAAACATGGAGAAATTTATTAACTTAAGACACAGTGGGACCCTCCATAAATGCTAACTTACATAATTATATCATCAGGTTTCAGATGAAGTAAAAGAGTATGGAAAATTTAATAGTGTGGACATGACAAAATTCATTCATTTAATAAATCATTTTTAATTAAACACAATTCTACACCACAGGCCCTATAAGGTCCCTGGAGACATAAATACAGATCAATTCCTGATGAAAGATCCAGTCATGTAGAATCCCTGACATGAGGAAGACATCGTTTATATTAAGAAAGCTTTTAAGACATTGCTGATAGAAAAAAAATCGTTATCCAAAAAAAATCTTAGTATCTAATTTTTAGGTTAAAATAGTATTTACATCATGGATTTTTAACAGCCACAAAATCTTCTTACAACAAAACGATCCTACAAAATTATCCTTAGGTAAAAAGACTTTCCATTTAAATGATGCTTTAAGACTGACAGGGACACACCTAGACCTAAGAGAGTAACCCCTCGGGTGTGCATGTGTGCACGGTACATAAAGAAGATGACACACTTTAACACTTTCGCTTGAGATAAGACAGCAGGAAGATGTAATAGAATACTCAGTCTTATAACAGTCCAGTCTATGGAATCCCTAAGTTAAATGAAAGACAGGACTCCTTAAGTGTAAGAGAGTAAGCTAACAGGGAAAATGCAATAAGAAAATGCAGCTTAATGTTAAGAGACCATGGCCTGCTGACACACCAAGGTGAACAAAACATATCAGACCCGTTACACCTCACTTCCTCCTGAAAGCTGGCTCGGAACTTAATTCTTAAGAACTTCTGATTTTATAAGTCAACGCTTTCAAAGTTGTTTTTCAAAAATTCGTTTTTAAAAACTAACTGGTAGAAGACATCTTTAAAGAAGAATGTCTCTTCAAGTGTGATGCTCTAAAAAAAATCCAAATATCACAGACTGAAATGAGAAAATAGAGTAAGACTTAAAGCTATCTCCTATACTGAAAATATTAGTAAGTAATGCATGGTATCCCAAATAATGAAGTGACCCACACTTCCTAAAAGAAGGCAATTTTCCTGACCTGAAAAAGTTCTGAAATATTTTAAAGCATACTTAATATTGAGGAGTTAACGAAAATGATACAAATCACACATAAAACCTTCACAGAAAAATACTAAGTATTTTGGTGCCCCTTTCCTTTGCATTATTCCTCTTTCTCCTATTTTGCTGCGTGCCCCGAAGAGTCACATAGTTCTGAATACTGTGTTCATTTTTCTATATCCTATTTTATATCATTAAAATTTATCCATTAACATCTGGACTACATATGAGGCTAGTTGGTATCAAAACTTACATAACCATTTCACCTAGACTTTGATACTAAAATTATCTCCTTGTTTTTGTTCTTAAAAGTGTGCTGAGAAACAGTTATTTGTATGTAAGTCTTTGCTTATGGGAGGCATCTTCTGGGTAGGAGATAGAAAGGACTTTGAAAAGCCTGACTCCTCCAATGTTTCCTTTTAGAAACGAGGAAACTATGGAACAAAGAACTTAAATTACTTGCTCCAAGTCAATCAGGTAGTTAGCAGCTGAAGCAGTTGACCTGAACAGAAATGAGGACCTTGTTCTCAGGAGACAAAATGAGAGAATCTTGAGTTAATTCAAAATTGAGCACATTTAAGTACACATACCCACCTCCCCACTCCATCCCTACACCCGCTCTCCACCAAAATAGACATATTTAAACGGTACGATGAAACTACTACCTCAATGATCCGGCTGTCAATCCTGTTATAGGGATGCCAAAGGCCTCGGTCGTCACGCCACTGCCATATCGCACCATCTGTGTTCTGCGCATTTCCCTTCTTCAGCATGGTATCAACTGCAAAAATGCCTTCTTTTGGTAAACATGGCATAAGTTCGCTGAAAACAAAGGTGCAATTATTTCATTAAGTAGCTTCCTGAATTATTAGTACATAACAGATCTCTAAAGTAAAACACCCGCGTATAGGCCACAGTTATTATCATCAGCCCAGTCTTTACCAAATCAGAGATGTCAGTTCATAGAGTTCTTGAGGACTTCGTGGAACAAGATCGATCTGTTCTTGACAACTTCCATTAGAGGCACCGCACAAGAGAAAGTGAAGTGTTTCTGCAATGTCTGTAAAACCAGTAACAGAAACCAAAAACCCATGAAACTAGTCATATTACCTAATTTAAATAAAAGGCAATCATTCCCATGGGGGAAAAACAATCAGAATTATTTTCTTACCGTCAACTATACACGAATAAAAAGTGTAAAAAAAAAAAAGTTTTTTCTTATAAAGCAATATGCTATAGGAATTAAAAAGCCAAATGAGCTATAATGAAACCTAAAGAGAAATTTACGAAAAAAAAAAAAATTTTTTTTTTTTTAAAGATTTTATTTATTTGACAGAGAGAAACACAGCGAGAGAGGGAACACAAGCAGAGGGAATGGTAGCAGGAGAAGCAGGCTTCCCGCAGAGCAGAGAGCCTGATGCGGGGCTCGATCCCAGGCCCCTGGGATCTGATCTGGGCCGAAGGCAGATGCTTAACGACTGAGCCACCCAGGCGCCCCTAGAAATTTACGAAAATTTTAAGAATTTTTTTCTAAAGGCTTCAGTCTGAGTCCTAGTAGGACATTTAAACACAAATCCATGCAAGAGAATTTGGGAATTTTTTTGTTTTTGGTTTTATATGTGAAGAACTTAGTGCGTCCTACAAAAGTGCGGTAAACGTACACTTTAATCCCTGATTCAAGTATATTTGTCTTTAATTTAAATACACTGAAAATGGGTGGTCAACACAATAAAACGTAGAGATCACAAGCACCTGAGTATTACCATACTGTGGTTAAGAAGTAATTACCTTCAAGACAAGCATGCCAACTTAATACAAAGATCATTAACATATCCTCTATCCTAAGTTTCCAATGCCAGAAGATATCAGTTTATAGAGGAATTTTCGTGAAAACCAGCCTCCTGCAGGAACATTGTGACATGAGGAAGTTCCCATTACCCACAAGTTTGGTCATTCAAATAACTAAAGATACAGACAGGGCTGGGTTTTTGCAAAATATAAATGTCTCATTGAACTGTTTTGACAATAATCGTTAAGTTCTGTTATCGAGGAATATTCACTACTGATCTGGGCAAAAGCGTAGAGAGTTAAATTGCTGCCCCACATAAATTTCACTAAGAAATTTATTTTAAATTTCTTGAGAAAGTACAGTCCTGCCAACTTTCTTCAGAAATGTGAATACATGGCAATGTTACATTATAAGGATTCTTTAATTTTTTTTTTTTTAAAAAGAGATCAGAGGGTGACAACATGTTTCCTTTGTGTTACCGAGGAACAAACAAAATCTAAGTCTAGTGGCCTCCAAGTGATAAATGTATGGAAAACTTCATGGACTAACAAGCAAAAGATTAAAACAGTCATCCTAAGGGGAAAAAAAATCCAAAATGGTAAAGACAAACAAAAGTCAGTAAACAATTTCCTAAACTGTTTTAGAGAAATGCTGTGCCCCACAGTAACAAGAAATAATCTGTACTCAAACTTCAGGAGACAGTGGGTGGGCTCAGCAAAATTCAAAGGGCTCCTAGGGCATGCACCGAGGCTACTCAAGACAAAGTTAAGTCTTTCCCTAACCTCTCACTCTGTTCCTGACACAAGCTGTGCAATTCTCTAGAATGTCAAGTTTAGGAGTGATCCGTGCTTTAAGAGAAACCTTTTCAATAAAACATCTCAACAACACTACTTTCCTGCAAAACATTGGGCCAATGTGCTAATTCACAAAAAATGTGACTAATATTCTTAAATATAAAGAATGTAATATTTTATGAAATATTTATCTGGGACGGTGATACAAGAGGCTTTTTTGTCCATGAAAACCATCACAAATGCTCCTACAGTAATATCCTGAGATGAGAATTAAAAATATGAAATTTCCCACCATTAAATGCATACCATATAATCATGATCAACACCCTAGTAGCAATAATCCTAACATACAGGTGTTTTCTGAAGCCCACTCTCTTCTGATAGTAACTTGCAAAATCTAAGGTTTAGGAGAAAAATGCAGTAGCAACATAGCAGCAGTGCAATAAAACTGTACATTGATGGATAAGGTTGAGAAGGGCTTAGAAAATACTAAAGCAGCAAAAATGAGAGAGATTCATCTGTGCAAATAAGCCCCAAATTTCTGAGGGAGGGAAGCACTGTGGAATCAGACAAACTGCTGGGAAAACTTACTAAAAGGGGCAGACAAGACTTCCGGGAAGCGGAAGACAGGCAACTACTGGTAACACAGAACTCAGAATTCTCCAAATGATAGCCTCACTATGTAACTGCTATTGGAAAGAAGGCAAGGACTGTGCATTTTTAGCCCGAGAACCACCAAGGATAAAGTCTTAATATACTACAGACATTATGAATTGTGCACAGGAAGCACTACCAAGATATCCCCGTACAAATTTATTAGGTATCAACAGTTTTCTTCCTTTTCTCTCCAGTGTCCATGCTTTTAGCAAGCCCTTCTACTGGCCTATATTGATTTTATTTATTAATAAACACTTTTTAAGAACCCACTTCTCTTGTCTTCTCTTGTAGGATGATAAAGTAGCACTTACTTTGCTTCATAAGTTGAACAGCTAAGGTTGGACAGTTGGAACACATCAGAGAAAACATGCGAACCACCATTATGAACATCCCAGAACTTAAAATGGGCGGAGTCACTACCAATAGCTGTTGAACATTTGTAAGTAGATCTTTGGAGGCAACCTGCTGGAGTAAATTCTTCACAAACAGAAGAAAAAATACTGTTATACCATGACTCGATATTTAACAATTTCATGAAAATACCACAAAAGACTAAAGGCTTACCTCCTCATGTTGGAAGTTGTCCACCAGACGTGCAAAACAAAGGCAAGTGCTTTCGACTGACTTTTTGTCCTATTTTTCATAGAAGAAAGTTCAGTAATATAAAATATATCACTGTCTTACATCACCACCTAATTTTCTTCATAACCCCAAACTGCTCAAGGCCGGTTCCCTTAGATGTGAGCCTTGAAAACCCAATGAGCCTAAGCAACAGATATAATCAGTAACAGCACGATTTCAAAGCAAAGAGAATCAATCATACGGAGTGAACTTCTCTCCCTTTGTGAAGACGCCAATAAATAAGAGCAACTCATAGAAAAGAAGGAACTTTTATGGTTCTATGATTGCAATACTCAACCACAAGTTATAATAAACATCATTCTAAAAAAGCATTCGCAGTACAAACTCTTTAAAACATGTATACACTAAAAAGTTGGAATATGTTTGTGAACCAGACTTACCAATGATATGAGAAACTAGGTGTCTATTTGCTATAATCACTATGAAAACAATCTAGAAATACTATTACAGTGGCCTTGTTCAGAAAACATGAAATATCCTTTTAAGAATGGAAAGAATAATTTAACAGCTTAACAAGTGTTTTGATAGTGGTTTTTTTTCCTGATAAATGGGTTTCAGATATAAAAATCAGACTGGCTTATACAAAATTGAGAATAATTCTGATATCATAAAAGCCCTGTGTCTTCGCTATCAGTACTTAAATCTACAAAGGGTGCTACAAATAACATGTCCAACAATTTAACTTCTCTGATTCTCACGCTTTTTTCTAAAATAGGGTACTGAAGTCACACCCAACTAGAGAATGTATTTCTAACCCCAATAAGCACAGGTTATCTCAGCCTGCCAACTTTTTTAAAATTTTTATTTATTTATTTGAAAGAGAGAATTTGCACACGAGTGAGGGGGAAGAGCAAAGGGAGAAGAAGCAGACTCCCCACTGAGCAAGGAGCCCGACACAGGACCCTGACATCATGACCCAAGCTGAAGGCAGACACTTAACCGACTGAGTCCCCCAGACGCCCCTCAGTCTACTAAGTTTTTAAAATTAAATTAGCAAACAATGAATGGCACGACTTGTAACTCGATCATCTTAGAAGCAAAACATTTCAGAGTGACTCAATAATCTATTTTTTAGCTCTCTTACATAAATCCCTATTTATGTAATAAATAATTTAACATATTCTCTACCAAATTGTCCAAAGAAGATTTAAAACACACTTTGTAAAGGTGACTTGGGAGTCCAATTTCTAGGGGTGCCTGGGTGGCTCATTTGGTTAAGCGCCTCTTGATTTCAGCTCAGGTCATGATCTCAGGATCATGAGATGGAGCCCCACACAGGGCTCTGTGCTCAGCGTGAAGTCTGCCTGAGATTCTCCCTCTCCCTCCCCCCGCCGCCCCCCGGCCCAACTGGGTCATGGTCTCAGTCTCCTCTAAAAAGAAAATAAATAAGATCTTTAAGAGTCTGATTTCTAAAAACCTTTTTAGCAATTAACAACATTTTAAGACCATTTATTTTAAAAGAAAATTCAATTTATCTACAACAAGGCTTAACTCGTTGTCGTCCATGCCGGATTCTGTAAGCCCTGCTTCCCAACCTCCATCACCTGGTCTGCCAATTCATCTCCTGAATTAACTGCTCCTGCTCTTCTCCAACTTCAGTCAGTCTGCAGTGTCATCTCACTTCTGATCTTAGCCCACATCCTCCTAGTCTCTCCTGCAGAACCCAATGCCTTAGAGGAGAGATGATCTCCCCAAAAGGAAACTCTGATCATATGACACAGTAAACACTCAATCTTGTTTATGCTGAAATAACAAACTCATCCCATAAAGTCAAACTACTGAAATGCTGTCACATTTCGGTAAATCTGTCAAATTGTGTAAAATTATCTAGCGTGGTGCACGACTGGAAAACACGGGAAAAAAAACATGGATCAGAATACTTTCAATTTATATATCCAGCTGGAAGATTTAAAACTCTAGATGAAACTGGCATTTTAGAAAACACAGTAAAGATGTTTTATGGCACATAAAAGAGGTTCATGTTTTACCTGATGGGTTAGCCTTTGGGTAAGCAATGGGAGGGAATCTGCCACAAAATGAAATTCATCTGGCGTGATACTCTGGCAGCAATTGGCTGCAATTGCTAGTGCATTTCTTTGGGCGTTTATGCTGAAGAATTCTAGATACAGCAAGCAGTCTGCCAAACCACCCTAAAATACAGAAAACTGTTAAAGTGAGGAAAGACCATCTCACAGCAATTAAAGAAAAAAAAAAGGTACTAAGAAGTCTACCACATCACTTTGGAAACACCATGCGTACCTTACAGAGATTGCAGTCTAGGAGCTAGCACAAATGTGGATCTAAAATCTAACTTAAAATGAAATATAGTTCTTCGCGAGCAACACTTACCGCCTGCAGAATGGCTTTACTGTGTCTGCGGGATAACATCTCCAAGGCAGTCAGGGCCTGCTCTGCCACATCAATACACTGAATAACTTGCAGCTGGGAACGTAAAAATAGGTAACTTAAGGCCATCATTCAAGTGCTTTTCCAGTCGCTTATCTTCGCCATGAATAAACACAGTATTTTCGCTAATTTCCATCCATCTATACAAACACTGCCTCCAACTCTAACATGAAACCCACCATAGGAAACCAGTGATTTATGAGCTCAAGCTGTAACAGTTAATATAGTTTCCTTCCAACTACTCTGTTCTAAGACACAGGAAAAACAGGTTTTACATAGGGAATAAACTAAATCAAATTACATAACTTTCAATCTTTCAATTTATAATAAATGGGTTTTTTTATATAACAAATTTTAAAATTCAAGTTTTATACTTATGCCATATTCCAAGGTTATCAGATAATGCACATTTTATTATGCATTAAAAGAAAAAGGCCCTTAAAACAGACCAAAAACACAACCTAGCACAGACCATATGAAAAACTTTCCTTTCTCCACTGACTCACTTTATGACCTTGAGCAAGGTACTTTGTCTCAGCCTTCTCAGCTGTAAAATGAGGGTATAAATAGCTATCAACCTCATTGGGATATTTTCTAGAAATAATGAGATTATTTTAACCAAGTGCTTTAAGTTCTTCTCTGAAAGATTTTATATTCTTGATAAATGCTATCATTAAAAATTATAAAACTGAAATGATTCTATAGATGCTTTATTAGCATCAACTTTAAACTATGGGTCTGCTAAACACAAAATATTTTCCTGGCATCTTGGCTAAAAAATATACTTTGACTAGATAATGAATCCTAAAGAGTCTTTTAAGGTGGCCTTACAATTCCATGTACTACTTTAGAATTCAGAAGTCAAGAGTCTTCAACTTGATTCCCCCAGGCCTCCTTTCGAACAAGCTGAGCAAAAGCAGGATTACCTTTTCCAAAAAGACAGGAATTGCGTCTACTACAACAGCAGATGATCGAGGAAGCGCTTCCATCATGTATGTTAAGGCTCGACAAGCATGGTTCATCTACAAAACAAGACAGCACTTTCACTCAATAAGAACCCAAATTTTAAATCTGGGGTGTTTTAAAAAATATACACCACACACTTACAATATCGAAATTATGCTCCATCTGAAGTAATGTTATCTGTTAAAACAAACAAACAAAAAAAGGTAAACTATTAGAAGTTATCTATATCCTCAGAAAAGTCCTAGAGGAACTATTTCTTCCTCTACGTCAAGTGAAATGGAAAAGTATTAGTTAAGATCTTCCACTCTTATAAAATAATATCAAGTTAAAACCTAGCGTACTTTCACAAGAAATGATTACATTCACGATGGCAGGATTCACAGATTACAGCTCTGACTTGGGAACTGTGCTAGATCATCATCACCTCTCATGAGCCATGTCAGAAACAAAGGCTTACGACCAACTGCCCTGGTACTTCTTAGCCCCTCTCTCAGATGCCTGTTTAACAGGCATTAGTAAATACTTAATACCTAAAGAAACAGACCAACAATGCACTGGCATTTGTTAACAACTGTCTGAACAGATTCAAGTCTCCTATTTCAACTCCTGTGAATAAGCTTCTCTAGAAGCTGAGCTAAACACCATTTAACTCAGCTATAAAGTCTTTAAACACATTACTTATCACATCAGAAACTAATTATGCACTAATTAAAACCCAAATTACTAATAATATTCTATTGGGGGGCCTGGGGGGCTCAGGGGTTAAAGCCTCTGCCTTCGGCTCAGGTCATGGTCTCAGGATCCTGGGATCGAGCCCCGCATCGGGCTCTCTGCTCAGCAGGGAGCCTGCTTCCCCCTCCCTCTCTGCCTACTTGTGATCTCTGTCAAATAAATAAAATCTTAAAAAAAATAATAGTAATATTCTACAAATGCATGATTGAGTCTAAATGTCAGATTTCTTTTAGTTTCTCTTGTGGACAAGACCTTAAGCAGATTTCAGCCATGTTTTTCAAAGGCAAAAATTGAAAATTGCTAGGGCTATACATTTACTCCATCGTCCTGAAGCAGCCAAAGCTACCAAAGAAATTTCCTATCTAGGGAAACAATCATTTACTGTCTTTTAGTTCAATGGAAAATCTTAAATGCACTGAATTTAAGCTACAAAGTACACTTCAAATAAATGTATTTATTAACAAACATCAAATACTCTAATGCAATATTCATTTAAGAGGAGTGGCTTCTCAGCTATGAATTATATATATTCGTGATCCTGATGCCTTTTTTTTGTTAGAACACACACACACACACACTCTCACTCACTCCCCATCTTGGGGTTCAATGGAACTCAAATCACCTACAACCAGTCATCTGAAACATCCACTGTAGATTGAAAGGGGTCATCGTTTTAACAGGAAAAGTAACAAGTTCTCCAATTCTTAAGATGGAATGAACATTGTTAAGACTATGTTTGGGAAGAACTGCTCTAATAGCTTCCTTTTCAAAAAAATGACTATGGTCACACAAGTGAATGGTGAGGGATGGATACATCTATTCACAATATTCAATTTTGATAGAAGATAAATCTGGCCAATTCATTAACAACAGTTAATATTAATAGCAGGAGCTGACTTATATAGGTCTATTAAGCACTTTAATCTGCAGCCGGCAAATCAAGTAAGTTAGATTATGTGTCAATATTTTGCTTAGATTTAATAGCATCTTTATTCAACTAATAAAAACTGTATTTTACATAGTATAAACCTAGCTCTAGTTGTCATTTTTTAACAAACAATAAGAACAACAGAACAAGACAGTTTAATTTGGGAAACAAAACCAGCTCCTGGGGAAATGGGTAGGGTGAGCGTGAATATTGACAAAGGCAAAATGTAAAAACACAAAACGAATGCTGCTTTCATTAAACATTCAGAAATCAGCATGCCAGTCCTCACTAGAATGCAACTGGTTACTAGTAAATGCCAGTTCTCACTACCCAGGCCTGCATGGCAGAAAGTGAAGAACCTGCTCCATCCTTTCTCACCGCCACCAGAGCTGAGCCATCCAACAAGAACAAAGACTACATCACCTTATGTTTCAATGAGCGTCATTCAACTGTCTCCACAATTTGATAATGAGATCAAGCAAGACAACCATATTTTTGTCAATTCTATTTGCTATGTAAACAAAGACTTAACGTGATACTGGGTTTTTTTTTTTTAAAGATTTTATTTATTTGACAGAGAGAAACACAGCGAGAGAGGGAACACAAGCAGAGGGAATGGTAGTGGGAGAAGCAGGCTTCCTGCAGAGCAGAGAGCCCGATGCGGGGCTCGATCCCTGGCCCCTGGGCCAAAGGCAGCCGCTTAACGACTGAGCCACCCAGGCGCCCCGTGATACTGGGTTTTAACTTCCAATATACTCATAAGCTATGAGTATATTCACAATGTTTATATTAGTCTTTTGTATTTCGCTCAGACTTAAATTTCCATTTTCCATTATACCCAATCTTTTTAATCTCGAACTAAGAAAACTACCAAGCTGTTATTTAAGACTTCCGTGCTGAGGGGCCTACATTTCGTAGTGGCAACTTCTCTTCCTCTTGTTCCATAAACAGCTTAAGCAATTAAAATGTTAATAAATTCCAAACATCAACTCACAACTGTACTGGGAAAAAAAAAAAAAAATCACTAAAAGGTTTTGTTTTGTTTCTTTGTATTTTTATTTAACATAAAACCTAAGCTGGAAGGATTCACGTGGTATTGAGGCTTGAATGCTCTGCTGCTGCACAAGCTACCAAATGCGAAACCTCTGTGGCCCACAAAGACCAGCCACAAGTGAGCGGCTTATTACTGCCCACGTGTCATTGGTTTAAAAGAGAAAGCATGTAAGTTTAGATATCACCTGATGGGGCAAACAGCTTAAAGTTTAAAACCAGTCATTTTAAGTATCCAGAAGTAGTAGTTTAGATTATATAGTTTAGAAAATTACAAATTCATTATTAGCGATCACTGCCGAGATCTAGAAGCATGAAGTAAAAGCACGAAGCCACACTCGACCACCTCTTAGTTCAAACCGTGTAAATAATAATCAGCTTTCAGCAGCATTCAGAGAACTGAGGTAAAATGAGGGGCAGACTCTCTTACCAAAGCTGGAACGACACTCTTGACAGGAAACCCTCCCAGCGTCTCCTCATTTCCCATAACCAATAACTGACACATTTCAATAACTGCCTGGAGCTGCTGGCTTTCATCACTTGCTTGTAGTCCTTGCAGAAGCTGTTGGGCCTTGGAGCCTTCATGGGGGGGAAAAAAAAATCATTACTTTTAAACATTTAAGGAAATTATTAGTAGATAAAAGGTGTGACTCTACATGGCAGCTGACTGCGTATCTTCCGATCCCAGGGAAAGGCTACGTCTATACCAGGGTTAAACAGGCTGCTGAGAATTCAAGACACAACTGGTTGAATTTATCCTACCTTAGAGTGATCGCACAGTATTTATAGATTTTTGTCTTTTAATCTTTCTTTTAAAATGAGACCAGCTGATTCTCTTATTAGCTAAAACAAAATAATATCCATAAGACGAATATGAATTGTTACCTCTGACAGAGTCACTTTTACACAGAGAATAGGAATTTTCCTATAACCACCTGTTAAAAAGTGATGGCCAGCCTTCAACGAAAATCCACATACTCAAGTCCTGCTCAGAATAAATGGAATCCTGGTAACAGTGGAAGGGCAAGAAAATAAAGACAAAGAGAGCAATGTACCTAACAAGTATGGTGTTATTTCTGCAGTATTTCTAGAAAACAAAAAAAAGACTAGCCTTTTCACCTCCTCTCATGCCCTGTGCAGACGACTTCCACTTTTAAGGCTCAAATCCATTGCCTAAATAACTGAAAAACGCTAAGATTCAACTCCTACAGGGACAGACCGTGGTCAGTGAGCTGGATAACATACTCAAAAATAAAGGCTACAAAGGTGTTTCCAATTTTCATGAACACCTTCCTACTTGAAACCATAATTAACTCAATTAATGTTTATCAAATTATGCCTAATGCTACGTTCAAGCCCTTTCTCTTCCTACACCTTCACCAGTTTTGTCTTCCTATGGGCTTTGTCCTCTCCAAGTCATTAGTGAAGCAGCTTAGAAACACCAGATGTGTAGAAACTGTCAATGAATGCAGAATTCATATGAAAACCAAAGCATTTTTATTTCACTTAAGTTACACTGATCTTCCTAAAGGCATAGCCTTTCAAAGAGTACACATGATGATCCTTTTAAGATTTTTCTATGTTATGGAAGACTGTGGCTAACGAATTGCATGTAACTATTACTGCCTGCCTACACCATAATTTAGAGTCAACCCAAAAATATATTGCAAGAATGTCAAGTTCAGATGGCCGCCATCTTTAAAATTTTCAAACTAAATAGGAGTTCCACTTAGAGCAGGCCTATCATTTTTGCACTAAAATGTGAAAGGCAAAACAAATGAAGGGAACATAAACTCTTGAAAACAGAAGAATCCTCAGTTGCTTCTAGATTTGCTTTTAAAGGATGAAATGGTTCATGTATCCTACTAGCACAACCACCCAAAATAGGATAAAACTAACACATCCCCTGAATGTTTTATAAACATGGAGGCTGGCAATTCTAGGACACAGATCATGTTAGCATGGTCGTATGATACCACTGAACCTTAAACCAAACTGAAAATGACCAAAAAAAAAAAAAAAAAAAGCAAAAGCCATAATTTATGCTCTGACAAATTTTGGTTTCAGAATCACTTCATACTCTTAAAGATTACTAAGGAGCCCCAAGGCATCTTTGTCTATGTGGCTTATACCTAACTTGTATTTATTTATAAATGTGTCTAGAATTAAGAGAGAAAAACCTTAAATATTCATTAATTCATTATATATTAATATAAACAAAGTTTTGTGGAAACCACCATACTTTCTGAAACAGAAAAATTCAGTGATGAGCAGGGCTATAATTTTTTTGCTGCAAATTATTTCAAAGTCAGGCTTTATTAAATAAAACAGCAGTGTGGGGTGCCTGGGCGGCTCAGTGGGTTAAAGCCTCTGCCTTCGGCTGAGGTCATGATCTCAGGGTCCTAGGATCGAGCCCCACATCGGGCTCTCTGCTCAGCAGGGAGCCTGCTTCCTCCTCTCTCCGCCTGCCTCTCTGCCTACTTGTGATCTCTCTCTCTGTCCAATAAGTACATAAAATCTTTAAAAAAAAAAAAAAAGAAGAAGAAGAAAAGGGAAGAAAATTAAAAAAAATAAAACAGCAATATGACCACCACTGCATTTACTCTCAATCTGTGGCAACATTATTTGAGATAAAGAATGAGGAAAACATGGGCCCAGCTTTTTCACAAGGACTATTAAAAAGACATGTACTTACTGGTAAAGACTGTAAAACTAATAACTTTGTTTAGCAAAGGCACCCTTACATAAACCTGGAATTATTTTGACTAGCAGCATTTGGCAATGAAGAATACAACAGCTACTGGTGCAGTCTGAAACCACTGCTTGGATTCTTTCAGTAACGTACCAACAGTTTTACACATCACAGCTTTTGCGACATCACCAAAATTCAAACAACAATGTAGAAAAGGAAAAACCTTACCAATTCTGACTAGACTTTTGACCAATGGGTTCAATGTTAGGGTTTCAGGAACCCCAGGCAAGCTACAGACCACAGTTTGAGAAGCACTATCACAGATCAAGGTTTGGTAGGCAAACGTTTTCTATAAAGAGCCAGACAGTCAGTATTTTGGGCTTTGCAAGCCACAGGCTCTGTTGCCAACTATTCAGCCCTGGCATAAAAGCAGAACAGACAATACGTAAACAGATAAGCATGGCTGTATTCCAATAAAACTTTATTTATGAACACTACAATTTGAATTTCATTTAATTTTCACTTCTCACAAAATATTACTTTTAAATTTTTTTTCAGCCACTTAAAAATGTAAAAATCGCTTTTAGTTCACAGGCTCTAAAAAACCAAGCCGAAGGCTGAATTTGGCCCTTGGGCAGAAGTGTGCCAATTGCTGATCCGAATGGGAGAGAGAACCCAGAGCACTTTGGGGAGTCACAGAAGATTGTTTCTGATTGAACTGGTCCCAACGGACATCGGCCCAGTTCAGGAGCTGTATCAGAAGTTTCTGTAAGAACAAAACCTTGTTAAGTCTCATGGTGCTCAGAAGACAAAGACCCTACTGAGGGAGGAGGCCTGCCTCAAACATACACAGCCACTGGAGTTCCGCCCCCAAGGCCTCTGTAACATTTTCAAACTGCAAAATGAATAAAGTCTAAGTAGACAAGAGACTTGCAAGACAAAACCCTAGGAGGATTCACAACACACAAATGGGGATGAGCCACAGGTGAAATGAGTCACACAAAACTCACGATTCTCGTCCAAACAAGCTAACGCCCCAACTCGAAAAAAAATGATCAGCTTCTAACCCTTTCTTTCAATACAGAAAAGGGGGAAACTACTTTAACAGTGGAAAGTGTTATCTGGAGTGGCTTCAGTTCTTTTATACAAAATGACTAGCACATCGACAACTACTAGATGTATGAAGAAGCAGGAAAATGTGACTAATAATCAAGAAAGAGGGTGCCAGGGTGGCTCAGTCAATTAAGTGTCTGTGTCTTGGTTTCGGCTCAGGGTCATGATATCGAGGCCCACATGGCTCCATCCATACTCAGTGAGGAGGTGGCTGGAGGATCTCCTTCCCTCTCCCTCTGTCCCTGTCCTCACTTGCACACTGTCTCTAAAATAAATAAACTTTTTAAAAAGGAGAACAAAATTAAAAAAACAAAACAAAAAACAGAAGACCAACACCATTAGAATTAGAAAACTATTTTAAAACAATGATTCATAAACTGCAAATATAACCAAAGATGGACAAAATGGGTAAGTATGTAAAGAAATTCAACAGAAAACTAGAATCTACAAAACAAAATCAAGTCATGGTCCAGAACTGGAAAACCTAGTATCTGAAACGGTGGGTTTATCAAGATATTGAAGATGACAGCAGAAAAAAAAAAGAATTAGTGAATCTGAAAATTGTTGAATAGAAAGTTTTCAAACTGGACAAAGAGAAAAAAATAAAGTAGAGTTAGATAAATATGCTAGATGAAGCCCAAAGTTTGAACATGTATGACCTTGACCCTCCTGGAAGGAAATGAAGACTATCTGAAGAAAAAATAGAAGAGTAGTAGTATTTCATGAGATAATGGCCAAGAATTTTCCAAAACTGATGAAAGTTATCAAACTTACAGACTCAAATGGTCAGTGAAACCTAAGCAAAGGAAAAATAAAAGAAAAAGTCATTAGGGCTAATATAGTAAAATTATTAAAAATAATAATTTGAAAAAGCAAATCTTTTTTTGAGAGAAAGAGGAAGAGCTTAAGAGTCTCCATGCTGGGGGCGCCTGGGTGGCTCAGTGGGTTAAAGCCTCTGCCTTCAGCTCAGGTCGTGATCTCAGGGTCCTGGGATCAAGCCCCGCATCGGGCTCTCTGCTCAGCAGGGAGCCTGCTTCCCCCTCTCCCTCTGCCTGCCTCTCTGTCTTCTTGTGGTATCTCTCTCTCTCTCTCTGTCAAATAAATAAATAAATAAAATCTTAAAGAAAGAAAAGTCTCCATGCTAAGTGCAGAGCAGAGCCCAACGAAGAGCTCAATCTCATGACTCTGATACCATGACCTGAGTGCCAAGATCAAGAATCGGACTCTTAACCAACCGAGCCAGCCAGGCCCCTCCAGAAGGCAAATTTTAAAAGTCAGAGGGGAAAAAAAAATAAAATAAAATAAAAGTCAGAGGGAAAAAGACACCACCTTGAAAGGACACCAGTAAGACTTTTAAACAGAAGACATTACAAAGTGTTAAAATGAGAATTTTATACCTGGGGAAAGTACCTTCTCAAAATTACAGCAAATCAACGGCTCCTCAAAAGCAAAGAAAAATCATTACTAGCACTTAATCTACCACATGAAAAAAAAGTTCTTCTGAAGAGAAGGGAAACTATGAAGAGGCGAGAACTACAGGAAGGAATTAAGAGCACTGAAAATGTGATGTGCATGTGGACAAAGGAATATGGATAATCTAAAACAAGTAGGTCTCTTTTTCTTTCCCTTTTTTTTTATTTATTTTATTGAGAGAGACAGAGAGCGCGAGAGAATGCACAAGCAGGGGGAGAGGCCGACAGAGGAAGCAACAGGCTCCCTATCGAGCAAGGAGCCTGATGTGGGACTTGATCCCAGGAGCCCGGGATCATGACCTGAACCGAAGGCAGCTGCTTAACCAACTAAGCCACCCAGGGGTCCCAACAACTCGGTCTTATTGTGTTTGTAACATGTGTATAAGTAACACAAAACAATAGCACAAAGGATGGCAGGAAGTAAAAAGAGTGAAACTACTGTACAGTTCTTAACATTGATTAGGATGTAATAAAGTATTGATATAAGGTAGACTATAACAAACCAAGGACATGCATTAAAATCTCTATAGTAACCACTAAGACACATCTACAGGGATATGGAACTAAAAAGTTAGAAGACAAAAACTGGCAAAAAAAAAGGGGGGGGGGGCACCTGAGTGGATCAGTCAGTTAGGCATCTGCCTTGGGCTGGGGTCCTGATCCCAAGGGATCGAGCCCCACGGAGCCCCTCATCAGGCTCCCTGATTGGTTGGGAGCCTGCCTCCCCCTCTCCCTCAGCCACTCCCCCTGTTTATGCTTCCTCTCCCTCTTTTTGTCAAATAAGTAAATAAATAAATCTTTAAAAAGGAGGAAAAAAAAATGACGCCATACCGTTTGTTATACATGACTGAAAAAATGCAAAATGGTACAACTCCAAATGAGGCTGATTTACAACACTCTATTCTAAACATAAGGCAGGAAAAAATACAAAAACCATGTTTTACTGACACACAACAAAGACTGGAAATAACCTAATGTCCAATGGGGGATGTGCTAAATAAACCGTGCATGCCCACAGTGGGCCACTATGGCAGCTCTACAAAAGGAATACGGAATCTCCTCTCTCCCTGGGTGGCAGCTATACAAAGGGGATCGATCACCAGAATACTGCTGAAGGCAACTAAACTGTATAAAGTTTACTCCTCCTCTCTTAAAAAGGCAGCGTGAAGCAGATAAAATGAATTTGTTTCTGTTTTCTTAAGTAAATAACAGAAGGACAAGCCATGAAATTAACACAGGCTATTTGTGTGGGAAGAGGAAGCAGGGTAAAGGGAATAGCAAAAGAAACTTAGACTTCCCTAAATATACCTTATTTGTAGGTCAGACTTTCTGAACCATGTAAACATCCCCTACAGATAAAATCCAAGTTAAAATTTAAAAGCAATCTCTAGAAATTAAAAGAAAATCAAGCAAATGAACCAAACAAACTTGGCGGGCTGAAATAAAGAGAAGGAATCATTTCAAATGACTTTAAAATACCAAAACTTGACCACAAATGAGTCCCCAGGAACAGCAACAACAAAAATTGTTGAAAAATTAAAACTCTCAATAATATTACTTTTGGTGTTGAGCTGGAATTCTGTATTTTAAGAGAAAGCAAATAAGTGACTATGTTACTATCACTGGGAACTGAAACTTCCAGCTTGGGACAAAGAAGATACAAAATAAAGGTAGATAAAAACCTCCCAGCCCTAAATTTGAATTAACACTTTTTTTAAAAGTGGAAACTCATGATTTATGTTAAAAGATAGAATACGATTATTTCCTAGGTTTGTTCATTACACGTGTCTAATAACAACGATCACCCCAGGGTACCTGGGTGGCTCAGCTGATTATGCCTCGACTCTTCGTTTTTTTGTTTTGTTTTTTTTTTTTTAAAGATTTTATTTATTTGACAGAGAAACACAGCGAGAGAGGGAACACAAGCAGAGGGAATGGTAGCGGGAGAAGCAGGCCTCCTACCGAGCAAGGAGCCCGATGCGGGGCTCGATCCCAGGACCCTGGGATCTGACCTAGGCCGAAGGCAGACGCTTAACGACTGAGCCACCCAGGCGCCCCTCGACTCTTCGTTTTATCTCAGGTTATTACTATCCGATTATCTTAGAACTGAGCGCCGCATCACTGCCTCAGCACAGAGTTGGCTTCGGATTCTTTCTCCCTCTCCCCCTCCAGACTAGTGCACTAGTGTTCTCCCCTCCCCGCTCAAATAAATAAATAAAATCTTAAAAAAAAAAAAAATATCACCCCAGTAGCAAAGAGTAGACCTATGCCCTAGACTATGAGCTCTAAATACTATTTCATATAAAAGAAACCAGAATATTCTCTGACAAAATCCCTAATTTTAGATATCTGAGGTGGAGGTTTTGAGCCTGACATAGTGGAAAGGAAGTTACAAAAAACTACTAGGGATCATATCAAAAAGATTCAGAAGCCAACTCCCAAAAAGATGCAATCATCCAATGATAGGACAATTTATTCATCAAAAAAATCACTGAAATGGGGGCGCCTGGGTGGCTCAGTTGTTAAGCGTCTGCCTTCAGCTCAGGTCATGGTCCCAGAGTCCTGGGATCGAGCCCCACATTGGGCTCCTTGCTCTGCAGGAAGCCTGCTTCTCCCACTACCATTCCCTCTGTTTGTTTTCCTTCTCTCGCTGTGTTTCTGTCAAATAAATAAAATCTTTAAAAAATAAAAAAATAAAAAAAAATCACTGAAATGTCTCTACCAGAAAGTGGTATTTAAAAACAACAATAATGGCACTTTGGAGGATGCAAAAACCCATTATTTTCCAAACTGGTAAATAATGGGGAGAAATCTGTTTTCCTATACCAGTTGTTCTCCTGTGTAACAAAATAGAAGGGAGATATTCTTAATATATTTCTACTAACCTACCTCTCTTACTTCTAATAAATGAATTCTGGTCATTAGATGTGAAGTACTATCATCTTACAATCCCTGTCACCTAGGCACTGAGTTAATCAGACTTTATGTGCCTCCTAAGTATTAGAACACACTACCACCACTTTGGTTTAGTCTTTCCCCACCAAGGAAATAAAGAATCAAACTTGAATCTGAAAAAGCCTCTAGATCCAACCACCACTTTGTAAGGAAGTACACTTTTAATATTTTTTTTTTTTAAAGATTTTATTTATTTGACAGAGAGAAACACAGCGAGAGAGGGAACACAAGCAGAGGGAATGGTAGCGGGAGAAGCAGGCTTCTTGCCGAGCAAGGAGCCCGATGCGGGCTCGATCCAAGGACCGTGGGATCAGGACCTGAGCCCGAAGGCAGACGCTTAACGACTGAGCCACCCAGGCGCCCCACACTTTTAATATTTGAGAGAAGGAAACTTGATACTCATTGGACTTACTGGACAATTATTAAAGAAATTACCAGTTTATTCTTCAGATATGATAATGGTAATGGGGGGGGATGGTCCTATGTTTCAATGGGCATTATCATGAGCTAAATTATGAAATGTGTGTAGATAATAGTATATAATGTCTGGGATTCCCCTCCTACAATGGGGGAGGGAGGGATGGGGTAAGGGTAAGGGTAAAGACAAAGACTGGCCATGTAGTAGGTATCGCTGAACTGGATCCTGGGAGGTGGTGGGTGGGGACACTATTTTCTACTCTGGTTCTATTCTATGGCTCACATTAATTTCATGGGCAATGGTCAACCCTTAATATGAATTAGATGTTTTAATGGAAATACTTTTTTTTAAGATTTTATTTATTTATTTGAGAGAGTGTGAATGAGAGAGAGCACAAGCCTTAGAGAGAAGCAGAGAGAGAAGCAGACTCCCTGCTGAGAAGGGATCCTGACCGGGGCCTCAATTCGAGGACCCTGGGATCATGACCTGAGCTGAAAGCAGATGCTTAACTGACTGAGCCACCCAGGTGCTCCTAATATTAATATTCTTAAGTTTTCTTCCCAGCCTTCTCCAAGAAATAAATGAAATGGTAAAATAAGGGGAACTCAAATTTCTCAAGGGCGGGGGGGGGGGGGGCAAGAGTGTGAACGCATGTGCGCGCACACACACACACACAAACAAGAACTTAAAAAAATGTATTAACTAATGGCTATGTATAGATCATATTTTCATCCTGAGTCAAATAAGCAAAAATTGTATATGGATTTATGAGAGGCCTAGAACATTTGTACTCTAAACAGGCACCCAGTAAACGTAAGGATTCTTCTTAACATAACCATAATACTGTCTAAAATATTTTTTGCCCTTAGAGCTACAAATTCAATGATATGCAAATGAAATGATGCATAGGATTGCCTTAAAAATAATCCTGGGAATGGGGAGAATGACTGAGGATATTAACTAAAACAACCGTTGCTGGGGATTAATAATTGTTGATGGATTCATGGGGTTATTCTACTACTATTCTCAACTTCTGCCTATATCTATCTTTTTCATAAAACGTGTCGTGTCACTGGCCTTTCCTAAATCCTTCAGTAGTTCCCGAGGACCGCTATTGGGTTAAACCCCACACTTGCTGCCAGCCTGCCAGGCCCTACAGGACCCGGTCAGTATCTACCCTTCTCAGATTTTGTCTTCTACAACTTCACTCTTTCCATGGGCCCCTCTTGCTTTTTCTCCAACGTGCCAAGTTAATTCCCACCTCTGGTGGTGCACTTCCTCTTCCCTCAGGCCTCACTTCATTTACGTATCCACACACTCACCCCGCCTCAGCGGAAGTTTCTCTAACAAGCCTAAGTATATCCCCTCACCGGCGAACCTACATCCTTACTTTGCTTTCCTCCACTGCATTAGCACTACTTGGAATTTTTCTATTGGAAAACTGTCTTCTTTATTGCCAAGGTCACCCCCTTGCATGGAAGCTCCGTGTGGGGAAACAACTCCGGGTACATCCTATTCAGGACTCAGGACAATCCCAATACCTAATAAACGACACTAAAGAAGAATCCTCCTTCAAGGGTTCATGAGAACTTTGCAACAGGGTATGTTATCTGAGAGCTGAGTGTCACGGCAGCAAACGCAAAACCAAACCAAACCAAACCAAAAATATCAGCTGCTTCTTAAATTTCCTGTCAAATGCTAAGGCCAGAAACTTGAAAGGGACTTAAGCGTAAATACACATATGTGAGCATATGTCCACACATTAAAAACAGCAACAGCAACTTGGAATACTTGATGGAAAATTATACGAGCACATATTAGTAAGGTCAGAGTCAATAAACTTCAGTTAACACTTTAGAAATGTTGAAATTAATCAAGCCTAAAGTCTAAAAATAGCCTGCTGATTCTTTGGAATCATTATCAATGGAGTTATTAAAAAAAAAAATTGCTTAAATGTAAATTTTGTTTAAGGAAGCTAAAGACAGTATTCTATACCAGAAAGAATTTAACCGGATTTGTAATTATGCAGAAGTTATTCTTGTTACAGACTGCCACTTCAAGAGTCACTGTTTTGTCTACCATATATGACAAGATCTCTGGATTATATATGTTAATTTGATTAAATATGTCTAGCGACTGGTAATTCTGCTGAGAAATCTTTTTCTCTCCGGCTCATTCTACAAGTGACTGTCTTACGGATTAAATTTTATTATGCCACAAAAAATTCAAGATTCAAATCTATGTAAATCAGGCAATCAGATGCTATAATATAATCAATGTAATCATCTGAGATTCTTTACTATGCTAGAGTTAAACAAAGATTCAATCTTGCCATAACTCTGGATGATTTTCTAATGACTCAAATCCAGTAATCAAAAATAAAAGTACAGAAGAACCCAGAGTCACTGCGTTTAAAGGCAAGAATGTGCACAAACCCTATTTTTTAAACAGCATAAAGTTCATGAAAACCCCCTTATATGAAAGCCTCCTTACAGCAATAGATAAACAGTAAAAACAGCACTTACCTAATTATTAAAGGTTTTGGGGGGAAGGCAAATTTAAGAGTATTCACTTACTAGCTCCGCTTCCAATTGTTCTATGGAAAAGTTGTGACATCCGGGGACCGAGAGGGCCAAACAGATGAGGAGGAAGACCCCTGGCCTCTAACAAAGCTAAAGGAAAAGGAAAGAAAGGCATGAGGAATAGTTGAGTTGTAAATGCAGGTGATCATACATAAAAATTTCAAGCAACTGATTCATCTCACATGATTTAGACAATGTTACTTTCCATTTTTAAGAGAAACCACATTAAACTTTCACGACCACTCAAATATATCAAATGATCCAAGAAAAACCCAGAGTAAGTATTTACTCTGAAGAAATTATAGGTTGAGCACCCTTGTGTTGCTTTCCCGCTGATATTGGTCATGAGATCTTCTAAAAATCATATGGAAAAATTATTTCTATCAAGTCCAGTAGGTGAGAAAAAATGCCTTCAAAAGCCTTCTAGTTGAAAAGACACTGCTCTAAGGTACTTTAGGAACTTCAAAGTAATCTCAAAGTGCTTTATAATGTTTCTAGTAAGCCTCACAGTGGGGATTAATCATATAAACCAACTGTCTGTGGACAATAAAAATACATATCCACCACCACCCATTTGTAAAGAGCATACGCATAATATAAGGCTGCCTTTTTAAAAGCACAATATTAAAATACCTGGGGTTTAGGTACACACTTTACATTCATTTTAAAATAGGTGACCAAGAACACAGAAGAACAGCGCCAAGGCACCCCACTAGGATGCAATATGTTAGCGGGTACCAGACAACATCTTAAGCTATCCCCCCTTTTTTAAGATCTTCCTAAGTCATTACCAGCTATACAAGCAAACGTAACAGACAACATTTAAGAACAAAAATACATAAGATTTTGTCTAAACAGTAAAAATAGAGAGCCAGACAGATCATCTTCCAAATCCAAATCATCACAAATAAGTTTTTTAAGTACAGGAATTGCTAGATTATGTTTCAATGAGCTTATCTGAATTAATTTCAACAAAGTATAGAAGCCACAGGCAGCCTCTGATAATGGTTTCTTGTAAGCTCATTAACTGTCTTTACCTTGTAATCGTCCCATCTCGGAATCATCGGATTCACTCTCCCCAGAGGTGGTCATGCCCACGGCCCCTGCAACAGAACTAGAGGCTTCAAAAGGGGGAAGAAAAGAAGGTGAAGGTTAGGAGAGAAATATTCAAACTCATTATGTCTGGTTTATCTTAAAAAAAAGAAAGAGCAGAGTTTTACAGACTACTACCAATAAAGGCAATATAACGTGTCTCCCTGTTGCACACTCCATGGTTCTAAATTTCACCCTGTAGTTTCTATGAACGGAAGGATGGCTCAACCATCTCAGTGTTCAAAAGCACAAAAATACAACCTTTACATTTCTTCCATACATGGCTTTGACAGATTCCTTATGCCTCTCAAATTATTCCTAAATTAAGTCTTGTCCTGAAATCATGTACCAGAAGTCCATGAAGATCACACTGTCAAAACCACCAAGAGGCTTAATAGAAGAGCAATTAGTCACAATCGGAGCAGAAAGCAAAACTGACATCTGGCGGAAACGTGCCACGCAGACGTGTGTCTTCTTCAGTCAGCCTTACTTCTCAGCTGCAGTCTCCTGACACAATCACTTAGATGTCTTCTCTGAGAGAGCATGCAGATAATCCCCTTCTTGTTGCCAAGACAAAATACTGAAGATGCAGGGTACGACCAATAGCAAACCAACAGCAAAGCAGTGAAGTACGAAATACAGGACTGACTACTAGGACGTCAAAACCAGTGCAGAAAAAAAAAAAGGAGTTCAGATAGAAGGGTTCTACTACCCAAAAAGCTAACTTGAGCAGTAATTCAGCCTAAGCAAGAGGATTATGAATCAGACCAGACGAAACTATATTCCTCTAAAACCAGCAGTTTTACTGTTCCTCCTCTCAGTGTCCGTTGAGTCTTTAAGCATTTTTTTCTATACAATTAACCCGTGTTATGACATTAGCCACAATACCCCAAGTCCTGTACACTCGCCAGGTAACAGAAGACCAGCCCAGAACAACGTTCTTTATTGTTAAAAGCACATGGATAATGGATGTGAATTTACAGAGCTTTTCTGAAAAGATGCTAATATCCAAGCCACTAAACTATTAAATTTTCTTAATAGTTTTCTTCACACCTCATTAAGTGTTTTCTACGATTTCACTGGGATTTTTAAAAAATTCATATAAAAATATATGGCTTAAACAGGAGTCAGCAAACTGTGGCCCACCGGCCAAATTCAATCCAGCATATCATTCTGTAAATAATAAAATAACATTTCTTTAAAACACAGCCAAACTCATTGTTTTACACATTGTCTGTCGCTGCTTTCCTGCCTCGGCCGGGGAACTGGGTAGTTAGTTCCAACAGAGCCTGCAGGAAGCCTAAGACATCAACTATGGGGCCCTTTCCAGGAAAGGCTAGCCTCCTGGTTTACACTTACGGATTAGCAAGAAATGCTAGTATCAAAGTGTATCAGAGTTTAACAAAATCCCCACTTCTGGTGAAGGAAAAAGATTAACTGCACCCTGGAACACTACTTACACATGGCATTTATGAAATGTTTACTATCTGTAGGCTGTGTCTATTTCCTTATGACCATATAGGGAGGCGCTGTTGAAGATTTTTCAAACTGGTGAGGTAACTGAGGCCTTGTGACTTTGAGTGTACTTGACCAAGGTCAGAGGGCCACCCACAGATCAGAGACCTGAGCCCCAGTGGTCTGACTCTTCATCGGTCGTACTCAAATACTGTATATTCTTCAGTACTAATTTTTCATTCTAATACAGCTGCTTCTTCACATTAAACAGAAATCTTGTTAACCAATACTGTTATTAAGGTTCCAATTATGATTGAATTCGTTAAAGTGACTCTTAAACTTGCTTTTAAACTCTCACATTTATGTGCAGAGAAAATACAAAGTCTTAACAAATGAGGTCACTGGTTTTTTTAAAGTACCCTCTCGCACCACATCTTTTTTAAGGGGAAAAAAAATTTCACTCGGGAAGGTAATGCTGGGTTTTTTTAGTTCATGTATTAGAGGGTCACCATAAGGAACGGCAAGGATATTCTGATTTTTCATGGAGGTGGAGGGTCTGTTTCGACAGAGATCAGTCACTGAACCCAAAGAAGAAAAGATCCTTCACCAGCCCACGGATGGCAAATATTAATCATTTGTCTACTCCAGTTCCCTGTAAGTGTTGCAGAATTAGAAAAACCAAACTAGCCTGGCTGTTTGTAAAGTCACGCAGGTAAGGAAATGTCATCAGCCAACAGGAGTCAGTGATAAAATTCTGTAGTCAAGGCGTCAAACCTCCTTAGGCAACATGCACAAAATCTGTCCTGAGACAAATATAAGCCTAAGATTATCAAGCAGAGAAAAATCTGATGTCACGTTTTTAAGAGGTGTCAATCTTTTTATGTTGTTGTTTAAACCAGTATCTCCCCCACCTAGTCTTTAGCAAATCTTCACGGCACTATGCAAAACAGTTTCTAATACACACCTCAATTAAAACTATGGGAAAAATGTTTAAATTAGAACACAAGAAATTTATCACAGAAACCCACGTCTTTATACTTTAACCGAGAAGGCCTCTGATACAGAAAGACAGTAAAACATTAGAATGCTGATAAGGTTCCTGTCAAGTAAAATTGAATTTTAAGAGTTTACCAGATCCCTAAAGACAAGAAGCAGGACTTTTTTTTTTAGGAGTGTAATGAAAACCTTTGAGCAAGGCCAAAAGAATAAATGTTGGTAATGTAATTATGACTCATATGGGCCCTGGTATCAGGTGAAACAGAAGCATCTAATTTTTAGGGATTCCAAACAAAAGTAGTTAGGGAGATTAAAAAAAACCAAAAAACAAAAAAACAACCGACCAAACTGGGGTTGCTTTCTTTTTACAAACTGACCCTATTCATTTCTTATGAAATTAAGATTATCAGTGCAAAATCAGGTGTCAGAACACGGGCTATTTTTCCTTGCCATCTGAATGTTTTGCAGGTGTAAGGAAGAATACTCGATTTCCCACTTTAGTGTCTCTAGTATTTGCAAGACTTTACCAGCACTATGAAAAGGTGCACAGTTCTGATAAAGTCCAAAATTAGACCCCCAACTCATGGGAAAATGTGCGGAACACTTTTTTCAACTCCAAGAGCTAGCATCTCTTCTATGAAAAGCCAGGCAAGTTGGGCTCCAAATATAAGTAGATTTCAAGGTGACCAAGCAGGCACACCGTTATCAAGAAATTTTCCTAAGTGTCAACAACTCTGGCAAAGTCAGGGTGATAGGAGTAGGTCTGCCAAAGACGGAGCAATGCTTAATCACTACATGTATAAAAAGCAAGAAGCTTATTTCAATGACTTCACTGGAACACGTCAGGAAGATGCTATCTCCAAAACTAAAAAACGCTGAAAAGAAAAAAACCTCATAAAAACACCGAAGAGATTAAGTCAATCTCTTAAAATTAATAAACATTATTCCAAAATAAATGTTTCCGATAAAGAGTGTTATACCAACTCTCTTACGAGCTGTCATGAACAGATGATTGCCAAAAGACGTTCTAAGTTATTACCACCATCAGTTTATACTCCACACTAACTTAGAGGGTTTTATTTCTCTTTAAATTCCAATTGGACATATGGAGAAACTAAAGCACATCACACTGAAGAACTCAATGTAAAGTTAATAAGGAATTTGCTTCTTCCCGCAGCACTACTTCAGTGGGCTGGCAGAGAATTACTCCCGTAGCACCTAGAAGGCATCGTGCTTCCAAAGTGAAATGTAGTACTCCTGCGTGCCCCGTGTTATCTTTCCCCTAAAGGTGGAAAATACTGAGATCACACCGTGACGTCGAATCTCGAAGACAAGGAACACAAGCATTTAGGAGGCAGGCTTATGAACCTAATCCCCTGAAGCTTTTATCCCCTTAGGTAAATATACCAGGGATCAAAACTTTACACACCACCCCTCGTTCTGCCCACCAGTGGTATCCATATGAGATTAACTCTGAGACTGCAGGGGAAGTGGAAGGACACAGCCTTCAGAAATGTGCCCCTCTTTTTTGAAAATATGGATTTCAGAGTCCCACAGCCGGGGACAACCTTAACCATTATGTGCCTCAATTTTCTCTCATTGCTAAAAATGAGGAGAAGAGCACTCACACCTCCGCACCTTGTTTGGCACATTAAATGAGAATATATGTGAAGTGCTTAATACGCTGTCTGCAACAGCGTGCTCTACAAACATTAGCTCCGATAGTCAGTCCGCTTTAACACCCTCGGCGGATCCCTTTCTGTCCTCCACGTGGGAAGGGCACAACTTCCATATGCAGACTTGAAATAAGCACTAAAACACTGGGCAGCACAGCCTGTGTGTCATCAAGAGCTTCAGTGATCTGTATGTGCAATGGATTGTACTTTCTCTCAAATTCAACCCTTTGGCAAAACTAGTCTTTTAAAAAAAAAAAGTACACGAAAAAGGTGCCCTCCCACCAGAAGAGATGCTTCAAGTTCGCCATGCCACTTATACAAAACCAGGAAGGACAGTGGTAAAAATGTTAAGCCGGACAGAAAGCTGAGACAAGCAGCACGAAACATGAACAGTGGTGAGCAAACTAGAATCTCCCAGCAAACTAGGACATAGGCTCCAACACAGGCATGAAAGAAAACCAGCACAAACGCAAATCTTAGGTGAGAGAGCGCTGTTAAATTAAGACCATACCTGCGCCCAAGCCCATGTGTATCATCCTGACAGAAGGGACGCATCACACCCACATTCACAATGAAGTAATGAACTCTAGCATTTTCCCATCTGTTCTTAATGTTGGAGAGAAATGCTCAGGACAAGCTACATTTTAAAACCTGTTGGCCACAATTAACTTCTCGAGTGTTAGGCTTCTTTTCCTCTTGGTGATCAACACATTTTTAAAGAGAAATGGGTGGGGAGCAGCCTAATTTTTATTGTGCTAAAATATCAAGTAGAATAAAAATAAGCCCATAAAAACATAAACAGGATTCTTAAAGTTCCTTTCAAGCAGAACACTTACTACTTTTTAGGGGTTACAACATTCTCCATTAAAATTTACACATATATGAAGAAGCAACAAGCCATATCCTTACTTTCTTATTACGAACTTAAATTTTCAATCACTGTGCTTGATACTGTATGTCCGTACTGATACAGAAAAACCCTCACAGAAAGTGACTTACTTCCTATAAGCCCTCTGAATGTAATTAGTACAAACTTGGATTTGGAAAAGAATTAAAAAAACAAATGAATCCAACTCATCAAAAAAAAAAAAACAAAAAAAAAACAAAACCCAAACAAAAACAAAAAACAAAACAAAACAAAAACCAAACCTATCAAGTAAAACAAAGGAGAACACGGTTTATCTGATGGTAATATCCAGTATATCTCTGTCCCCTCTTTTGCCTTATAACAGGTATGCCTCCAAGGTAATTTATCTCTCAACACATCAGTAGGATACACAAACGCACTTTAGGGCTAAGACATGCCAATCTACCTGCGGCTCCTTGGGGAGTTTCGTCTGTCCGCGCAGCCGAAGAATTCACTGTCTCTTGGCTGCTTTCAGGGTCCGCCATTTTCTCCTGTCGACGAGCTTCAGCCGCTCCTCTTTTGCCCAGGCCAGAGCCTCGCCGACTACAATAGAAAGATGCCATCACGGGCAGCACTACCAGTGACCAGGAGCAATGTCCACACAGCACAAAGCTCCAATGCATGGAGCACAAAGCCAGTTTCTTCTTTTTCCATAGAAATTGTTGCAGAAAATCATTATGGGTAACAACCAAGACTCTGTATATTTAAAATTCCTCCAAGTTACACGGCATTCACAATACATGCTTTTGTGGTGCCATGAGCTGTTGTCATCTTTACAAGACAGAAATGATTTTTAAACACTTCAGTTAAATGGAAAAGTGACTCCTACTGAAAGAATTCAACTCACTTAAAATAGATCCCTACTTCCAGGCTAAATAGTGGATCAGACTACACTTGACAATGCAGGGGAAGGGGGAGGTAGAAGAGGAAAAGGTGTGGGAAATTCCTATCACTTAAGTTCCAGATAACTTAAATCAACAAAAAAAGAACTATCCTAATAATGAACAACAGATCCATCCTTTAAAATAAAGAACTAAAGATTTAACATTTATAAATACATACAGATGACAGTGAGGAAGACACTGGTTTAGGAATGAGGCACAGTGTAATATGGAAAGAATAATGATCAGTCATTTCTCATAAAGCAAATTACATTTTATTGATGATGATTTTTTTTCTCTTTTAATAAGAGAAATCAGTAAGCAAATCAGGTAAAAACAAAAGATTCGCCCAGATTATTTTAACTTGGTATTGTTTAAATAGCAGGGCTCCAAATTAGGAAAAGAAGAAACACACTACTAAGGAAATGTTTTTAGACCAAAGTTAAACTGCAGTGGAACTAGATGCTGGCCAGTCAACACTGAGGAAGCGGCAGGCCTGAGTGACACGTAAATGAAGGCTCTGAATTACCACAGAGCACGAGAAGAGTTTGTTCTTCCAAGTAGTAAAAAATCCTCTCTAAAGAGGGATTTGCTTAGCCAGTCTCTTCTTCCACGGAAACAGCTCACTCCAGACCCAATTTACCAAGCTACAAATTAGCGGGATTCAAATTAATTCATCTATTTAACATTCAATTTGCAGGAGCCATGCGACACACACTGTGCTCAACACTTGCTTGACGTCCTCAAGTATTAAAGAGAGATGGAGACACGGCTGTAGCAGGCTGCAAAAGCACCGAAGACAAATTGCCACTAATTCAGAAAAACTTTGAGGTGAAGAGCATTCCAGGCAGGTGGCCAGACAGCTTGTATAGAAAATAACCATGGAAACCGTCAAGTACTTTCCCGAGTGCTAAGAAAGCGGCCGTGAGGAGGAGGAAGGCAGGCAGCAAAGATGCGACACTAGATAACCTCACTTCCCATCAACTTAAAATTCATTTTCGACCACAGTGAATTCGGCTTATATCTCAAGATTATAAACTCTGGGTAAGTCAGACCCAAAATCTAGCCCCAAATTTTTAGACAAAAGCTCTGAAGAACTAAGAAACTCTCAGAGTTCTCATAAAATTATTGCCAAGAAATCACAAAAGCAAACAGGTACACCAACTCCAGATATTTTTAATGGCATCTTAAACAATCCAGATAGAACCAGAAAATAAGTGAAAAAGTAGAGATTTAAGTGCCATGAGTGCTTTTCTTATGACTCGCAATTAGTCACTCTGTTTCCTTCTATCACTACTGTATCTGCCACCAAGAGCGGTCACGCGGCTCATCTTAGAGGAGAAACAACAAAAGAGCTAAAACCTTCCAGCTCACCTGAATGAGAGCAGGGAAAAGGCAAACTGAAATCATTCACCCCCCCACCACTGTTTTTTTGGCATGTGTAGAAGCAAGAACAAACTACACACACAGAGGAGTTAAGTCCTACACAGCTGCCAATAATTAGCTGCACAAAGGCATCTGAGCAACTGACCATGTGTGAAAAGGGGAGAAAAATTGTTAAGAAAAAAAAAAGTTAACTTTAACCTAAGATTCTCGATCCATTAATAAAAGAAGGTGAAATAACACACTGTATCATTATCAAAGGTAGCTAATTTTCTGAAAATGAGATCCAAACCAGCAACTGGGGAAAACGGGACCTGGAGACAAGAAAGCGGACCCAGGACACCCACACCCCTCTTCGAGGGCGGGGTGTCATGATACAAAATGAAAATGAAGTACATCTCTCCCCCTTATCCGTTAAACTCAAGTGGTGCCAAACTTTGAGAAACTAATTAGGCAATACTACAGCCATTGAAACAGGCATCCCTTTTGATCCATCAATCACACTACTGGGAAATTTAGCTACCTTTAAAAAATAGCCCCAATCTGCATGAAGACGCTCACTAGAGATTTACTGGCCAACTGGAACTCTGAAAACAATGGAATGTCCAACAGCTGGCAATAACTCTGGTGACAATAACACAGCAACAGAGGAAATGGTAGAGGGTAAGAGTGCTGTCAAAAAATAGCATGATTAATACTTAGCAAAAACATGCACGTCAACACTGGGGAAGAATTCATTTACGATGGGTAAGTTTCTTTACTACTCAATATTCAAGTGAAAATTTCAATAATTTTTGAAAACGTAGAAAGGGCAGGATTCTAATTAAAGTTCAGCAGAAGATAACGAACTGGCTCATAAACCGGAAAAAGCAGTGTGTTACCTGGCACTAGCACAGGAGCCCGTGGTCTTCTGGCGTGTGCTCCGCCTCAAACTGGGGAGCTCAGCAGGTGGGGATTCACTGCGCTTCTTGGTAGATTTTCTTAAACCTACACACGTGAAATGCAAAAGTGAATTTTTTAAAAAAGAGGTTATCACACAGTCAAAAGTACACAGTTCTTCAGGGCAAAAGTCCATTGCGTCTCCCGTGGGCTCCCTAGCGTTCTGCTAGGTTTCTGTCAGTGTGCCTTTACTTACCCGATCCATCCCGGCAAGGTTAATGCGGAGCTCAGCACCCGGCTCTCCCCGGCAGGACAAATGCCACTTGGGTCCAACCTTGACTCGAACTACCCCACACCACGCACGACAGCTGGCCTCCTCCCGTTCCACCCCCTTTACCCATTCCTATCATCTCTACTCCTCCACTAACTAAAGCCAAGAGACTTTTTTTTTTTTTTTTGCATTTACTATATATTTCAGGATTTTACTAAATTTAACAAATTTTCCATTTTTCATTTTCATTCATTAGCACATTACATTGTCTTAAGCCGTCTCTTTCATTTAGTTTATATAAAGTTCATCAACTAAGACTATGAAAGAACAAAATGCTTTTTCTTTACACCATCCCATCATTTCCCCAAGGAAAATATACGTGAGGTGAAGATTATGAGAATGTCCAACGTACAGATAATTAAGGGGGAAAAGTCAAAGGAGCACACCTTCTATGTTATTCTGGAAGCTAAAACCCTTCGTAGGTTTAACAGATTCTAAAAAGGTAGAGCAATTAAGTGAAGTCTATTACTATTTGATAAACAATGGGGAGGCCACCAACCGTCAGTCACCCTCCCCTGGCCTAAACAACGTTATTGTCCATGATAATATACTGAATGGTGTGCTCTATCTGAACAAAGACTTCTAAGGTGTCCAAGTGAAAAAGCGTTATTTCCAGGAGAACTACAGCATCACCTTAAAAAGCTAGTGTTTTCCTTTTTCAGACACTAATTACACAGTAATAACAATTCTCCAGGTCAGTTGGTTTTTTTTTCCCCCCAGAACTTTTTTGTTTTTAAAGACTATTTATTTCTTTGAGAGAGAGAACGCAAACGGGAAGGAGGGGGTGCAGCAGCGGGAGAAAGAGAAGCAGACACCCGACGCACAGGGAGCCCAATGGAGGGCTGGATCCCAGAACCCTGAGACCGTGACCTGAGCCAAAGGCAGACGCTTAACCAACTGAACCACCCAGGTGCCCTGTACCCTAGGAACTTTGAATTTTTGACCATTTTACTGCTTCAAAGTGGAATAACAGAAATTCCTTACTCTTGATTTTGTTAAAAATACCAGTAAAGTGTATAGGTAAGAGGTGGTAAAAAAGATTCCAGACATATTCCCGACCCTTCTTAAACGTAAGTTCATTCAACTTGGGATGGTTCCTATATCACATACACACAATGAAAGCTGATAAGTGAAAAGCACACCATTAAGGAATCTTTAAATACCAAACAGAAGATATAAAGACAAAAATCTGCGTTCAGGCAGGTGTTACCATTTAGAAATAGGAACCATACCTTCCGGCCTTCGGCCTTCCCCCTCCCCCACTGTAAATTTTGGGAAAGGTTATCTAGACTCCTCAAACTGACATAAAAGGACCACAAATGTTTAAGGGGGACAGAAGACTGGCCTAAGGGTTTCTTAAATTTCAATTTTGTTTTTTAGACTGATTTACTACAATCTAAAAGTAAATCACCAAAATTACTTAATGTGGTCACAAATCAATGGCCGGTGCCCCATGCTATTTTATCTCTGTCTGGACACACACACATCCTGCCCACCTGAAAGATGAACATGGCATGCGGACAGATTATGGGACTAGCTTAATAAATTCAACTAACTGGCATGACTATTCGTTAATATTTGAAGAATTGAGAAATTATTTTTAAATAATGTTCCAGAAAACATTAAATTATATACTTCTCAGTTTGAACTGTGCAACTAAGTTAGAATAGGTTTAAAAACAATTCAGAGAAAAAAAAACCATGAGTGCATGTTACACTAAAACACTCCACGCTGTTTTCACCTATAAAACCACTTTAAAAGCCCCTGTATTTAAAAAAAAAAAAAAGCCCCTGTATTGTCACAAATATTAGTTTATGTGACACTTAGCAAATGTAGTCACACATACCATGACACAGTATTGGACACTAGCAAAAATGTTTATACCTATTCAGTGACATTCAAAAAAAAATATCCAACTAAATAGATTGTGGGCTCCTGCCACATTGCTTATGAGGGGACAGTAGACTTTTTAACCAAACTTTTATCCTTTCACTACTGAATTACACTTAAGTGTTCAACTTTCTTTGAAACAATTTCATTCAAATGTCATTTCCTTATGATAAAATATACTCACTTTAAATATATGAGGTTCGATCTGGAGTCAAACAGATATACCGACCCCATATAACCAATGCCACAATCAGATCGGGACAGAACGCTGCCAACCACTCTAAAAAGTCTCTTGGTGCCCCTTACAGTTAATCCCCTCACCCACACTTCATGCCTCTGGCGATCACCGATCTGTCTGGCACCCCTGTCTATTCTAGAATTTCATACAAATGGAGTCATACAATGTTTTGGAGATTTCTAGTGTGGAGAAGCATTCCCTTGAGTGGATGTGCCACAATCTCTGTCCATTGCTGGTGTTAAAACTTAAGAGAAATATACTAAATAAACTATAGAAAAGCAGAGGGTACCTGGGTGGCACAGTCAAGTATGTGCCCAGCTCTTGGTTTCGGCTCAGGTGGTGATCTCAGAGTCCGGAGACTGAGCCCCACACATCAGGGTCTGCACTCAACGTGGAATCTGCCTGAGACTCTCTCCCCTCTCCCTCCGCCCCTCCCCACTGTACTCTCTCTCTGGAATAAATAAATAAATCTTAAAAAAGAAAAGCAAAGCAGGACTGGGGAGAACCAAAACAACAGATAGAAAAATATTTTTAACTACTGTTATAATCATGCTGCAACGTAAATGACTAGCAGACTATCTGACATGACTCCAATTAGCTTGATAAACTAGGAGACATAAGCCCAAATATTTTGTTTTCTGAAAGCCAATCCCAAGATAAAGGAGCATCTACATGTCATGCTCTGTAGTGGAAAACATGTGTCCCTATTTGTAACATTACCTAAGCAAGGATGGGAGACAAAACTACCTTTTACATGTATACCTGCTCCAAAAACTCAAACAGGGAAACACCAAACGGGTAGTAAAGACTGGTAATTACTAACTTATCAGTATTACTAAGCAAGTCAAGTCAAACGTTGGAAGAACTCTATAAATTCTTCCAAAGTCTAAAACATTGTGTAGAAGATTACAAATGTCAAGCTTTCTGGGAGCAAGCTCTGCCTTGAGAACGGGGAGAGCTCAACCTCCTTTTGGCCATTCAGGTGACCATGCCAGAACACACTGCATTCACGATTTTAGACTGAAAGCACTTTCAGATACAAAGTTATGATAATTCTTACTTTTCAGACATAAAACTTAACTGACTTACTTAAAGGTGCATACACCAAACTACACAATTCTTCAGTTTATTCTGAAGCAGAACAGGGGCTACTACATCTTCAATATACTTATGGCCAAAGTTGAAACTGGGCCTTATAAGTTGAATTAGAAAACATTAAAACTTCATGTAAAAACACTGTAGTTTTATAGAATCAGAACGTGTTTCCTCCCATTCTACTGGTCAAGGAGGGTTATTTCAATAAAAGAGGAAACAATGTAAACATAAACCAACAACCCCACTGAAAATGAATTAAACTTCACATGCACGGGAACTCAGACACATGTGTGCGTGTGCACACATAGAAGCATTAACGTAGCAAAAACTGCATTTATCATTTATTTTTATGAGGGCACTATAAGAAGTGTCCAGAATACCTCTGGTCAGATTAATACACTAATGTCTACGAAGCCTCTGTGTAATGAAGTCAGGTATAAATGTAGACATACTTTCATCAAAGCTCTTGACATTATTTTGGTATTAAGAATATATGCTCTTGTTCCTACAAATACATTCTGATCATCTTTATTCCTGTGGATAAAAGTGAAACTGGAAGTTAGTACTATTCTCTTAAAAGTTCTAATTGCTTTGTTCCTCTACAGTGTATCTATGTCTTACCTTTTTTTTTGGAACAAATATTCCTAACCCACAACTAATTTGCTCAAAGTTCAGGGCTTCATCTTTTGTAAAAACATTAGTTCTTTTACAAAGTTAGACATACGAAATGTGAAAACTAAATCTCTTATGTATCCAGTAGTAAGTGTGGGTTTCTAAAATAAAACATCTTAAAAGAATGAACAGATTGAGGGCCTCAGAAACTGTATTTTCTGGACCCTTAACTAATATAAACATAGGTGTGACCTTGGTGCTTTCTACTTAGTGATTTTCCTTCTCTACTTTGAATTTTTAACAGCACTACTCTTTGCATCACAATACTGTGAAAATGACTCCAACTTTGTAATTTGCAGAAGGAATGAGCACTAGTAATATGACCTGCCTACTTCAGCACAAGAGTAACCAGAGGTAGGACAATATCAATCCTAGAAAGATGTGGTTTTCACTATTAATTCCACTAAGTTACTTTATTTTTTTTTCCACTAAGTGACTTTAAAAGAAAGAATAATTAGAAAATACATATTCACTGCCGTGCTTTTATGCTATTTTTAATTCTTTCATGAATTAAATGAGGATGCTAATCTTTGATATGGCATACCCGTATAGTCCCAAATAAAAATACAGGTAAAATAACCTAACAATGCAATAACTAAACGACTAAACATTCAATTTCTTTTTTTTTTTCTTTTTAAAGATTTTATTTATCCATTCATGAAAGACAGAGAGAGAGAGAGAGAGAGAGAGAGAGAGAGAGAGAGAGAGAGAGAGAGAGAGGCAGAGGGAGAAGCAGGCTCTTTGAGCAGGGAGCCCGATGCGGGACTCGATCCCAGGACCCCGGGACCATGACCTGAGCTGAAGGCAGATGCCCAACCATTTGAGCCACCCAGGCTTCCCTAAACGTTCCAAGTTCTTAAAGAGTCCTTCTGCTGTATAGTGAAAATAAACCTAAATGTCAATTACTAATAAGGTTGTCTGAAAATCAAGTGAGAAGGGGGAGAGACTGACCTAACACTTTTATTCAGTGAACAATGACTGAACTCAACTACATGTTTTTGTTCTCCAACTTATATATTCACTTCAAAGTGACCTTTAAAAATGATCAAGCATGGGGTGCCTGGTGGCTCCCAGGGTGGGTGGGTTAAAGCTTCTGCCTTTGGCTCAGGTCATGATCTCAGGGTCCTGGGATCAAGCCCTGCATAGGGCTCTCTGCTTGGCTGGGAGCCTGCTTCCTCTTCTCTCTCTGCCTACTTGTGATCTCTATGAAATAAATAAAATCTTAAAAAAATGATCAAGCAGGGGCGCCTGGGTGACTCAGTCAGTTAAGCATCTGCCTTCGGCTCAGGTCATGATCCCAGTGCCCTGGTATCAAGACTCATGTGAGCAGGGAGCCCGCTTCTCCCTCTCCTCCCTCCCCTTTCATGCTCTCTTGCAATCTCTATCTCTCAAATAGTAAAATCTTTTAAAATAAACAAACAAATAATCAAGTAAACATCTACTGTATGTATAATACTCAGGAACCCTTGTTCTGAATACCCTTTGTTTTGTTTTTTAAATTCTTTTGAGAACTCTCTCCTACTCTTCTTCATGTGATACTGATGGAAGTATCACATGTATTCACAGTACACTCCCACTATATGAGTGGGACTCAAACTGGCCAGACTATTTCCATCATAGTCAATTACAACCCTGCCTCCAAAAGACTGATTCGCTAAAGACAGACATTATGATCCAAGGAAATCAGGAACTTTCTTACAATTTAATACATAAGTGACTGGATAGCATCTTTAGGGTGGAGAGGGAAAGGTGTGAGAGTCATAACATAGGTCTGGGACTGACGGTGTCATCTTTTTGAGCTCCTGGACCCACTCAAACCTAAAGCTAGCCAATCTATTGGCTTTACCAGCCCTATGAACTGACTGGTATTTATATATATATATATATGTGTGTGTGTGTGTGTGTGTGTGTGTGTGTGTGTGTGTGTGTGTGTGTGTGTCACACATATCTGTAATATATATCTTATATAATATACAATTATATAAAATTTTTGGTCTAAGGTAGGTGGTGACAAACTACAGCTTGTGGGCCAAATTCCAACTGGCAACCTGTTTTTGTACATCCCACTAGCTAAGAATGGTTTTTACATTTTAGGAAATTGTTAAAATGAAGAATATGTAATAAAAACTGTATGTGGTAGTAACACCTAAAATATTTACAATATGGACCTTTAAAAAAACTGGAAATATTGAGCTGGACTTTGAAAAGAAAAAGGAAGAACAGTATATGGACTCACCTAAGTTTCAAAAATTAGTTAAAAATTTAAGAAACAAACACCTGTCCTAAACAAAAATACAAACAAAACAAAATCTCTTGTTTTTTAAGAAGAAAAGCAAGACCGGAGCTAAACAATATCTCATTTTCAAGTACTAATTTTTTTAGAATTAGTTACCTTGATTTTTTTTGTTATAATTTTTGCAATACTCCCACAGATAGCAAATACAGCTCCTTTTTAAAATGCTACAGTTAACAAACCAATGAATAAGGTACACAAACCATTTATTTTAAACAAGGGTATTCAAAACTACTACGATTCAATTACATTTAAAGGTATCAAGGGATAGGGTGGCTGGGTTGTGGATACTGGGGAGGGTATGTGCTGTTAAGTGCTGTGAAATGTGTAAGCCCGAAGATTCACAGACATGTACCCTGGGGCAAATAATACATTATATGTTAATAAAAATTAAATAAATAAATAAATAAAAATAAAAAATAAAGGTATCAGAGGATGATCAGGATTGGTTTCTTTGGGCGGGGAGGACTGAGTTTTGAAATGTAAATCCCCAATGTGTTTATATATATGAAAAAGCTATTAAATGGGATGCCTGGGTGGCTCAGTTGGCCAATAAGCATCTGCCCTTAGCTAAGGTCACAATTCCACAGTCCAGGGATCAGATTCCATGCTCAGCGGGGCGCCTGCTTGTCCCTCTCCCTCCGAGCACCCCCTCTCCCCGCCCCCCCACCCTGCTCTCGCCCTCTCCCAGTCACAGTCTCTCAAGAAGTAAAATCTTTAAAATAAATGAACAAAAATAAGATAAAAGGCTATCAATTATCCATTTATTTACATTCTGAATCTGTTTCAAAAGGTATTCAGAATGACTTGTCTGTTCCTCATAAAAAGAAAAAAAAATGCACCAAATAACAGGAGTATTATTGCACATGAAGAGTTCAATTTAGAATCATGCAATGGGGACATTTTGCTACTGGACAAAGTAGAGGCAATAAAGAAAATTAACTAACAGTGGAAATATTTTCAGTAACTTGATCTTGATTCCTTCAGTCAAAATAGGATCATGAGGACCTGGTATAACTTGGTGTTGCTGTGTGTCTATTTTCAGTGTATACATCCTTATTAATGGTCACTTTGCGAAAATTAATTCACAAAATGGGAAGTGACCTAGTGTATAAAAAGGGATCACAGATGTTTATTTTAAAGTCATGCAGTAACAATGAAATATGAGTTTTGCGGATGACAGTAAGGGAAATCCCAAATGGAATTTTCTAAGCCAAGTTTTTATTTCCTAGCCAATGCAGAGCAACTTCATGCACTGGTTTGGCAATACAAATTAAACACATTAGAAATGTACAAAGATATTCATCTAGGCATTACTTTTAATAATGAGATATTGGAAAAGAGCTAAATGTCCAATAATAGGGAATGGTTAAGTAAACTGCAGTATGGTAATAAAAACTGCAGGAATACAGTTTTGGCTAGTAAGTATATGAACAGACTGGCATTTTGCATTACTAGTGGGAATGTAAATTCATTTATGTCTACAGGCAATTTCAAAATATACATCAATAATTAAAAAGAACATAACCAGGGACCCAACAAGGAGATAATGTAAATTACAAAGCTCAAGTCAATTAATAAAATTTAGAACAATGTAAATGCCCATTTACTGAGAATGAGCTAAATCAGGATACATCCATTTACAGCCATTCAAATTCATAGTTCTTTTGAAAGGAAAAAGGTCTAGGGTTTAGGCAAATAAAGCACTTTGGTTTCTACAGACCTAAAACACGGTCACTACCTCATCTTGTCATTAGGATAAAATTTAGTGTGTGTTACATGTCTAGCATGGAGTGTGGCTTACAACGGGCACTCTACCGTCGCGGAGAGCAAGAAGAAATATGTACATAAAAAGGACAAAGTGCGTGCCTTCTGGCTGAAGACAGATAACTGGACACACATTCATTCACTTCTGTCCTGTCCAGAAACTCCACCAAACTAGCCTTAAAAGAATCCAAGGCACAAATCCACAAAGACGAGAAGAATGGGAGAGATTACTATCCCAACACAATTTGACAAGATGAAAAGCAGAAATCTCAACACTAGAAATTCCAGAAAACTTAAAGTAGAAAACTGAGATAAATTACTAATGAGAATGACAGTCAGAATCCCACCAAGTTCAGGAATTGATGGTACCAGGTACCTCTGGGATGACTCTGGAATTAAAACTGAGGATTGGCTGATAGGCTGTTTATGAAGCAGTCAGATCCCCAGCTCCCCTCCCCAGCTGCACAGCTGGGTGACTGTCTCTCTGCTGACCCAGCAAAACACAAGACCTCTATTCTTCAGAAAGTATAAAATAAAGAAATTCTCAAAGGACACAGCTGTATCTAGGTGCACCATACCAAAAGGAGAGAAGGGGAGGGGGGAGCAAATATAAACAGACAAATTAGATGACAGATGGCCTCTTTTCCTGCTCAACCCCCAGACTTCGGTCAGTTTGGCTTTTACCTTTGGCAGGAGTGTGAAGGAATCTTCTCTGGGGAATTCCACCAATGAAAAAGAGCTAAAATTAATGACAGGTTTTGGAATGACCAGCCCAAACAGATCACTAGAGAATGGATTTTAGTGAAATCTCCTGTATGTGCTCAGAGCTTACAAATTAAGTGTTGGTGGACAAAAATCCTGAGTATGAGGAACAACCAGGAGTTACCAAAACCTGAAGAAACTCCCCAATATGAAAAATCAAAACCAAATCAACCTCCCTCCCACCAAAAAACTTCATGAGAACTGTGTAAAGAAAACTCACCATTAATGTCCTCAAAAAAAGAAATGTATCCATAATAAAAAGGAAATACAAAATAACCTCTTGAAAATAAAAAGAGAGCCAACAGAAGAAAAAAAAAAAATTAATAGAAAGGTTGGAAGAATTGAAGAAATCTACCAGAAAGTAGAAGAAAAAAGCAAAGCCAGAAGGAAAACATCAGAACTTTCCAAGAGGACAATCATCCAAAACAATAGGAGATCTAGAAAGAGAAAAGAAACAAGGATACAGTGAACAACCATCCTGGTCTGTTAGGCTCTAATCCTGGCTTTAAGGCTGATCCTGAGTCTGGGGGACTGCCTCAGACCCAAGGGAAACCAGAACTGCTGGTTACCCCAAAAAGAAATGAGACCAAACCCACAGCTGTGGCAACACCGTGACATGTCTAAATAATGGAGGTAAAGATCTACAAGCTTCTAGAAGAATGGGTTATATATACAACAGATCAGGAGTCAGCATGTTTCCAGTAATGAAAGCTTAAAATAATGTGATTCTTCAAAATTTTTAAGAATGATTTCTAACCCAGCACTCTATATCCAATCAAACAAGTATCAAGGCTGTCTATTTTCAGACAGTCGAAATCTCAAAACAATAAAAAGGCTTTTAAAAATCTCATAAGCATTTTTTCTTAAAAAGCAAGTGGAAGAAGATACGTTCCATCAAAACAAAATAGTGGGCTGGGATAGACAATGCGGGATCTGGAAACAAAGCTAAACAAAAGACCGAAGAAAATGACCAGGCTGAATAAATAAAAGCTGTGGAGCAGGCATAAAAGAGCGGCCATCCAGAGGCCTTATTTCTTTAGGACAATTTTACAAAAGCCATGTAGACAGCTTGAGAAAAAATTTAGACGGTCGAGAGTTTGGAGTAATGGGTTCACAGAAAAGGAAAACAACATCAACAAAATAATTATTTAAATCAAGAAAAACAAAAACGTGTGAGAAAGGAATCCTTCCGACATGACTCTGTGAATGTCATTTATGCATCCCTACATACATCGGGCGGGCACCGGCCATGCCCGGGCACAGGGCACATGTACACAGGACATGGTTGGTGGGTACAGAGGTGCAGTAACTCCTTCATAATGGGCAGGCAATAGTGCTCAAGCTGAAAAACCCCAACCAATAAACATACAAGTACATACTCCATATACATGGAAATAAATACCAAAATAACTGGCACTGGGGAAGGGCAATGTGGTGGGAAGACTGCTGTTTTTTAAAACTTAAGACATGTGGGCGCCTGGGTGGCTCAGTGGGTTAAAGCCTCTGCCTTCGGCTCAGGTCATGATCTCAGGGTCCTGGGATCGAGCCCCGCATCGGGCTCTCTGCTCAGCAGGGAGCCTGCTTCCCCCCCACACACCCCCCGGCCTGCTTGTGATCTCTCTGTCAAATAAATAAAATCTTTAAAACTTAAGACATGTAACTTTTGTAAAATGTAATTAGGTTAAATTAATTCTTCTTCTGAACTGGTATCCAAAAAACAAATACAATGATTATTTAAAATTTGCAATGGAAAATAAGAGCTTTCTTCGAGGTGCCTGAGTAGCTTAGCTGGTTGAGAATCGGACTTGATTTCGGCTTAGGTCCATGAGATCAAGCCCACTATCAGGCTCCATATGCTCAGTAGGGTCTGCTGCTCTCTTTCTCCCTACCTCGACCCCGGTTCCCTCTGCACGTACTCTAAAATAAATAAATCTTTAAAAAATAATAATGTGGACAACTAAAAAAAAATAAAACAAAGCCTTCTTAACTCTGGCTGATGACACTTGTTTCCATTCACTGTTCTTTTTTAATTTGGCAACTCATTTTTCTATTAGAAAAGACTCAACATTATTAGGAATCAGTAATTTTTCAAAGCACTTACATATTAAATTGGAACTTATTTTCACAGCTGTCTTACAATACAGAGAACTCTCAACACTCAATCCTTTTCCCTTTAAGCTCCTCAGCCAACACCTCATGAGGTTAAAAGGTAATTTAATTATTTAGATGACCCTTTAAGACTCTACGTGAAACCAAGATTTTAACTCTTAAATTCTCTCCTGCTCAGCACATTCTTATTTCTTCCTTCCATGCTAGGGATGCAAAGAACCAGGTCTGAGTCTCAGACTAATGATAGAGTCCTAAACTCAACCGAATTACCTTTCCAGAATTCTCCATCTGCCTGGTTCTTGTCTAGCTCTGAGAGTGGCCACAGGCTGCATGCAAGTCACCAGAAGAGCATGAAACTCAAGCTGGAAACAAGTTGGTAACTACTGCTGACTAAGTTATTAATCATATCTGCATGATGTCCACTTAAATGAGAGGAAACCAGACCTACGAATAGACACATCAGACTAGAAATATAATATCTTTAAGTTTTTCTATAAATAAGTTCCATAAAAGCCCAGATATTTTGATCACAAACTTTCTTGTATTTCTACACCATCCATCACCTCCTACTACTCAGATACATCATACTCTGAAAGTCGTACTACTTCAAGATTAGCTTTCTTTTAAAAGAAGTCAATTAGCAAAAGAGATCTTGAAGCCATACTAATTACAAAAACATTTTTAAATACATAAAAATGTTTTCAAAAATCACATTGCTGGACTGGTTTTACATTTATGCTATACAATTTCTGAAAAGGTCTGTTTACTTATGCTAAACACGAAGCAAGAATAATTTCTCAATGCATATTAAAAATTGTCACATAACACTAACCCCTCTGGAGTATTCTCAAAACTTCTATCAACTGATACAGTGTGACCTTTGTCACAGAGCTATTTTGATCAGTTGCAGCTGGCAAGCCATAAGGCTTTAGGAAACCCATCACAACAGTAGCTGTTTCGCTAGTTCCCGGCCAGCACTAATTCCTGACCAGGAACTCGTTCATCAGTCTGTTAACAGTTGCCAAAATAGCACACTGGGAAAGGTCTTCTTGCCCAAGTATCTCAACTGAATGTATTCTATCATTTCCCAGAGGTTCCTTGGACCACTGCTGTCTCCCAAGATGGTCGAGCAAATCTGTAAAATACTACAGTACGCAGAAGTTACCATAAGATTTCTCACAGCCTTCAATGTGTTAATGGAATCCTAAATCTCCTCCAGTAGTCTTTGACCATGGAAAATGAGTTTGCATAAAGCATCATGTACCATTACTCCTACAATTTGGAAACAATTTTTATTTCCCATGAAGCTTTACTGAGCAACTGTATCAATGATTGCTTACCTGAGAAAACATATCATATTCTAATTAATAGGTTCGCTGATTCTTAAAAGTTGAAGAAAACAAATGATGTACCAATTTGGAATGCTTTTTATCTCACCAAGTGAATAAATCCATTTTTTGGATAACACAGAGATTCTGGTTCCATGAGATAACGCTAATCATAAAGCTGCCTCTCAACCTCTACCCACTGAATCTAATTACACCCCATGTCTTGTTTGAGGGGGGAAATTTTCCTCATGCGAAAAGAGCCGTTCAAATATATGACAATAGCTCTCAAGTCACCATTATATGTTAGTACGGTACTTTAATTACACAAAGTTATTTTCACATACATTCTTTTATTTTTGCTTCACAAGAATGGATATTATTATCATTTTACAAGTAAGATCAGGGATTATAGTTATACCTTAAACTTGATCATTGGCTGAGATTTATCAATCCTTCATTCTCAAAAGGCTGAATATGGTTTCTGCCTTAACATACTCAGTTTCTGCTGCTCTAAATCCTACAATGCATCTCATGTACTAAGTACTACACTAAGTGCTCTCATATAATCATTTATTCCTCAAATAAGCTATTATACCCATTTAGAAGGAAAAGGTTACAAACTTTCTCATAGTTGCCACTTGACACAATGGCAGAACTTCAATTCAAACCCAGGATTTTCACCTAATAAGAGTTTTCTATTCCCAACATGCCATTACTTGAAACTCAAAAGAGATTCCCATAAAATACCTTATTTTGCCCCTATAGTCTTCAGTAAAATTACCAAGTACTTTCAGTTCTATTGCGGTATTGCTTTCTATATTGACTCCTTTATCCCCAAGCAACATACATTAAGTAATCATGCCTAAAATCCACCCTGCCCTGTCTGACCTCAAGAAGCCTTCCTAGATATGGCTTGCCCAATCTACTCAATCCTATGCATCCTAGTGTCATGGCTCATTTCTGGAACCAGACGGTCTGGGTTTGACTCTTGGCTCTCTAGTGCTCGCTTTGGCAGCACATACACTACAATTGGAAGGACTTCTGGCTCTATGGCTTCTTGGTTCTGTGACCTTCCTTAAGGAGGCAAACTGACCACTGACCCTGAATTTCCTTACTTCTAAGATGGAAATACTAGTATCTGCCACACAGAGCTGATGAGGAGTAAATGACATGATCCGTGTAAAGATTTACAAGTTACTGGGCCCTTGCAAGAATGTTACATATAAATATTCGCTACTATTTTGTTTTGAAAGGTTTTTCAGTTATTTGAAAATAAACAAATATGTAGTGAATGGAAAGGTATAAATCCTTGGGTTCACACAATATTCATCCCTAAAAACGAATCAATACCAGTTAAAGAAGGATCAAATTGAATTTCATCTCCTGATGAATGTCACCCAAATGTGGTGTGACAGTACAACACAGAGAGCAGGGGGGCAAAGTAAGCAGTGAAGAGAAGGAAGCAGCGGCTTCAAGTTACACGTAGCCGCCATCTTCCAATTCCAGCTCTGCCATTTGGGAGATGTCACCTGGCACGTTATATCACCTCTTCGAAATAAATTTCCTTAATAACTATCATTAAACACCAACTTTTTAAAAAATTAAATGAAGTGCATATGTAAACTACCTGGTATTTATTAGATGTGAAATAGTTCGTTCCCCTCTCCTGTTCCAAGCTGGATGACAGCTTGGGCTATAATTAGAGCTGAGAACTAGGGTAGTGGTAGTAAAAACGGAAAAGCGGTATTCGTGACTGTACGACACACACAGATTTTGTGAATGTGAGGAAGAGACAAGACGAGCTGAGTTCTACTCCATTTACCACCACGTGCAGCGTGAGCTTCAAGGCCGTCTGGTTGTCGTGTCACGTCAGAATTCCCAATGCTTTCTCATGGAGAGAAACCAAGGAAATTGCATGGGGGGGGGGGCGTTAGGGAGGTGAGGTTTTCTTCTTAAAAAAACTAGGTTAACAGACTCCAAAGAAAAGAAAACTAGTGTCTAAGAAGAGTTGAGGACGTGACACTTAGGAACAACCTGCTCTCACCCTGGCCCAGACCCTCCTAGAAATCAGAGCTGCAGGAGAGAAGCTCTGCGAGTAGAGCAAACTGGAAGGCAGAAAACAGAGGACTGAATCCCACTGAAGGACCTATAACCTCACCCTGGCCCAGCAGTTGTGGAGGCCACACACATACACAGCGACCACACAGGAGACCCACGCGCCCACCTGCACACTTCTACTTCACATTAAAACAGAAAGGAAGAGGTATTAAAGCAGAGATAAATGAATTCCAAATGTCAAGAAAATCTTGGCAGGTCCTACGAACAGCTGATGTTTTTAGCTGTTAATTCCCTTTGGACTTCAAGGTACCAGTCTCAATCGAATATCCATACCTTCAAATTCAAAAGATTTTAATACAGCTGTAAGACATATTTAAAATACCCAACTGAACAAAATTCTACAATGTAAAAGATGTTACCTTCATGATAACTAGTATTCTTGTCAAAGTTTTAGCAAATAGTGAATCAAGTGGGAGTACAGATAATAGGGTTAAAGGAAACAGCTAACGACTGTCTCTGATCCAACAGGTTAGGCTGATCCACTATCAGTTAAACTTTGACAAGAATACTACCACACTACATAAAATTATTAGTACCGAGAAAAGGTTCTGGCCCTATCAGAATCTAAATCTAAAAATGTTCTATGGGGGCAAAAAAAGGGGAAAAAAAAAGATAGTGAAAAGCAAGCTTCCTGGATAAATATTACAAAAATTACATGTTGAAACTGTACATAAGTGTTGTATTATTCTATTTGTGTTTTTTAGATTTCTCAAGACAGACAAAAAGAAAAGAACGCCCTTCAGCATTACAACAATCACGTAACTGAAGAAGGCCACCACCAGCTCTGATCAGTCCTAAGGACATGACCATTCGGCTTCCCTAAAGAAGTCTTTTGAACAAAAGACAAAAAGGAAGGTGCCTCAAGATCTCTATCTCCCATCTAGTTTCTTTCTTTGCTTGAAACGTATTATTCTGAAATGTTAGTTCCACTCCACTGTTCAAGAGGGCAACATTCTTTCCCACTTACGTGGCCAGGTTATGGAACGTAAGAGATATTCATCGTCAGACTGAGCTCTTTAAAAGCCATTAAGTATGACATGTAAATAAGATTTCATTTATACTAGGATACATTGATTCTGAAAATTTAGCTTGTATTTCCATATATCATGAATGTATCATACCAACCCCCCCCCCCAAATCACCATTTGACTTTTGATCATGGTCAAAAGGAACTCATAAGTGAAATAATTCTGATATCTGATTAAGGAAGAAGATCCAACCTGATGTCCCATCCTGACAATAGGAAATAACTTAGTAGCAGGTGCTAAAATGGGACCATTCAGAAATAAGGCGGCCGCATTCCTGACTGGTCTCATTAAAACTAAATGTAGTATCAAGTACTATGTATTGTTACAAACAGATATAGTAATAAACCTAAGACTGCTTCAAGCTGCAAAAAAAAGAAAAAAAGAATCTGACTACTCTAAAAGCATAATCACTTTTGACAAACCAAGAAAAATTTTCATGGGGATTAAAAAAGGGGGGGGAGGAGAAGAAGAGAGAAGATGTTTCCATATACTTACTTGCTAATTTGGCCTGTAATCCAGAAGGTCCAGGTTTTGATGTCTCTGACTTAGAAGACCCTGGAAGAGACAGTTTGGTTTTAGGGAGGCTAACTTTAGGGCTGAAACGAGCAGCCCAATCGAATTTTGAAGAGCCACCAGTTTTACTCTGTTCCTTTTCCCTGCTACTTCTTCTGGGACTGGGACTGGATGCTGAACGGGAACGCCTGGCCTTGTTCTGGTCTTTTCCTTGTTTCAGCCTGGCCCCCGGTGGTACAGTGGAGGAGGCCGAGGCCACAGCAGAAGAGGAGGAGGAAGTCGAGGCAGCAGAGGAAGAATCAGTGACGGCACTGCACCCAGCTTTGGCCGAGGCGGCGGATTTTGAAGCCAGCTTGGAGGGTTTTGCAGATCTCTCTTCGGCACCAGTTGACTCAGAAACAGAACCACTCTTTATACAAGAACTCTCTGTCCTCTTTCTTTTCTGACTCCGCGAACTGCCAGCGGCCCCACTCTTCCTGGTATGAGCCTTACTTGTTGATGGCGATTGTGCAGATTTCGGTTGTTGCTCCTGGTCTAAATGTCTCTTCTTCGACTTACTATGCGGCTTATTGGTTTCAGAGGGAGATTCAGTATGCTGAAGTGCTTTTGGCTTTTTGGCAGAGCTAGGAGAATTGGTCCTGTTGTAGTCTGGACTAGCACTGCGTTTCACTCCTCGAGAATTGTCTTTCTTAGGCACCTGCCCCGTTTTTTGCCTTTCTGAAGTATTGGCTCTGTCCGGATCCTCTGGTTGTGGAACTATGACAGCAGATGATGAACTGCAGCTTCTGAGAGGTCAGATAAGAAGAGAGTTAATATCAGCCTGCCATCACTGTATCCATCATATAATACTTACTAACTTCTAAAGTCGGGGCAAATAAGGGTTTAAAAAAAAAAAAAAAAAAAAGATACAAAAGGCGTCCTGATTAAATTCAGGCTAAATAAACACAGGTTCTCAAATGGTTCAAAATTTTGAGGGGCGGGGCCAAAAAAAGCAGGTGACTTTGGATGGTTAAATATTTGATTAGATCAAAGATTTGATTAGATCAGAGTAATTGTTCAGCCCAAAGATTACTGAGGATAACCCTCCAAATCATAAAACTAGAATTAAGATTAAAAGAAAAGGAATACTTAGCAATTCAGAACTAGTTCTGAACTAGGTGAAACTAGAATACTCTGTTCACAAATACAACTTCTTTGTCAAAGCTTAAAATAAGTAACCATTTATGTATGCACTTGCAAAATGAAGGTAAGAAAATTGTATAGTATCATTCCTTTCTAAAAGACTCCTGCCAGTTAGATCTTAAGAAATCACTGAACTTTGGCTCTACCAATAAAAAACTAAAAACAAAAACAAAACCTTAAAAAAAAAAAAAAGTAAAATGGCATTTCAGATGCCCATAAAGGTTTGTTAATCAAAAGGGGAACCTCACGGTTCTCTAACCAAGGGAAAAAAATGCATTGTCTATAGAGCTTACTGCATTGACACCACTGCAAAGTAAACTATTAATCCTCCAAGTTACATTCAGGGAATAATGAAAACACATATCACAACATCTTGTGATAACCTGCTAAATTTTAATATTATGCAATGATTCAAATGCAAATAATTCTGCCTTGAAAACATACAAGCAATGTGAAGATTTACCTTTTAGAAAGGTGTCCCCTTGACAGTTCAGAAGTAGTATTAGACTGCACTTTGGGTGCCTTAGAATTAGATTTTCTACTCTCAGGAGGGCTATATCCCTTATGTTTTGCCTGCCCTAAATGTGACCTGTCAGCAGAAAATCAAAACAGAAATCTATCAGGAAACTGAGATTCAAATACAATACTGAAAAGTGAATTATGTTTTCATTTTTTTTTAAAGTTTCCCAATTCTTCATTGTTGACCCTACCCTTTCCCCCAAATATTTCCATAATTAAATTATTGTTCTACCAAATAATCTTGCCAAAAAACTTGCCTTAGAAACAATACCTTAGAACCACTCCTTTAGAACCAAAACCCAAGAGTGCAGGTCTTTTATTATCAAGTTCCATGACTGAATAGCAATATTATATAGTTACTTAAGCAATAAAGAATTTTTCAACAATTGTACTGCACACTCATGTATGCTAAATGTTTGCAAACGCAAATCCAGTCTTTAGATCTAAACACTACTTTTAATAGATAATGTGAGTATAATAGCTTAAAAGCTTTACAGAAGAGGCAGTCTGTGATCCCACAATGATACCAATTCCCAATTTGTAGATTATAATTCATGTTAGCACAGTAAATGCAGAGGCAGATGGAATCAATTCTCAAACTGATTTTACACAGAAAATCATTAGAAGCACTACACAGTAAATAAACTTACATGAAATCGATAGAATGATATTTGCTAAGAATGTAATGTACTAATCAATAGGAAGTACACCAAAAACCAAGTCCTAGAGAAAGAGGTAAAGAACTGATCACAAAATATTCCAAAACATTCAAGAGAGTCCATCATTGATATACGGTTGGGTTGTGTTTATAATAAAACAAATCCTGTGCCAGCGCTGTTCCAAGAGCAAGTTTGTAGGACACGAATGAACTGCTTTTCTGTTGTTAGATTTTTTTTTTTACCTCAGACAATGGTTACATGAAATTTACATAAGCAATAAAAAGAGAGCATGCATTAATATAGACCCAGAAAAGCTGATGTTACGAGGTGAGAGATATTAATGTTAACAGATGCAACTATTTTAATTGACAGCCAACATCCAGCCTTCATGTAAATAACATTAAAAGAGCATATTCTGATAAGAATAACAGTTTCGTTAATACCAAAGCTGTTTGTTAAAAAAAAAAATTCTTTAAAGGCTTTCGTTCTGAACATCATCTCTAAGAAACTTAGAAATAAGTCACTGAAACCTCACATGACGATTCTAATTGAATCTGTAAGGATGGCATATAGTTCTTAACACATCATACAAGTTCAACCTTTTCTTCAAAAAGATGCTCTAAGGTTTCTCGTCTGTTATTTTTTTCTTCCACTTTTCCAGAAGAGTTCATTACTGGATTCTTGAAAGAAGATATGAAATTAGCTTCTCAATAAAAAGAAATATTTTTGGATCTGTAATATTTTGATTTTTAAGATTTTAATAGTATGACAGGCTAGCACTTCCCAAAGACTTACTAGGATAGATCAACTACTTAAAAACTCTACGTTAGTCTTTTCAAGTGTCTTAGTCTTGACCGTAGTAATGAATATAAGCATTTTTCAAGATATACTTTCTCTAAGTGTATCCAAGCTGAACCTCGTAAGATTTATCCACTGTGATTTAGTTTGCATTTTTCCTAGATATTCTGCAGACTGAAATTATGTTATAACCCATCAGTTTCCTATTAGTGAGATTTAATTTCTAGAAATTGCTTTTATTTTTGTTACTTTTTATTAACAGATCTGAGAATTCTATTAAAAAACTGAAATTGAGGGGCGCCTGAGTGGCTCAGTGGGTTAAAGCCTCTGCCTTCGGCTCAGGTCATGATCTCAGGCTCCTGGGATCAAGCCCCGCATCAGGCTCTCTGCTCAGCGGGGAGCCTGCTTCCCCCTCTCTCTCTCTGCCTGCCTCTCTGCCTACTTGTGATCTCTCTCCCTCTGTTGAATAAATAAATAAAATCTTAAAAAAAAAAAAAAAGAAAAGAAATTGAGAAAATTTAAGTCCTCCTACTTTATAGATATAAATATAGATATAATGTTCTATTTTCTGAGTATACAGATATAAGAAAATAGATATAATGTTCTATTTTCTGAGTATACAGTTTAATATCCATAGAACAGTATCTATCAATTATGTCATTCATGTTCTCTATATTCTTTTCTTAGTCAAGTTTGCTAAGGATTCATTTTTTAATTGAATCACAATTTCTACTTCATTACAAAATTTAAAATATCTCTTGCCGTAGTCCTTGTTTATAATTTTAAAATCATTTTAAAAGGAAACTATCCAGAGGCACCTGAGTGGCTCAGTGGATTAAAGCCTCTGCCTTCAGCTCAGGTCATGGTCTCAGGGTCCTGGGATCCAGTCCCGCATCGGGCTCTCTGCTTGGCAGGGATCCTGCTTCCCCCTCTCTCTCTGCCTGCCTCTCTGCCTACTTGTGATCTCTCTCTCTCTCTCTGTCAAATAAATAAATCTTTAAAAAGAATAATATTTAAAAAAAGAAAACCTTATCCAGAGTTAGATGACTTTGCGTTAACGTTCAATTAAATATTCAAATGGCAGTCTTAAAAAATGTTTATTGTAATATATTTCTAGTTAATACTAGAGGATGGGGGAGGGAATTCACTTTCTTTGTCAACAGAATCTGACCAACATCAGCCCGATGCTGGGAGCGCTGCAGAGGCAGCTGCCCTCAAATTGTTCCTGGCTCTTCAACAAATCGAACTTCATAGCCACTTAAATGAACTCCTGAATTTCTATTGTTCCCACCCCTTCAATGACCTAAAGGATTTATCAGGTAAATACTCTAAATAATCAATATTTCATCAGGATAGATAGAAAAAACAAAACTCCCATCTGAAACTCACAAAACTAGCTTAAAATCAACAATGCCCACATTGACCTGATTACACCTTTCCTAAAATTAAGTGTAACATTCTCACTAAAGACTGGTTAAGGGGCACCTGGGTGGCTCAGTGGGTTAA
>CM053605.1:6038658-6067621 GCA_028646535.1 Procyon lotor | reverse complement strand
GAAAATATTAAATACTGATCATTACTATCCTTACACCCAGTGTCTAGCAGGGTCTTTATATTTTTAAAGATTTCTTTATTTATTTGACAGAGAGAAACATAGCGAGAGAGGGAACACAAGCAGAGGGAATGGTAGCAGGAGAAGCAGGCTTCCCGCTGAGAGGGGAGCCCGATGTGGGGCTCGATCCCAGGACTCTGGGATCATGACCTGAACCCAAGGCAGATGCTTAACGACTGAGCCACCCAGGCACCCCAAGCAGGGTCTTAATACATTTTCTGTCAAGGATAGTAAATACTTTTGGCTTCGTGGGCATACTAGGTGTCATATAAGCAGTTATAAACAAATATGTAAACAAATGGGCATGGCTATGTTCCCATCAAATTTTTATTTTCAAAAACAGGCAGTAAGCTGGATCTATCCCATGGGTCATACACAGCTTTCTAACCCTCGGGCTTACCACAAGAGAGTAGGCAACCAGATGGTACAGTAAAGAAACAATACGGGGTCCCCCAAAGTGGGCCTCTGTTTTATTATCCCCATTTATAGAGTATTAATGTTTAGAATACTGTAAAGTAAATCTCCATAAAATAGTAATGCCCAATCTAGAATAGCCAATTAGAGTTTCACAGGATTCAACACTCAACAAGCCTTGATGCCTTTTTGGTCATTTTACCAATTCCCTCATTTATCAGATCTTAATGCTCAACATTAATTTTTATTAAAAAGCATAATCTAAGACCCAGTAAAATTTATAGCCACTACAAATCAAATTTGCAAAAATAACACAGTAAAATTCATGATAAACCCTTTTGGACAGCACCAGAATGAGCCCATTTACTAAATTACAGCCCAAGGATAGGTGGAAAAGTGGGTGGGTGTATATTCAGGAGTTTTATACCATCATATGCATATTCCTGGGGGGAGGGGGGGCGAATCTCACTTCCTGCAAAATCACTCACTAAAAATAACCAGCCTAATTGGTGAAAATACCATTGGGCACTGAGCACTTAAACCTATGTTATTTTATAATCACCTTCCTAACAAAAACATCACCAATTTTAAAGATTAAATCTCCACTAACATTTGCACCAATACTCACAGTTGGCCCACTCTGGAATCTTATTTTTGTACTTTCTCCTTTTAAGTGTGAATTTTTAAAGACGTTTTCTCTTAAGAGCAGCTTCAAAATTAAAAATACAATTCCGGTGGATGCTTTCCTTTTTCTCATTTTCTTTCGTTATAAATACACGAGTAAATGGTTTTGAGCTTCCTTCAAGTGTTCAACAGTGCAAAGTGTAGTGGTTCTGGAAGTCAGTGAGCTAGCTATTTCTTGCACTAAGTGACTTCTGTAAATCATTTCTGCTAAGATTTTCTGGCTTTTTTGTAAGCTCTTCAGAGATTACCAGATCTTCCGTGCTAAGTGAAAGTCTATTCCATTTCATCTCATATATTAACATGATAGGAAAAGCTGCCTATGAACCAACACTACCTCCATGTTATAATGACATCATTTCCTTATTTAGCAAGTATATGTGAGCCAACTCACATTAAAGAAATCTAGGTTACAACAGAACAGACTAATCAACTCTGGGTTGTGTGCCTTCAAGACCTAAAGGCCTCTCTTGTTGACTTTTAGGCAAATCATAGTTGACTGCCCCTTCTGGATACTTCAATTGACTTTTACTACTATTTAATAAAATACTTGGTAATCCAAAGGGTTAAAAACCATCTCTAATCCAGAGGCCACCTATGGAAGGAAAAAAATCGTTTATCAAAGAATTCATTTTTGTCATAATGGTAAGTAAAATGAACAGCTAGTTACTTATAACTAGTATGTTAATTCTTTACATCGCAGGTCTTAAATTTTGTTTGAAACTAATTTTCATGCCAGACATATTCACAGTTCAAATACATGTACCAAACATAAATGCAGGCCTTAATTAAATCTCCAAATTTGTTTTTTGTACATGTATACAGATAGGCATGCATTTTTATGTTTTAAAATTTTTTTTGCATTAAATGCATTTTTATGCATTTAAAATAAATTTTATATACACAAGTTACTATCATTTCATCCTCTAAAAATTAAATGCTTTGTTTATAATGCTCATAAATTAAGTGCAAGTTTTAAATAAGTCACTGATTTTCAATAATCAGGGTGGAAAGTTCACTTAAATTATTTTAAACAAAAAAACATTAATGTTCTTAGCAAAAATGTACTGTTTTCCTATTTCCAATCACAAAACAAAAGCTGATTAGTCTGACCAATGTTCCTATGTTTAGTTATGGCAAAATGCTAGCCCAGTGGATTAACTTATACTAAAAAACTTTTTTATAAAGCAGCATTTTAAATATCAGTGGTTCTCCCTCTTGGGAACATTTTGAAAACATGTTTGTTAGGGAACCGGGTGCTATCGCCATTTAGCCAAAAAAAAAAGTCATGCAATATAGAACAGTCCGACAAAATGAAAAATTGTCCCGTGGCCCACAGATTTCAAGTAGCCTTGGCAATATATGAAAACCTTATGAAAAAACTTGAAGTCTGGCCGCAATACAGGTAAAATACATGCTCATAATTTCTCAGCTTATATTTGCTTTGCATGGTTTTTATATACATAAACTTCTCCAGCAATCCATCAGAATCAATAAAAGATTACATTTTTTATAGCTTTACCAAGGGTCATGTATCATTCGGGAAAGCCTACAACAAAAATGCTGCTTATGGCATTTAAGTACATTGCTGCAGCTGCCATATTCAATGAATTCAAATACAGACGCAAGCACCTGAATACACTGTCATCTTGTGTCAACGCGCCCAAGCATTTACCTACTGAAATCTTATTTTGTTACCAACTGTTCTCCTTTTACTTATTTTTACCCTTGGAAAATGCTTGTACATTCTATATATTTAGAAACACTTTATGTTTGTGTTTAGGCAGGTATGGTATGTATTTCTTAGGCAGGTATGTTGTATTTCTTAATTCATTTCAAGCTAACAAAGGGGCATCATAATAAAGATGTTTACATTATATGATACACATTGTAGGATGGGAGCATTAGATCAACAGAAGAGACTTGAGAACTACTCTAACAAGCTGCTCATTTCAACAGATTTGTTAGGTTTGTCAACTCAAATATACGCAAGTCATGACAAGGCATATAAATACAGGTAACACACAGCTGAGTTCCTGTCCTCAAACAGGTCAGTGCCTCATAAAACAAAGTGATCTACCAGGTGCTATAAAGTTCTCAACAAAGGGAGAAATAACTACTAGCAGGAGAATACAGGCTTTATAGACTGCATGGATTTAAACCACAGCCGGAAGAATGAAAAGCTGAAGAAAAAGAACATTTGAGTCAAAAGCAGAGTATAGGCAAAGGCAGAGGGAGGAAAATATGAAATCCACATGGCACCTGGCAAATGGTATGAATTTCCTAGAGCACAGAGCTACACTAGGAACCAAGGTTGAAAGGACTGGCTAGGGCTTAAATGCTTTGTCAAAGGATCTAGATTTTGTCCTTTGATAACAGTCTGTAGTAGGAGATTTACAGCGTTACAAACATAAGGCAAAAAGCAAAAAATTCTTTATGCTCAATGACCCAAGCAGTACTGAGGATGGATGAATAAACTACAGTATGTACTTTACTGTGTAACAGAAACAAGGCAGAGGATTGAATGTAATCAAAACTGAGGAAAAAAGATAGCCCCCAAAAGGGAAACATACAGCTCAATATACTTTCACTCGCCACATTTCACAAAGGAGTTGTAAGGAGTATAAACACCAAGATAATCCAAAGTAAATTAGTGATTAGTGATAGGTTAGTGATACAGTCTTTAGTATTTCATAAATAGTAGATGGATTTTTAACTACCTGAGTAAAAATTTATTAAGATGACCCCAGAATACATACTTTCAAAGGTGTGGCTATATGATAAACATTAAGTTTATTTTTTAAATGCATTATCAAACTTAACCTTCAAAGGACACCCAAGGCAAGTCTATTTCCACTTTAAAGATGTGGAAAGGTTTTCCTGCCTCCTACCTAGGCAGGAAAGGTTAAGACTGAGCCCAGGCATTCTGACTATCTGAATCTGAAACCCAGGGGCTATACTTAGGGACTCGGGGTCAAGGAAAGGGCCTACATCTACAGCTATGAAATTTTTCCTATACGTTCTGGTATTTCTGTCCCTAATTGTGTATGTCAAGTTAAATGACTTAAGGCCTTGCAAAAGATAAACGAGAAAAACGGAAGAAAGTATGTTGAAAAAGCAGCCCTCCTGCTTTCTTTTGCTTTCCCTATTACCAAGAAACAGGCTTCCATGTGTGATGCTAAACTTGCTGTTTAACTACGGAAGGAGCATTTGTATATATTCCTTTTTTCATTCACACCCATACTCTTCTAGGAAAGCATTCCCATACTGAGAAAGAACTTGCAAAAACTGGTGTGTGGAACCTGAGATTCACTAACTATGGAGGGACAAAAGAATCAAAGCAAAGCCTCAGTTAAGGGTATGAATACACTATGGCAGCTGACATCTTACAGGTTTCCAATATGCTTATCATGTGACCTTTAAACACAATCTCACACTTAGTGATTAAAGCAAGAAATCTATACTGCAAAGCAATTTATAAAACACGTAAAATATTATTTTGTTGGTCCAAGAAAGAACTTAACATGGGTAACTATGAAGAATCCTATGTGCAAGGGATGCCTGGGTGGCTCAATCGGTTAAGTGTCTGCCTTCAGCTCAGGTCATGATCTCAGGGTCCTGGGATCGAGCCCCGCATCAGAGTCCCTGATCAGTGGACCCGCTTCGCCCTCTCTCTCTGTCCACTCCCCACTTGTGCTCTCTGGCTCACTATCAAATAAATAAATAAAATATTTTTTAAAAATACAAGAATCCTATATGCAAAACCTTCAACTACAAAAAAAGTAGGCTCTGTTCATCCTTAGACCAAGTGCAACCGTGCTGCTGTTTAACACAACACTGTATATCTTGTCTCCCAGCCCAAAGGCCTGGTGGGACAGAGCAGCAAAACAACGCTGGCTGTGAGAGTATGTGCGTCCTACGTGGTTGGGAGGCTGAAACTCAGAGCACCTAACTATAGCAGTAAGATTCACCATTATCAAAAGGAGCAAGTTAACCAGTCACCTGGCTAACTCTAGTATATGTTTTCATAAATGTGGTTTCAATTTAGTCCTAAGAAACAATGAGGTCACTTTCACACCACACTGTCTGCCATTAACATTCTCATCCTCCCGAAGAGAATACATAAAGCTTGAACTTCCACCTGTAAAGGTCAGGATAAAAAAAGAGACAGAAGGCACACCCAAAAAAAGAATATAAAAAAGGTATCCGTGCTGGTATATTAAGTAGGAGATTCTCAGAAAATACATCTTCCACACGGCTCTGTTGCACCAAGCAGAATTTCCAGGAGGAAATAAATGGTCTGTTGTAGACACGGGAGTAAGAATAAAAATTGTCTCGACGGCCTGTGACAGTTATAATGTGCAGTTTACAAATATTCTATTTCTCCTCTGACCAGAACACGTGGTCGGGGGGCACTTGCCAAACTACTTGGAAGTTATGTGCAGCCACACAATTTGTTCTGTCACAGGAACGTGCATGGGAACGCACGCCTTCTGGGGGAGGCTTCTGAGGGCCAGAGGGCAATTCTGCGCTCTCTCGCCGGGGCAGCGAATGTGCGCGAATCCCCGAATGTGCGGACACAGAGCAGAGCCAGCAGCTGACCCAGGACGGACACGTGTTCTGGTGGCCAGATTGTTAACTACGAGAATGATTTAGCTGTTTGTACCCATAGCATACCCTCACCTGCCCTGTCATGGAGCCCATTTCGATCCTGCCCCATTTCAAATCTGCCTTCACTCCAATCCTCTTTGCGTGACTATTTCCATAAAAGATGGTCCTATTTCTGTGCCTAGAAATGCCAAGGAGGTCACCCTTATTTCGAACCCACACTAGTATTTGTTGAACACCTAGCGCTTCAGAGCAAAGCAGGAACTGGTACAAAAAATTAGAAATAAAATCCGCACCCTCTAACTAATGACACAAGTCAAGACAAATATAGCTGACATGTACCACCTGCTTTTGAAACTGCTTCTTCAGTATTCAGAGCCCAAATCAATGAGGTCATCGCTAGAAATGTCTCTCACCTGACTCTAATAATCACCTACGTGCCCATTTCCTCTGCTGAATTGGAAGAGATTGAAATAAGGCCTTTCTACTCTCATTTTTATAACTACCCTCTAGCATGGGGCTTACACTAGCATGGTGTTCTACAGATGGGTGAACACAATCTTACACAGAGTTTGGATTACAAGTACATTAAGGCAGGACAGAGCTCTTTAAAGCCAAAAGAGGCTTTATTAAAATAATACACATGTAGGGCAGCTGGCCAGCTCTGTAGGTTGGGCATCTGATTCTTGATTCCAGCTCAGGTGTTGATCTAAGGACCCTGGGGCTGAGTCACATGTTGGGCTCCCAGCTCAGGGCAGAGTCCGCTTGTGGTTCTCTCTCCCTCTGTCCCTCCCCCAGCTTGCGCGCGCGCGCTCTCTCTCTCAAATAAATAAAATCTTTAAAAGAATACACACATATCTCCAGATTCAAAACAGCTAAACAATCAAACGTAGAGAAGACAGGAGTCAACATAGTTCTAAAGAACTAAGAACTCAAACTTGCCAGAAATGACGTATTTGCTTTTCTCTGCCTGTCCATCTTCTTCCCTAAGGCAGGAGATGTGCATTTGGCAACTTCAGATTCACATCTTCTCTTTGCTACCAGGAAGGAGAAAGTTTCCAGTTTGAATCATGTGACCACCCCAGTCCCACCAATGAGCTCAGAACAATGGAGGACCGCATATTCTCCCAGCTTTGGCAAAAGACTAGGCAATGGGCAGCCAAGAGCAGAGTATGATCATGTGGGAAAAGAATACCTACCATTCAAACCGTAGGGGTAAAGAACTGCAGGAGATAATTCAACAAAAAGAGGGTTACTGTTACAAGAGGGGCTGACATCGACTGAGTGACTTTAAAGGTCAGTTCTATGGTACAGTGGTATGAAGGCAGACTCACGACATATACAAACTCACTGGTGCGCATATGTTCAAAAACGTCCTCAACTCAAATCCTCATTCCTTAAACCTATTTTTCCAATGCTTAACCTCATGACTATATAAACACCAATGAAACAAAACAGGTATGATTTTTTCCCGTATCAAATGAACAAGGAGAAAATAACATGAACAGCAGTCTGAGAAAAGGCACTCTTTTTCCTGATGGTGACAGATAAGCAAATGGGTGAAAAAAGACCATATGTGAAACAAATTGACCATAAAAAACCTCCTTTGACCAAGCAATTCCACTTCCGGGAACCTATCCTTAAGAGACACCTAAAATACAAACATTAAAGCATGAGCTACAATTTTCTCATTGCAAACATTTATCCAAAAACTAAAAAATAATTTTGGAAAATGTTATATATTGGTTCAGTAAGTCAAGTGGCCATTTGTAAACAATTACCAACAAAACCTATTAGGATGCTGAACTTTTAAAAGAAATAGGATCCAAAATTATATTTACAGTGGAAGAAGCTACATGCTAAATTGTATTTTCAAGACAGATAAAAATCAAAATGTTAACACAAACTTTATCTCTGGATATTCATGTTCTTTTTGTGCTTTTCTGTATCTCATCCAATTGAAACAGATTTTAAAGCAAAACACCAATTTATTTACTTTCTGTAAAATTAACACTGGCTAAAAAATAAAAAATGTCCCTGCTCTGACAACGTTAACGAGAAGTTATTACCGATAGGCCTTATAACTTGAGTTTTTACTTCATAATAAATAATTTAAACTTTGCATACAATTTTTTTTAAGGGAGCTGGGGAGGTGGAGTGGACCGGATTCAAGCATTTCCTCACTCCATCAAAAAATCTGACAGAAAGGGGAGATGGCTCAGTCAGGTTAAGCATCTGACTCTTCATTTTAGCTCAGGTCGGGATCTCAGGGTAGTGAGAGGACTATGTCAGGCTCCACACTGGGTGTAGAGCCTGCTTAAGATTCTCCCCCCAAGCCAGCCCCCTGCCCCGCCCCAGCTCTCTCTCTTAAAAAAAAATCTGACAGAGAACAGAAAGAGAAAAACAGATCAGCTATAGCCCAAAAAACTATAGAAGGGAAGGGGAGAAATCATAGAGGAGGAAGAAATCTAGTTCACTTATGGATAGAGAACAAGGAGAGAGGAAAACAGAGCAGAGAAAATAATCAGAGGAAATTAAATATATACCAAAGATCCTAATTTCTATTAGTTCAAGGATGAATGAAACTATTCTTCTAAAAAGAAAAGGTAAGTGACCTTGATTTGGGGGAAGGGAAGGAATGGCCACAGGGAGGAAGCTATGCAAAGAAGAGAGCCTGATGAAAGTTTAAAAAAAAAAAAAAAAAAAGAGTGAATTAAAAAATGATTTTAAAAATTCTAGGAGGGAAAAACTGCTACTTATGTCCTCAACTGAACGAGCTAATATTCTTCCATTATACATACTTCATACCCTCCCCCAAGTCCTTTATCGTATGGATTAAGTGGTTTGTGCAGTAACAACCGTTCAGCGTAATGAAAAAAATCACTGACTTTAGAGTCAGTGGCTGGAAATCAGGTCCTGACCCTACACACTACCTGTATAAAGTTGAGCAAACTACCACGTTCGGAGAACAGGGGTTACATACTTACTAGCACTCAAGAGTTTCTGTGAGTCTCCACTGGAAGAACATGTATAAAGACATTTTTAACTTAAAACACACCAACAGTGCACTGCTGCTGCTACGGATGCTGTTATTACCATGAGTTGAATCACTGTATCACTAGGAGTACATTTTCTTTCTTTTCTTTTTATTTATTTGACAGGGAGAGAGAGCACAAGCCGGGGAGCGGCAGGCAGAGGGGGGAACGGCAGGCAGAGGGAGAAGCGGCAGGCAGAGGGAGAAGCAGGCTCCCGCAGGCTCCCCACCGATCAGAGAGCAGGACAGACATGGGGCTCCATCCCAGACCCTGAGATGGTGACCTGAGCCGAAGGCAGACACTTAACCACCCCACCAGGAGTACATTTTCAAGATAAGGACTACTTCTGAATCAAAAGCTGACAGTAACAGCATTTTACTTAGGAAAGCTAATCAACAGGAGTCAGATAGAGAGAATGAAAATACAGTTGTTAATTGCTCCCTCTCAAATTGCTCCTCTCTCACCCCCAAAATCACCAGAGAGGTTTCTAGAGGTTAGATCACTTCTAGTATAGCACACTCTACAGGGGTTTCAATGTCAGCCTGGGCTTTGATAAAAAGGTCTTTCCTAGGTTCAAGATTCTATCATGAGCAAAGAATCAAGCTAAGAAGAGAAAATAAATTTGAATGAGTATCTCCTAATTTGCATTCTTAGTCAAACTGGTAAGGTTTTTTTTTACTAATATTCTAAATTGGAATGTCCTGATCATAATTATACTCTTCTACGTATAAGGAAGAAAATATATACATACACACATACATATATATATTCAGAGTTATTACTAAATTACGGTACAGCCACACAGTGGAACATAAAAAGTTTTAAAAGTCATGTGTTTTAAACAATTTTAGGAACAAAGCAAATGACATAAATGATAATGAGTTTTAAGGAGAGGGAAGGGTAGGACTTGGCCCTCTTTTATGTGCTAGTTTTGCCAGGAAATGTTTTTTGAAAACATGAAAAAGTTGAACCTCTAAGAAATGAAATAGGCTACATTACTGAAAGGGAGAAGGGATTAAAGTACTAAAACCCACATTATACTCTGCTATATACTCTACGGCAGGTTTTCTGCCATTCCCAACATGTTCTTAAATTTATCCTTCACAACAATTTTTTTTCCAAATTGTTGTTGAAGTATGGCCGGCAATGTCATAGTAGTTTCAGGTGAACACCACAGTGATCTAACTAATCTATACACTACTCAGTGCTCACCACAGTTTAAGTGTAATCACCATCTGTCAACATACATTATTACAACATTATCGACTACATTCCCTAGGCTGTACTTTTCACATCTGTGGCTTATTTCAATACTGAAAGTTTGAACCCTTAATCCCCTTCACCTACTTCACCCACCCTGCCACCCACCCTTCTCCCCTCTGGCAACTACCAAGTTTTCTCTCTATGAATCTGTTTCTGGTTTTAGTTTGATTTCTTTTTAGATTATACATATTTAATGAAATCATATGGTTTCTGCCTTTCTGACTGACTTAATTCAATTAGCACAATTCCCTCTAGCTCCATTCATGTTGTTGCAAATGGCAAGATTTTTTTTTTGTATGCGGCTGAGTATTATTCCACTGTATACATACACCACATCTTCTTGATCCATCACTCTAATGATGGACGGTTAGGGTGCGTCCATAACTTGGCCATTATAAATAATGCTGAAATGAACAAAGGAGTGGATATGTCTTTTGGAATTAGTGTTCTTGTCTTCTTTGGGTAAATACCCAGCAGAAGAATTACTGAATTACATGGTATTTCTATTTTAATTTTTTGAGGAACTTACTGTTTTTCCGCAGTTGCTGCGCCAACTGAACATATGACTGACAGACTTAAAGCAAGTAAACTCTGGCAAAAGTGTGCCAAACTACAAATCAAATTACAGTTCCATCTTGATTACAACTTTATTAGTTACTTAACTTATTACTTACACTAATGCATCTTAATAACTAATATTAACCACTTCCATTTTTATTTCCTGCTCTTATTTTTAAAATACATAATACAATAAAATATTTAACACCAACATACAGAAAAAGACAATGGTGCTGAAACCTAGATTTTAGAACCAGGGTACTACTGTATGAAGACCAAATGTTTGTCGGTCATGAGCAAGAGTTCAAATAGAACTTAAGTATGTACTAAATAAAACTGCAGTTGTGCAAAAGATTCAAGTTACTTACTGATTTTCTTCAGTTTTTTTAAAGTAATCTCTAAGCCCAACATGGGGCTTGAACTCATGACGCTGAGATCAAGAGTCACATGCTCTACTGGCTGGGCCGGCCAGGCACCCCCAAAATGGCACAAGTACTTAAGTGTAAACACATGCACATACAGGCTCATATATTCATGAGGTAAAGACAACAAAGGAAACTATGCCAATGTTAACAGTGGTAATATCTGAATCGTTAGGATGTTTTCCTTGACACTCTTCTATGTTTTCCATTCTCTAAAAGAAACACGTAATGTTTTTATAATGGAAGAGGGATATTTTTTAATCAACAGATAAAGTGTGGCTGCTACAAAGAATAATCTGAAAGTAAAACACAAGTTCAGAACAGAACTCTGTACTAAGCACTGTGCTACCAGTGTAGCACAGATGGCTGAAGTTAACCTACAGCCTTATGACACAGACATCCCCCCACTGACACGAAGAACTTGAGGTTTCCTAAAAGGACAGAACAAAGGACATAAAGCTATTTAATGGCAGAGACAGACATTACTGCACAGAATGCTGTCCCAGTCCAAAGCCCATATGCCTAACTACCAAAACAGCCCGACATCGACAGGAGAGGTTGATATATTCTTCACATTTGATATTTGATTTTTTTTGTATATAATTTACTGGACAATATATACATGGTAATGCCTCCAAATGTTCTATCAGGTCATTGTATTAGGAACTTGCCATTATTGACTACAAGCTAAACATGGGTCTGAGAATTAGGCCTTGCAAGTATAGTTCGGAGTATTTTATACATAAAATGACAGTCCTCGGCTCAATGAGACAAGGAATTTTTATTCCAGAGACATGCATCTGATTCTTCACACTACCTCCTATACAAGTACTCTGATGAAAAACCTGCTAAACAGCAGACCGCTGGGAAAATGATGAGGAAGTGATAGCTCACTAAGGCAGACTGGTTCACCAGCATGTCAGCGTCCATATGCTGTCAAACAAGATGGGGAAAAAACTCAAAAAGCTAGACATCAGAACTCGAGATCTTAAAACAAATGATGCTTCCTCTCTAAAGTAAATAAAGACACGCATGAAGAAAGGCACCACAGACGATCAACTGAAAGCCGAGCGACAACACGCATGTGAGATAGCGGAGAGAAAGGGGAAACCAAACAGGACATACCACATGTTCGTGACCCTTAATTAGAGTTCTGGTAATGTCAATGACTGACAACTATTTTTTGAGCGTAGCACATTTGGGCAATGATGAAAGAACTGCTCTGAATTCCAGTTTTATTTGCGTTACTTGCTCATCCATTTGTAGTGAACCATTTTAGTCCACATAATGGAAGTTTTTTAAAAATGCTTTTTTCACCACTTTTCAAGTTACCATCAAATACATACCTTCCTCCTATCGAGTCGTCTTGTGGTTGGGCCCCGGCAGTGTTCCTCTGTGAACGTCGCAGTGACCCCCCTGGATTGTTATTAGGCCGGTTGGACATTGGCACCTCTCTCTTGAAGGGACATACCCTTTCTAGACACTACCATTCACTAAAAGAGAAAAAAAAAGAGAGAGAAAATCAGCTATTATGTGGTATGACACAGAAACCAAATGAAGGGGACCAAAGAAGAAGGGAAAATTTTATGAAAATAAGCTGTATAGCCTAAATAGATCTTTTCAGCCTTCACCAATGCTAGACTGTCTTATTTGAAATTGGATTAGTATATTGTAAGATGTCAGGAACATACCAAATTCAAGGCATGTGGTCCAAACCCAGCACATAAAATTAAAAGAGATTTTGCATGGAACACGCAGGAAATTCTCAAAGAAAACAGAGCACAAGCAGAAATTTATCTTTGCTTCTCCATTTCCTGTGATGTGTAGGAAAGGACACTGCACCCAACAGCAGAATCCCTTGGCTCAAGTCCTGTGACAGGACTGGTTATTAAAGGAGTCTGCCTTTGTACAAACCAGAGCCTCTAGCCTCCAACTCCTCAGCCTCAGAATAAAAAACAACATGTCATGCCTACTTCACAGTATTGCTGTGAATAACAAATACCATCGTAAATGTTGAAGAAACCATAAAACTATAAGAAATGAGGAGAAAGCGCCTCAAGTACAGTGAACTGAGAAATGGTCCCAAGTATCCTACATTTCAACATCAGCTATGCTGGCTGTGATCGTGGACAAGACACTTATTCTCTAGATTTCATTTATCTCTTCTGTGACATCAGCAATATCACCCACCTCAAAGAGTTGGTAGCACTTGAGAGAATCATTCATAAGTATAACAATTCAGCTCAAAACATGGTTCTTAATCATAAATGTGAACTTTATATAAGAAATTTAATTACTGTACAGAAAAAAAATGCTGATACTCAAAATCAGTTCAACTGAAGAATTCGTATAAATCAAACCTTCACAACTTTTCTTAAGCCTCAAGTCAAACTCCAAGTAGAATTCTTTAATTCCATTTACCAGGGAGGGAAGAGATTGAATGTGACATTACAGGAACTGGTGCTAAAGAGAATGCAAATTAACCATGACTAAATCTATTACTGGATTTTGTTCTAAGACATTCCATGCCCTGTAACAGGAAGTGGGTTTTCTTTTGAGTTACACGTTGACCCAAATCAATAGAAAGGGATTGTTTCTGTCACATATGCCCACAACATCAATTAATATTCTAAACAAACTGGTGAGAAAGGTCAAATTACTAAGGTGATCATCATCAATTTTAGAAAGAAAAAATGGGAAACAGTATGAAAACACTGATAAAGAGAAAAATTAATTTACATGTACTGATATGGAAAGATCTCCCTCAAGATATTAGAGGGTAAATAGGATAAAACTCTCAGCTGTGTGTAGGTATATTTAAAAGGTCGCTTATGTATCCTTATGCATTCTCTACACATTGCAAACTGATGGAAGGAATCATAAATCAGACTTCATCAATACTGCCTGTTGCTGAGGGCCACCTGGATGGCCCCGTCGGTTAAGCATTTGCCTTGAGCTCAGGTAATGATCTCAGTGCTGAGATCTAGTGCTGCACTGGGCTTCCTGCTCAGCAGAGCGCCTGCTTCTCCCTCTCCCTCTCCCTCTGCCTGTTGCTCCCCCTGCTTGTACTCTCTCTCTGTCAAATAAATAAATAAATAGAATCTTAACACACACACACACACACACACACACACACAAAACTACCTGCTGTTAAGAAAGAGGACCTGGAGTCTGAAGTCTGTGATGAAAGGCATCGTTTATATTTACCTTTGTAAGCCATTAGGTACCTCACTCTAGAAGAGTTAGAAATGCAGGACTCTGGAGTTAAATTGCCTCCAAGTGAGTCTGAATCCTGACTCCACACAACTTGTTCTCTGTGCTTCTGTCTACCAAACGGGGGTAAAGACTTACCTCCTAGAGCAGTTGGAAGGATTAAATGAGAAATCCATGCAAACCACATAACACAGCGCCTCCCGGTATTGCAAAGTACACGTTAACTGTTACTCTTATTACCATCAACACTCCAAAGAAAAGAATACTTGTGGCAAAACAACATATTGAGGAAGACTTCACCATAAAAACCACTGTCAAGGTGAGTCTTACTGTAAATTTCTGGCAATAGAGTTTCAAAGTGAATTTTGCTATAAACACAACAGCATTTTTAATTAAGGATGAGCTTGCACAGTATAACCTGGGAAGCTTTGTCAAAATATGAATGCCTCGCTTCTGCCCTCAGAGACCCTGATTCTGTGGGTGCAGAAACTGGAGACATTTTAAAAGAGCTCTCCTATTGGACTGAGGCCGAGGACAACTGCATCCTATTACAGACTTAAAGAAGAGCTGTTCTCTCTCAAAATTCACCCAAGAAGCTTTACCAATTCAAACATCGCGATGCCATTTCACCTGGACCCTAAACACCACGGACACAGGAGAGCAGCGTGGTACCGCTGCTTTCACTTTGAAAAGCAAAGACTAATATTAAACAAGTTTGGTAGATCTCACCTGCCTAGTTCCTCCTACTAAATGGACACTGCCTGTCATGGGGTGTTAAGTCATTCCAAGGAGTCTAAGTCGCACTGGCTATTCTAACCTACAATTACCAAAGTCATCCAAATAACACCCCCAACACCGTCAGAGCTTGTCCACCAGCACCGGTTATCAGCCCATAGCCCGCTCATGGATAATTCTTGAGATTTAAGACAGAAAGGGTGACAAGTAAGAAGACACTTATTTACCAGTTAATCTTTTTTTTTTTAAAGGTTTTATTTTTAAGTAATCTCTACACCCAACATGGGACTTGAACTTGCAACCACAAGATCAGGAGTTGCGCGCTCCACTGAAAGACCCTAGCCAGATACCAATTAAGCTAATCTTTAAGGAAGGAGGCCGGGATCTGTTAAACTTAGTTTAAAACCCCGGAAAGTAAATACAAGATTAGCATAGGATACATACAGGACCATCCCCTGTGCCAGGTCACCAATAAATCCAAAGATAAAAGGGACCCCCCCCCCCTCCTGGAAGACCAAGTTCAACTCTTTCATTACAGACAAATCCAAAAAAGTTCAAGTCTCTGAATCCTGATACTGAGGAGATCTATCCCTTCTGGAGACCACCACCACTTCAACTTGAAACAAATTTAACTCCTGTTTGGCTCCAGATAAGGGCCCAAAAGTTTTTACTGTACCAATGATTTTTCCTTCTTCTTAAATGAATATTCAGTACTGTCTTAACCAATTACTTATGCCTAAATGTATTTCACTAATTAAATTTTAAAACACAAATTACACTAATATAAAATCTATATTGCTAGAATTATAACCTGAAATGAATATGAACTCAAAAGATTCCATCCTCATGTTAAAACTAGAAGGTTTTTTTGGTTTTTTTTTTTTTTTAAAAGATTTTATTTACGTATTTCAGCTAGAGCAAGAGTGAGTGAGTGAAGAGAGCAGAAGCAGGGGGAGTGGCAGAGGAAGAGGGAGAAGTAGGCTCCCAACTAGGCAGGGAGCTTAATTCGGGGCTTGATCCCAGGATTCTGGGATAATGACCTAAGCCAAAGGCAGACGCTTGACCGACTGAGCCACCCAGGCATCCTGAAACTACAATTTTTAAGCCCAGCCTATTAGCAACCCTAACCATCACGTCCTGAAACATAGTACTTTTCTATTACCTTCATTTCTGTGAAAATAATCACCGAGCTTTTTTCACCGAAAACTTGATATTAATCCCTAAAGAACTGAAATAAAATAAATAGCGTATAGGACTTTGAACTCAATAGGAGAAGCATAAGAACACTAATGAGTACATTCAAGACTAAAACGCATGACTTTTTTCACAGCTAAGTGTCCAAAAAACTTACTGTTCAGGTGAAATCGCATTTGAATTTTATGTGAAAAAGTATTTGGTTCTGGGACGCGTGGGTGGCTCATTCAGTGAAGTGTCTGCCTTCTGCTCAGGTCATGATCCCAAGGTCCTGGGATCCAACCTAACCCCCTGCCCACCACTCCCCTCCCTCCATTGTTTATTTTTTTTTAAAGATTTTATTATTTATTTGACAGAAACACAGCGAGAGAGGGAACACAAGCAGAGGGAATGGTAGCGGGAGAAGCAGGCTTCCTTCCGAGAAGGGAGCCCGATGCGGGGCTCGATCCCAGAACCCTGGGATCATGACCTGAGCCGAAAGCAGACACTTAATGACTGAGCCACTCAGGTGCCCCCCTCCCATTGTTAAACAGACAGGTAAGTATTTAGTTCTTAGGCAAACAGAACTTTTCCAGGAAAAAGAGAACTGCACGTTAACCTACATTTAAAAATTCATTCTTAGGGGCACCTGGGTGGCTCAGTAGGTTAAAGTCTCTGCCTTCGGCTCAGGTCATGATCTCAGTGTCCTGGGATGGAGCCCTACGAGCCCCACATCGGGCTCTCTGCTCAGCAGGGAGCCTGCTTCCTTTCCCCCCCCCGCCCCCCCCCCGCCTCTCTGCCTACTTGTGATCTTTCTCTGTCAAATACATAAATAAATTCTTTAAAAATAAAAAATTCATTCTTAAAATTTTATAAAAAGGATACTCTTTCAAAGAAACTTCAACTACAATCATTTTGGAAACTGATTTTCCTTCTAATTTTGTAATTCAAAAATCACAAAAGAGAGGTTAATATTAGGGGGAAAAAAACTTAAACTTAAAAATGCAACCATTTAGTATAAAACTCAGAACACCTAGAGAAACAGATTGCAAAAATTAACTTTAGGACATGGTAGTTCTTCCCAATCAAATGACAAGTATGAAAGGAATACCACAGAGGCTAATATTTATGCAGAATTTTTATCACATGAAGGACATTTGATAGACTGGAAAGCAAATCTCCAATTTAGTAATGCAGAATGGAGCTCATGAATAGCCCCAAAGCGATGTGTTTAGTCATGTAATCACTACCTATTACCTATCTGAGAGGCAACACTGAAAACCAAAAAAAAAAAAAAAAAAAAGCATTATTTCACAGTAAAGATAAGAACACTAAAAAAAGCTAACACTTATATCCACACATGGAGTCTGCAGAAAAGTTTTCATCTTCCAGAACTGACACTGAATGTGAACTTATCCAATGTCTCCCCCCAAAACCATTTCTTATGCCCTCTATTTAAAGGTGGTCCTCCAAAGGTGACTTGGTTTAAGTTCAATTCTGAAACTAGAGTTTAATCACAATAGTAAAAACAACTGCATAACACGTTACTCCTCTGTTTATTCTATTAAGCAAAATACAGATGTGCCAATGAGACTCATAAACAATTTTACTATTCCTATTTCACAAATAAGGTAAAGGAAGGGCTACAAAATTCAGTAGCCCACATGCAACAAGATATGGCATATGGATTTTCAGACTGCAAGTAATGGCATCCAGAACTGCAAGTGTGAACAACTCCATACACCAGATCCAAAGAAAAAAGTCTAGACCTAAGAGCAAGTACACTAAGTTAAACATCCCCATGGTAGTATGAAACAACTCCACAATAAAATGGCATAGAAGTCACCCTTGTTTACAAAAGAAGTCATTTTTTTTCATAAGTAAGAATGTCAAGGACCTCAAACAAGACTATCTTTAAAACAGGAATGAAGAACCTTTCAGTTTCCCTAGGAGCAAGGGGTTGAGAGGTGCTGGGAGACAGGAGACAACCCCCTCCCACAAGGAACAGAATGGAGGAGAAAGGGCCACTGGGTACAGGGAAAAGGGCCAAGTGACTTGAGAATTGGGTCAGCTAAGTATTTATTTCAACTGAGGGGGATCAAAACCAATCCAACGTCATAATGGAATACTGAATGTTGTACAACATATAAGAGTAGTATTTTTAAATTTTATATATATATATATACATATGTGTGTGTGTGTGTGTATATATATATATATATATATATGTATAAGATTTTACTTATTTATTTGACAGAGAGAGAGAGGGAGAGAAAGAGATATTACAAGTAGGCCAAGTAGGCAGAGAAGCAGACAGGCGGGGCGGGGGTGGGGGAAGCAGGCTCTCTGCCGATGTGGGGCTCGATCCCAGGACCCTGAGATCACAACCTGAGTCGAAAGCAGAGGCCTCAACCCACTGAGCCACCCAGGCGCCCCTCAAATTATATATATTTTAACACTAGAAAACAATATTTAGTGGAAAGATGCAGGTTTTAAAGTGAAAACTAAAATAAAAACAATTATGGGTAACGTTTACTCTGTACTTACCAGGTACGAGGCTAAGTGCCTTTTCATCTAATTTCTATAACAACCTTATAAAAAAAATAGGTACTGGATATTATTACCTTCCTTTAGAGAAACTGTGGAACTTACATAAGATAATCCTAACACCATGAGGCCAACAGGTAACTGTGCCACATTCAAACACAGATTTGACCTAAAGTCTGTGCCCTATAGGACTATGTTATATGGCTGAACGAACAAAAAAAATTATACAATTACCTTCTTTAAAGAGTCAAACATTAGAGAACCATGACATCCCAAGACTGGAGTATATCCTAAAGATTCTAATCCTTTCACAGTTCTTTGAAAAAAAAAATCAGTTTAACTGACCCGATCTGTAAATGAATTGTCAGAAAATGCACTAAGTGATCCAAGAAGCAGTATCAAAGGTGATACTGTAAACAGAAAAGAAAAGGTGACTTAATTTTGCCCTCACCAGATCGAGGGACCATCTTAAAAAGACAGAGGAATGAGAAGGGCACAGAGGAATAAGGAAGTCACAACGGAGGAACGCTGAGCAGGTCCTTGGCACTCAAACACGAGATCTGGGAAGAACCTGGACCTGGAAACAAGTCCAATCTGTACCATGAAGGGTCTAAAACTCAAAATTTTGCATTTAAGATCTACAGACAGGGAGACAGATCAACTTTTAAGCAATCACATCTAAGGATAAATGAGGGTCTGACTAACGGAAGGTGGAATGAAGAGATGGCAATCAAACATTGAAACTATAAAATCTATACCATCAGAAAAGAGAACATAGGTCTGTGGTTATCGGACTTCAGCGCACACAGGAATAGGAGCACTACCCTGAAACGCCGCCTTCAGGTTTCTTGCTCTGGTGACGAGGGTTAAGAAAAGTGACCTAAAACATGTAAAGATAGCATATCCTTTCAACGTCAGAGGAAAGAGTACCTAACAGGATCACCTAGGAATTAATTTTCTAGGAAAGAAGAGCAATAACTCTGCCATATACTATCACTGAATGTGTTCAATGAACACATTCAAGGCAACACAAGATTGCCTTGCAGATCTGTGTCTAGTGGAAATACAAATAACTTCTACAACAGTTGACAAGATAACCCCAAAGACCTCAGTCTGCTGCCCTGGGCGGCATCAGTATTCTTATTCTACAATTCCTTATTAAATTTTCTATAAATATCCAGTTCCTCAAATGCTTCTAAACCAGCTTTACCCTAACAGGCCCCCCTTCGTTAATTAGTGAGCTGAATAAAATCTTTACTATCTGTTCATTATGTAGTTTTAAGTTATGCTTTTAACTCCAGAAAATCATATAAGAGATGGTAGTAACGTTATCAAACGAAAACATATAGGGCAGAAAAACAAAGTCTGATGCCAAATATGCCGTTTGAGTTATTACGTAGGATATCTAGGTAAAGAGTTCCAGTCAGGACAAAGATGGAAGTAAAGATCTGAAATTAAGTAGCTAATATACAGAGGAGAAAAATTATCAATGTGCAGAGGGTAGGTGAAACCAAGATAATCAAGGAGATTTCACTTCCCCAGATGAAAGGTATGCAGAATAAAGAGAAGAACAGGCCCAGAATGAAACCTCGGGAGACACTAAAATCGAAGGAAAACAGAAAAGGAATACTCCAGTTAAGCAGAATCAAAGACTCATCTGAAGTATGAGGAATAAACACTGAAGGTATAAAACAGAATAAAAAGTATGGTGGATAATCAGGAAGGTGGTATTGGAGACACTGAGAGGAATGAGACAAGCAGAATTCAAAGGTCGTAGAAAGGACAGACACACAAGACGTAAGTGTCCGCCAGATTTGGGGAGGAGAATGTATGGGTAAGTCCAATGGACAGTAAATAGTAAATGCTGGGCTATAAAGAGGACAGAGAAGAGACAGCCAACAAAGTCCGAGCAGGCCGGCTTGACAAAGGCACAGGGGTAGGAATGTGTGTGATTTTCCTTTCTTAAAAAAAAAAAGTCTTGAAAATAAATTTAAGGGAAAATCTTACTGAAAGGGTTGGAAATGGAGTAAAGTTTCCTACAGGAAGAAAAAAAGAATTAAGAGCATAAGCCTCAGGGGGGGAAAAAGAGCGTAAGCCTCAGATGATAAGAAAGGTACATCAATCTTTGAGGCAAGAGAAGATAAATGAAAGCAAAGTGCATTCCTAGCTCTACTGCATCTGTGACTAACATGCACAAGAAGAAAAAGAGAAATGGAGATTTCAAAGAGTTTCCCGAATGGAGAACAGAGAATAGAGGTACTATGAGCACGGAAGACTGCCCAGCAGCACTAAGAACCCACACGAGAAGAAACCATAAACTTAAGTGTCGATCCACACCTGATGTGATTATCTCATTTCTGCAAGAGGAAATCCTCATCCAAAGAGTCAGCTGCTCAAGAGCATACATATGTTTAGGGACGTACCCGGCGGCGGAATCCAGCGCTCCAGACGCCAGCTGAAAGTACACTCTCCGTCACGCCATTCTACTCCAAGACATCAATTCAACCACTTTCTGCTTATTGATTTGGTGACAGCTGATCCATTTACAGAGGGGCAAACAGAATCCACCTGACCCACCAGCATCTGAGCTCTGAATAACTTCTATACTATACTTCATTTACAAAGTACAAAGTAGAAACTTCAGTGCCTACAACAAACAATCTCTTAAGTGTCACCCAACACTTACCAACTAAATTCAACACTGGGCAATCACATACACCGGTGCCAACACCCCCATGTTCCAACTGTAATACGCCTGAGACTCTACCTTCAGCGCCCATCTAGCAAAAACGTTGGCATTATTTTCACAAAGTACACTATTCAGCCGGACCTGAGATTCCCGACTGACTCTGTTAATACATTACTTAGCACATGACGGAGACTCCAGTTATTTCTTGGGTCTAAAAGTGCACTTGTTTTACAGGACTTTCGGATGTAACTGAGACACTTACAGTTATCTCCTAGAAACAGGAGACAGCGTGGTAAAGGTTCTTTTTCTTTACTTCCCTTCCTGAAATCAAGCAAAATGAATAAAATCTCAAAAATTCATAAGAAAGGAGCACCTGCCTGGCTCAGTCGTTAAGCATCTGCCTTCGGCTCAGGTCATGATTAAGTTTATGCTTCTGGGATGGAGCCCCCATCAGGCTCCCTGCTCGGCAGGTAGCCTGCTTCTCCCTCTCCCACCTCCCCCACCCCTGCTGTCTGTCAAATAAATAAAATCTTTAAAAAAATTCGTAAGAGGGGCGCCTGGATGGCTCAGTCGTTAAGCGTCTGCCTTCGGCTCAGGTCGTGATCCCAGGGTCCTGGGATCGAGCCCCGCATCGAGCTCCCTGCTCGGCAGGAAGCCTGCTTCTCCCGCTACCATTCCCTCTGCTTGTGTTCCCTCTCTCGCTGTGTTTCTCTCTGTCAAATAAATAAAAATTAAAAAAAAAAAATTCATAAGAAAATCCCATTTATACTGAAGCTAGAGTAAAAATGGACTACACCCTAAATCATGGGAAGACCATTTGCCAAATATAATAAAATCTATCCCAAACCCCCCCAAAACCCCAAAAAGCTGTACCAAAAACAGGAAAGAGGTAAAGACCACAGAGTTTTTAAAGAAATGTGAAATGAGTATCTTAAGGGTTCCTATCAATGACCTTTTCCTTGAAAAAAACTAAGAACCGTAGAGCAAGGACAACAAAAGATCAAAGTACCTCCTCCTTAGGGGCCAGTTTCACAAGCCAGAAGAGCAAGGGAGGCGTGGCTACGAAAAAGGAGGCAGGCGCGCCATTGGTATTTAACAACTCCCTGATTAACCAAGACAAAAAAGAGCTTACAACCCGGAGAGAGAAGCAGGTAAGGCAAACAGCAACTCCAATATTAAGATCAGCTGGGCAAACAATCACTAAACCACCAAAGCAAAGGCAACACAACGGCCTTGCACAGAGATGATCTGCTCTGCTCAAAGGAGAAAAACCAAAAGCAAAATTGAAAATTAACTGCAGGGCCGAGGAAGAAATTCGAACTGGCGAAACAACTGAAGGAGAAAAAAAGAAGGACATGATTAATAAAAAGAAACAGAAGGAACAAATAATACTATTGCACAATTTTAAAATAGATCATTTAAAACAGAAGACAACCTTAAGATATTGAGATGGAAAATGCTCTATGCACTACAAATGGAACTACTGTCAAGATTTTGTTAAGCAAAAAAGCAGGTACAGAATGCTGGGCACAGAATACATCTACATATATAATTTTGTATAAGTAAGTAATCACTGGCTTAAATATTACCTATAGAGAATACATGATTAAAAAAAACTTTAAATCATCTACCTTTTTAGAACAGGGCCCTTTGAGGCCTTTTACATTTTGAATCATGTACCTATTTCCCTATTCAAAAAATTCTTTACACAATTACATATGTTTTAATTTTAACTCTACAGAAGATGACAGTGGGTAAAAATAACCCCCCAAAATACATGAAAACCATTTTTAGCAGATTATTTTCTCATTTTCATTTTTTAAATCACATGGTGTCTTTACTAAAAACTGCAGAAAAATTCAAACTGATTATTTTCAAAGGTTTCTATACCCGAGATACGTTTATTTAAAAAAAGTAATTTTGGAATCCAAATCCTGTTTCCAAGAAAATGGAGTTCTTACTGCCTAAAACACAGACCACAGAGAATGACACCCTGAAACAGCCAGAGATCTTGTATCTGTCACTGCACTAGCAGTCTGTTTTACGTAACATCATTCTAGGATCAATTTATCACAAACAGATACAATCTAGCCCAGCTACTTCTAAAACAGAGAGCACCTCATTCCCTAATATGAATCCTGTCTTAGCTCCTATCACTTGTATAATCCTTCAAAATACTAACTGCATTTAATAGAGTGTTTCCTTCTTAAGTTGTTAAGGTCTCAAGAATTACAGACTAGAGTCAGCAAGTTTCAGCCCATGTGCCAAAGATGGCTCATAGACCCAGTTTTAAGAGGTCTCAATCCTGCTGGCTACCATAATTAGCCAATCGGTGGGTGGGGATGGAAGGTCAGCTTATCACTAGCATTTTTAGTACATCCTCTTAAAGATGTTCTTTTCCATCTACCCAGGAATGAAGAGACAAAAGGGAAAGGTTAGGTACTAGTCTATAAAATCTGATTCTGCTCTAAATTTTGTTAACACTTTAACCTAACATTTATTTTAGCTTTTCTTACACGGAGTGTATTGTGTAAATTCTTCCTTACAAAGACCTAGCAACACCACGATCACACAGTGATAATCAAAAGAAAAGAGCTACTGAGAGTGGGAGAAAGGGGTAGCTGGTAAAATGACTCTCTCCATCCAGGGACAGAAAGATGCCTGCTGGGTAAGAATCAGTTACTCAAACTAAAACACAGAGTATCCTATAGTTTACAGCAAGGTGCTCCCTGTGGACAAAAACAAACTTACCAACAAGTTTGGTAAATGATGTTCAGAGCATAGGGACACTAGTATTCAAAATATTTTTTTCAATACATGTCACTGCTGCAAACTCCACCATAATAACGAAATCGAAGAGGTTAATTTCTTTAACACAGCTTGTATTAGAAAGTATACCTAGCCTTCCTTGCAACAACAAAAAATAGTTCAAGGCTGGGATAATCATGGATTGGTACCAACCTCTTGAAGCAACAACATGTAATCAACAGTGTTAGATCCAGGATCCTCCTAGATCCTGGAATTTTCAGGAACAAATATTACTAAGTTTATGGTTAGGCTCAAGGAATAGAAAACTAAAAAATGTAACTCAAAGTTGAAGAGACAAGAGACAGACTGTTAACTTTCATACAAGGTAGAACAATGCACAGTGCCAAAGTTTTGTTTAAAATCATGTCACAGGAATTGTATCTAAATTTGGAAATAGTCTCAGAAAATTTTTTTCAAAAGTTAAAAAAAACCCCTCACATTTAGAATGTCATACACTCTACAGACCAATGCCCTACATTCCTACAAATAGTAGCATTTTTACCAAAAATAAGTACGGCTGTGTCTACAATGAGCCAGAACATGTAACAAACCTATAACCAAGAAAAATATTAAAGCTGTTACTCCCAAATCTAAGGGGTTTTCTTTTTTTTTTTCTTTTTTTTTTTTTTTTACATAGATTCCTGGGCCCTACCAGAATGCAGGTAAAGGGAAATCAAGCTGATTTTTTTTTTTTTTTTTAGCTCCTTACATTATTCTAGTATCAGCTAGGTTTCAGAACTGACACAGGTTACACCATTTTTTTTTCTTTTCTATCCTTATGTATCACAGAGTCCTCTGCAATCTTTATAGGACTCTCCTCCATTTCATAGTTCAAAACTGCCACTCATCTTCTTAAGATTCCAGCAATTCCACTTCTAGGAATCTTCTGGGAATCTAACCTAAAGAAACACTTGCACAAGTCTGCAAGGATATATGTCATCAAGATGCTAGCTGCAGTATGTCACAGAGGGTAAGTGGAGAGGATCCAAATGTTCTCAGTAGGGAATGGTTAAATAAGCACACTGTAGCAAGCCTACGGCATGCTCTGAGGTCCTAAAAACATAGAGGTAGATTTGTACATACTGCACTCCTAGGAAGGGGAGAACTTAGTTAATTCACTCAACAAATATTTGCAAGCCTTGACAGGCATCAACAGACATAATCTTTGCCTGGATGGAGCTCATGCTCAACTGGGAAGACAAAAAATAATCAAGCTATTTGCAAATTTTGGTAAGTGTCATGGAAGATGGAACAGGAGAAAAATAGGACAAAGCAGAGAATAACAGCAAGTGGGAAGAAAAAAGCTACTTTAGGCCGACTCGTCAGGTAATACCTCTCTGAAGAGATATTTTTAAGCTGAGACCAGACAAGAATGAAATGGGAGGGAAGGGCGATTCTCTATGCATTTGTCTGTACTTATGTAAGGGGGAAAAAATCCAGAAAAATATACCTAATGTCAACAGCAGAGAAGAGAGGGAAGCTTGTAAAGAACCCTATTTCTTCAATCAGTTCCAATTCTGGCTCTACCATAAACCATGTTACCTGGGAGAAATTTGTTGCATATCAAAGGCTTAGTTTCCTCATCTATAAAATGAAGATAAATAGATCTCATTAAGTTAATAAAATTAAACGAAAATAAAACACTTAAAAAATACAGTAAGCAGGGGCGCCTCGGTAGCTCAGTCAGTTAAGCATCCAACTCTGATTTCAGCACAGGTCATGATCTCAGGATCGCTGAGATCAAGCCCTCCATTGGACTCTGCACTGAGCATGGAGCCTGCTTAAGACTCTCTCTCTCTCTGTCTCTGCACTCCCCCACAGTCTTGCACACATGTGCTCTCTTTCAAAAAAAAAAAGTAAGCAAACTGCAAGGGGCAGGGAGAAGATTGCACATACATATTAAGTTTTAAGTCACACAGCAACAAAATGCAGTATAGAAACCGTGGACACTGGATATTTACAGATCTTAAGGAACTATTTTTTATTATACAGTCACGGGATTAAGCTTATGTCTTTAAAAAGAGTTCTCATCTTTCAAAGAAGCAGACTGAAATACTTACAGATCAAGCAGCAACCAAAATTTGCTTCAAATGATTGAGGCAGGGCTGAGAATATGAGTGAAAAAAATGGCCAGGAGTTGACAGTGTAGGATCTGGGTCTTGGGTATACAGACAGTTTGATTCCTGTGTATGTGTGATCCCCCATAATAAGTCTCTCACAGAAAGAGTAAGGACTCAAATATATGTTGTTATGATCTTTGGAAGGGAAAGGAGACTTGCTTTTGTTTTCAGAGTTATCACCACTTCCTTTTTTAAAAAATATGTCCACAGGGATTTCACTTTTATCAGAAATGAGAAAAATTAAGCTTCTGGATATAGAACAAATCATCCTTGACCTAAATGTGTCAACCTACATTTCATTAATTCATCCTTTAAATCCTTGCCTCCCAACTCTTAGCACACTGTAAGATTATCAAAGACATGCCTTTCAGAGGTAAAGATACAGAAGAAAACAAACCCTGTCCCCCATCATTTTAGAAATGGCCACAGTGACCCTATACACGTGCCTACCGTCCTGCTTCCATAGTTCCTAAGTTTAGAAGTACTCCTTCCTTACACGTTGTAAGAGGCTGAGCACAAGTCTTCTGATACCGTAAGACCCAACTGCCTAACAGTAAACTCCAGAGGACGCAGCATCAGTTCAACACTTCACCCAATTATCTGCAGTGGACCTAGCAGCTATCCACACCCCTCCATTCTGGCGAAAGACAAAACATTTCCACTTTCAGGCACAGTCTGCACCGTAGCATCCTGCTGAATCTCAAAATCTCAAGTACCGACTAACAGAGCCTTAAACTAGAACATGTAAATAACATGTAAACATGGAATACAATGAAAACAAAGTGAAACTAGCCCATGTCAACCAATAAAGTATACTACCAAAGCCGTTCTTCTCAATGGAGCACTGGATCTTTTACATATATGTAAATGATACAGACAGCAATGATATAGGGAGCCAAAAACAAGTCTTCGGCCCCCTGATGTAGTTCTGGACCAGTGGTCCTCATGCTGTCTAGCCTCAACAAAATTTTCTCAGCTGAAATAAAATTAAATCAAAAAATTAAGGGGCGCCCGGGTGGCTCAGTTGTTAAAAGTCTGCTTCGGCTCAGGTCATGGTCTCGGGGTCCTGAAATCCAGCCCTGAGTCAAGTCGGGGTCCCTGCTCGGCAGGAAGCCTGCTTCTTCTCCCTCTCCCACTCCGCCTGCTAATGTTCCCTCTCTGGCTATGTCTCTGTCTCTCAAATAAATAAAATCCCTAAAAAAACAAACAAAAAAACAACTAAAAGCCATTTTTAAAATCAAAAGAATAGTTATCCCTCTTAAAATGGCACAAATACAAACTGAACAGAATGTGTAAAAACAGGCTAGTTGTACAAATCCAATTCCCTTCCTAAACTCACTGTAATCTTTTTCACATCCTACTACCTTCTTTATCCCCAACAATTATGAAATTTTCAAAATATAAAAACTTGTGAATTATTCAAAAAATACCCATAATTCCAGCACCTAAACTTTTACAAGTAGCAGGATGTTAATCTCCTTTATTACAGATGTAACCCTATCATAAGCAGTAACCTATGCATCCCTGCCTGTCTGGCCAAATACCCATCCTAGTTTTGAAGCACTCTGAAGTAAGCCGCAGACATCATTATACTTTGTATGTATCACTAACTGCAGTGCAAATTTTTGTTTCAAATTTTCAGTTAAATTTATATACACTGAAATGCACAAATCTTAAGTATAAAATTTAATGAATTTTGTCAAATGTATACACCTAAGTCCTAAATAAATGTGTGCCCTACACTCTAGCCTCACCCAAAAGTTTGTGTCCCTAGCCAGTCAATCCTACACTTCTCCCAACTCTAAAAACCACCATTCTACAGAGATTAGTTTTACCTCTTCCACGATTTCCTGTAAATTGAACCACAGAATGTGTACTCTTTTGTACAAAGCTTCTTTGACTCAGTATATCCTGAGATTCATCCATGTGGCTGAGTGCATCAGTAGGTACTGCTGAGTTTATTCCACTGTGTGATTCTATCACTTCACTTATCCATTCTTCTGTTGATGGGCACAAGGACTGTGACATACATAATGGTATGGGCCATTATGAATAAAGCTGCTATAAACATTCTTCCACAAGTTTCAATGGACAAATGCTTTTGTTTCTCTTCAGTAAATTCTAAGTAGAATCCCTAGGTCATCGTGAAGATTATGATTAACTTCCATTTTTTTTTTAAAGATTTTATTACATTATTTGAGAAAGAGAATGAGGGAGAGCCGAGAGAGGGAGGGAGAGAGGGAGAGAGAGAGAGAGAGAGAATGAGAGGGGGGAGGGTCAGAGGAAGAATCAGACTCCCTGCTGAGCAGAAGCCCCATGTGAGGCTTGATCCTGGGACTCCAGGATCATGATCTGAGCCAAAGGCTGTCACTTAACCAACTGAGCCACCCAGGGTTAACTTCTCAAGGAACTATCAGACCTTTCCCAAAGCAGCTCTATCTTACACTCTCACCAGTAAGTATATAATTTCCAGTTTTCCATGACCTTGTCAACACATGGTATTACCAGTCTTTTAAAAGTTAGCCATTCTCATGGATGTAGAGTGGTATCTCACTGTTGGAACTTATATTTCCTTACTAATGATGTTGACCACTTCTTTATAAAGATTTTCCCACTTGACTCTCCAAACCCAAACTACAA
>CM053605.1:6012533-6038558 GCA_028646535.1 Procyon lotor | reverse complement strand
ATTGCTTCTTTAAATGTAGAAGACATTGAAAAGAGAAACCTGCGTAAATTTTGATATTAAGAAATGACCAAGGATTCTTCCACTCCTGAAATGAGTTGATTTGCAGATAACTCAAAAATTCTTAAGCTAACGGGCATTTTAATTTTTTTCCAACCCTTTCAATAAATGTGATCACCAAAAAAAAAAAAAAAAAAAAAAAAAAATAATAAAACACCTATATCTGAAAATCTGTACATGCATGGCCAAGATTTCTAGTCATATTCTGAAAAATCTGAAATTTCTATTATCTGAATAATTCAAGAAACTTTAAGCCAGAGTTTTCCAAATCCTGTCCATTTTTGAGCGCAAATATTTTTGCGCTCAAAAAAAAAGAATTTTTTATTTTAAAAGGGAAGACCCTTTTTATTAAACTTGTACATTTTCTTCTCTTCGTTTTAGAATCCTAATTAAAAAAAACCTTTTGTTTGTTTACAAAAAAGAAAACCAAAAAACAAAAACACATAAATCAAACAAAGGAAACTTTTAAGACATTACTTTTGTGATGGGAAAAGACACTACAGGATTCAAGGTAAGCCAAGAAAACTAAGACCTGGAGCAAAGAACTAAACTGAAGAGCAGCTGCCTCTGATCCGAGGCCAGACCACTTGCAGTGTGAGGCAGGGCCCTCCTCTGAGAGGGCTCTCAAAGCAGACCCGGCCAAGAGAGCAGAAGCAGCCCCCTTACCTCCTGGAGTAACAAACAGACAGAAACCCTAATGATCGTACAAGTACAAACCAATCACTCTATTTTAAAAAGCACACACACATGCTACACTTGTGTCCCCTCCCCTTCCCAGGTTCTCACCATCCGCAGGGAGGCCTAAGGAAGGGCGGCCTCTGGCTGGCAGGGGCCATATTTAGCCTGCCTGCGAATGACCTGGAGATCTCATTATAATGCAGATTCTTATTAAAATACAGGTATGGGCCTGAAATGCTGCATTTCTAACAAGCTTCCTTGCCAGCCTAAGGACTATTCTTTGGGTGGCAAAGTCTCACCTAAATACCTGACAGAAGCAAAGCCCACCTTTACTATTCCAGGCTTCGGGAAACCTCTATAAATAAACTACAGACAGTGAATACCACATAAGTAAACAAGGCACCGTGAACAAGGATTTGCAAAAACAAACACACAGATTTCAGATATAAGAGTTATCAGACAAATATTAAACAAAATGCTCTCTCTGTTTAAAGATACAAAGACCAAAACTGAAAAAACTAAAGGTAACAAAAAACTTTTCAAAGGGACAGATTTAAAAGAGAACCAGAAAGAATTTCTAATATGCAAATAAAAATAACTCAATAGACAGGTCTGGCAGCATACTAGACAAAGTTAGGCAAAGCATTAAGATATAAATTACACAGAATGCACCATAGAAGCCAAAAGATTAAAAATAAAGAAGATATAATGAGGATAAAATTAAGATGTTCAAACATATGTTTAGTCACAATTTCAGAAGTATAAGAACAAAGACATGGTGAGGCATATCTAAACATATAGTGGCTTGGAATTTTCTGGCATTGGTGAAAGATACCAACCCTTAAATTCAAGAAGCCCAAATGATTATTTAAACAAGATAAATAAAAAGACATTCACCTAGACATGTCATAATGAAACCATGTAATAAAATTAAGTACCAAAGAAACTGTGAAAAAAAAAAGAATTAAGCTTTTGTCTGATTAAAAACTGAGTTTTCCCACCAGCAATACAAAGAAAATGACCCTTATGTAGCACTGAGATCCAAGAATAAATAAGGGTGACAAACAGATAAATGTAAATGAACATTAATTCTATGAAATTATACTATCTACTTAAGGTTTTAAAAAAACAATTAAAGTAAAATGACAACAGTATCTTAAAGTCCAGAGGAGCTTGGTAAACTGAATTACTATTATAAGGTCTTCATGTTTTTTGCAAGTAAAGGTACCAGTTAATTATAGAACCTGTCCCAAAAAAAAGCAAAAACAAAAACTTGTCAGATATATTCTTTTAGTTTCTAAAGTAACCAATGACTGGAATCATACATCTACTAAAAACAATAAATTCAAATAAGGGCAACAAATTAGAAAATAAAATGGTAAAACTCAATCTCTAGTTGGATTTTCAAAACATTTCAACTAGTTGGATTTTCAAAACATTTCAACTAGTTGGATTTTCAAAACATTTCAACTAGAAGAGACAGATCTAAAACACCAGGACAAAGAAAATAATAAGTTAGAAATACCATGCAAACACTGGGCAAAAAAAGCTGGTATAGTTTATTAGCATTAAAAACTGACATCACAAGTTTTTAAAAAGACATTCCTAGAGGGGCGCCTGGGTGGCTCAGTGGGTTAAAGCCTTTGCCTTCGGCTCAGGTCCTGGGATGGAGTCCCGTGTCAGGCTCTCTGGTCAGCGGGGAGCCTGCTTCCCCCCCTCCCTCTCTGCCTACTTGTGATCTGCCTCTCTCTGTGAAATAAATAAATAAAATGTTAAAAAAAAAAAAAAAAGCCATTCCTAGAGATTAAAATGGTTTCTTCAGGGTGCCTTGCTGGCTCAATCAGGGTATGCAACTTGATCTCAGGGTCATGAGTTCCCAGGGTCTGAGTTCCCAGGGTCTCACTGGGCATGGTGCTTATTTTTAAAAAATTTTAAAAGTAAAAAAATAATTTTTTAAAAATAGTTCCTTCATAATGATAAAAGATTCAATTCAGGAAGACAGCAAGTCCCCCCCTTTTAAATTTTTTTTATTTTTCTTTTTTTAAGGATTTTATTTATTTATTTGAGAGAGCACAAGAGAAGGGGGGGGCAGAAGAGAAGCAGACTCCCTGCTGAGTAGAGAGCCCAACGTGGGCTGGATCCGGGACTCTGTCATGACCTGAGCCCAAGCCAGACACTTATTAACCGACTGAGCCACCCAAGTGCCCTCCCATTTTTTTTAGAAGAATTTTTTTTTTTTAATTTGCAAGACAGAGGGAGAGAACAGGCGGAGGAGGGGCAGAGGGAGAAGGAGAGAATCTCAAGCACTGTTGAACACAGAGTCCAACTAGGGACTAGATCCCAAGACCTGAGATCTGACCTGAGCCAAAACAAGAGTCAGATGCTCAACCAAAGGAATCACCCAGGTGGCTCCAGGAAGACAGCAATTCTTCATCAGCTTTTAAAACCTTGAAACAAAAACTGGAAAATACACAAATCCAGAATTTTAAAAGTCCTCTCTCAGTAACCGATATTAACAACCAAAAAAATAAATTAGTTTAGATACAGATGTGAACAACAATATATCAATAGACCTAATGGGGACAAATACAACACTGCAAATATAAATTCTTTTCAAGTACACATAGAATATTGACAGAAACTATCCATGTGCTGGGCCTCATAAAGTAAACCAACAAATTCAAAGAAATGAAATCACAAAGAGCATATTCTTTGACCACAATGAATACAAATGAACAGAAATCAATAGCAAAAATAGGACTAGAATATCCCACAGTGGGAAAGTAAGCACACTTCCAGAGCAGTTATCTACATACTTTTACCAGTCAAATGGCAACTAACTTGAAGTTCATTATCCATTGGCAAGGTTTAGATTGATTTTTCTCTTATTCATTACCTTGAACTTGCCCCCACTAAAGTTCATCTGAAATCTTGTGTATTCAAGTTTTTAAAAATCTTGCCTTCGGGGCACCTGGGTGGCTCAGTGAGTTAAAGCCTCTGCCTTCGGTTCAGGTCATGATCTCAGGGTCCTGGGATCCAGCCCCATGTCGGGCTCTCTGCTCAGCGGGGAGCCTGCTCCCCCACCCCCCCGCGCCTGCCTCTCTGCCTACTTGTGATATATCTGTCAAATAAATAAAATCTAAAAAAAAAAAATTTTTTTTTTTAAATCTTGCCTTAAATCTCTCAGTGTTTCTGCATATTACAACTCTGAAGAGCTCCATGACATTTTGCAAATTCAGATATATCATTAAATACTACAAGGGGATGCACGTACTAAACAACGTTTCACCTATTTCTCTCTATTCAATGTACTCTCACAGATTCTTATAGAAGCTGTATAACACACTACATGACAAGCCCCTGTATCCCACAACACCGACCACAAGTTAACTAGGGTTCAGGACTGTAAATGACCTATGCTGGACCACTCAGAGATCTTCGCCAAGGTACTTAGATTGTTAAGTGCAAAAGTCTGGCATTATGTTTAAGTTTAAGACAGCCATATTAGGAAGCAGTCTTGAGAGAAAGAGAGAAGCAGACACACACAGAATAGACACAATAGGTAAAGAATATCTGAAATGTTAGTTTCAGTTAATTGCTCCTGAGGCACAGCTTCCTGATTCCATCCTTAAAAAATTTCATTAGACAAATGTGGGTAGTTGATCTCAAGCAAATAACTCCAGGTGACCCAGTGCCCAATTAATGCTTGAATTTTTTTTAAGTCTTAGTTTACTTTTTAAATAAAATCTTTAAAGGGGGGGAGGGGACACCTGGGTGGCTCAGTAGGTTAAGCATCTGCCTCAGCTCAGGTCAAGATCACAGGGTCCTGGGATTGAGTCCTGCATCGGGCTCCTTGCTCAGCAAGGAGCATGCTTCTCCCTCTGCCTGCTCTGCCTGCCACTCTCCCTGCTTGTGCGTGTGTGCACGATCTCTCTCTGACAAATAAGTAAAATCTTTAAGTCCTAGTTCACTTTTAATGCCTCCAAATTCAGGTGTTCTTTTAAGTCTGACTCATTCATGGAAATTACTTGGTTTCTCCAATAACAAAGACAAAACTGTAAGGTTTTTGTATACTGTTATTCCATATGAATACCTTGCATAGGTCTCTCTCTTTAATCCTAACAATCCCAGAGTTGTAGCAAAAACAAATAGTACTCATATCTAACAGAAGAGATTCAAAGGAAATTCATATATGCTCAAGTATCTAAAATTGAAATCATATTAGAACGTCAGTCTCCTGGGGCGCCTGGGTGGCTCAGTGGGTTAAAGCCTCTGCCTTCAGCTCAGGTCATGATCTCAGGGTCCTGGGATCGAGCCTTACATCAGGCTCTCTGCTCGGCAGGGAGCCTACTTCCCCCTCTCTCTCTGCCTGCCTCTCTGCCTGCTTGTGATATCACTCCTGTCAAAATAAATAAATAATATCTTTAAAAAAAAAAGTCAGTCTCCTGATTCTCAGACCAATTCTCCTCTATGATGCCTTTCCTCTATGAAACCATAAATTCAGGGGCACCTGCGTGGCTCAATCAGTTGAGCAACTGACTCTTGATTTTGGCTCAGGGTCGTGGAATCAAGCCCCACACCGGGGTCCACTCTAGGTGGGAAGTCTGTTTGGGATTCTTTCCCTCTATCCCACCCCACCCCACCCCTCTCTCTCTCGATCACTCACTAAGATAAATACATACATCTTTTTTTAAAGTCTAAATTCATTTGCATCAAACCCAGTTTGTAATTTTCAATTTATAATGTGCTACATATAACCCTAAGTGAAAAAAATTCAACATTAAGTGATAACACATACAGTACCATTAAAATACCACTCTAAAAACTGTACCAAATAGCACTGCTGAACACACCAAAATCAGTATCAAGAAATCATAATATTTAGTATTCTTTTCCCATCCTTTATTAAAAATTTGAAGGAGAAAAATATTAAGATGAAATACATCTCATACAAGTACCAACTTGTAGTAGCAGTAAAAGCAAGAGAAAGAGAACTGAATGAAACCACAGCCACTAAATTTCTATGTGCAGTTATTTCTCACCCACAAATTAAAAACAAACAAACAAAAAACTGCCAAAACAAACTAGAGGAGAGATAAAAAGAGGAAGCAATGCCAAAACATAAAACAGGACAGTTGCATTTGTTCTGGAAAAAAAAGAATTACCAGTAAGAATAAACCAAAAGTGACAAAAGTGTTAAGGGAAGATTTCATTTTGTGCTGAGACATCAGCCAGCCCTGGCTCTCTTTTTGAGTGAGTAAAGTGAGCAGATAGTGGTGACATTAGAATCCCAGGTAGGATGCACGCAAGACTAAAGGAACTCTGGGAGAAAGACCAAACTGGATAAATAACTAGAGTGAAAATCAAGAGACTACCACTGGGGGCGCCTGGGTGGCTCAGTCGTTAAGCATCTGCCTTCGGCTCAGGTCATGATCCCAGGGTCCTGGGATCGAGCCCCGTGTCGGGCTCCTTGCTCGGCAGGAAGCCTGCTTCTCCCGCTACCATTCCCTCTGCTTGTGTTCCCTCTCTCGCTGTGTTTCTGTCAAATACATAAAATCTCTAAAAAAAAAAGACTACCACTGGAAGCACTTATTAACAGAAGAAGCCTTCCTCAGGGGACGCACTATCCCTCTCAGGGTGTGGAAATAAGAACACTTACCGAAGACAAGATACCTTCCCAGAAGAGAGGGTAGCAAGAAGGCAAAGGCAGCATCTCAAACAGAAAGCTTCAGAAAGGCCTGGGGATGCAGATGAACGAACGAATGAATGAACAGGAAATGGCCTGAGAGGGGTCTAAGGAAAGTCTGAAAACACCTCAACAAATGAAATGACAAAAGAAACGCCAAAGACATAATTCACCCCTAAACTCTGCCAACCAAACTGCGTATCAAAAACAATAATGTAGAAAGTACTAATATGTCTTTCAAAACAAAACATTCTGTATAAACTTCTCTAAATAATAAGAAAATGAATGAAAGTCTGTAGAAGCCAATCAAAAATTCAGTTTTTACCTGCTGGACTTCTACCCGGAAATATCGAAAAGAACTGGCAAGTTGCTCCCTACCAAGTAGAACCAGCACTCCGAGTTTGGCTCTGAAGTAAATCTGGCATCTTCCAAGAAGTTTCCTATCCAGCCTTGTCCAAGTGACAGTGTTACAGCCAACAAATAAGCAGAGTTTCTAGTGAACAGGCTGTTTAAATTCAAATAATAATAATTTCAAGTAGGGGCGCCTGGGTGGCTCAGTCGTTAAGCGCCTGCCTTCGGCTCAGGTCATGATCCCAGGGTTCTGGGATAGAGCCCTGCGTTGGGTTCCCTGCTCGGCAGGAAGCCTGCTTCTCCTGCTACCATTCCCTCTGCTTGTGTTCCCTCTCTCGGGAAGCCTTGGCTCAAATAAATAAAATCTTTAAAAAATAATAATAATAATTTCAAGTAGAAATATTATCAAATGGGATGAGCCCTCCTTGGAGGATAAATCCAAGCACCAAAGAGTTTCCATCTGTAGTCCCACACTACAAAATGGGAAAGGCTGGTTGTTTTTCTAAAATGGGTATGATTTTAACTAACAGAAAGACTGCACATCACATCTGAATTGTCAATTTTAAAACTTAACCTAAAAGTTTACAAAATTCAATGAGTACATGGTTTATTTTGGAGCAATGAAATGTTCTGAAATTAGACCGTGGCAATGGCTGCACAACTCTGTGAATATGTTAAAAACACTGTAGATTTTAAATGGGTGAATTGTATGTATGGCATAGGAATTATGTATCTGGATAGAGCTACTTAAAAAAACTGTTTTGCTTTGAAAGTGTTTCCTGCCTTCCAAAGTATTGCATAAAAAGGAAAATTCGCAAGCTGTTGCTTTTAGGTCTTCAAGTATGTGAGCAAATAAAATGTAACATGCCAGGCTCTCCCCAACAGGTACTATAAACCATCTGACATTTTAAAGACAAATAATCCTCATTTGTTAATAAAAAGGCTCATACATAGAATGGAATACATTTTTTAATCTATTTACTAAACCTGACTGATAATCCAATTTCTTCACTACTTATACGTCTTCCTATTCTCTATTCTAATAAAGTAAAGATGCCTTTTCTATTTCATAGTCCTTACACTGGTTAGAAAGTCAGTTAACTTTTTCTTGTTTCCCAACAATGTCATTAAATACAAAAATAAAATGAAAACTGGAAGTATTTACATAGGAACTAACAACTATATTCCACAATACCTAATATTGGATCAATTTAAGCATTTAATAACTTTTTCTAAAGTAAACAAAACAAGAATAATTAAATCCAACACGGATAATATCACTTATCTGTTCCAAAAGAAGTTCTAGGACTCAGAAAGTCCAGTGATCCAAATGGAAGTACTAGTACGCTCCTGGTTTATTAACTACATGAGATATACCCACACATCTAAAACTCAAGGGCGGGGAACCACATGAACACAAGTCATTTTACACCAGTCCAAGAGGAGAATCACCTCCTCTATGTGGAGCGCTTTGGAGCACTGCCTTTACCTACATGTCCTCACATGTAAAGCTGTACAGTGGTCACACTGGTTTTGGAGGGGAAGGCTGAGGGGACACCAAGGCCAAGACTTACTAGCTAGGATATGGCAGTGCCGGGTCTTACTTAACAAAGGGGCAGCCTCTCCCCAATGGTATCTACCTACCACCGGGGAGGCAGACCACAGTAACACTGGATAACGCTGGGTAACACTGGGTTACTGGGTTATCCAGTAACACTGGATAACACTGGCAGACCACACTAACACTGGGAGGAAAATTAAGCAGTCCATAGAGAGAATAAAGGAAGGAGGGGATTACAGACAGAACACAGAAGATAACATTCCCTACCCAAATTCCATCTAGTCCACACTATCCACTACCCCACACTATTTCACATCTATCCTGCCACATAGGGGGTACAAATCCCTTCACCTCTGAGGAAGGAGGTTGCTCCTTGGCCATAACGGATGAGTCATGATTGGGCCAAAGCCAGTATTTTTTCTCAAACTGTAAGAGTAGAGCTTTGAAATCAATTTAGACCAGGGGTTCATAATTAGGAGTTCATGAACTTGGATTGAAAAAAAAAATAATTTCACTAACCTCTAATTGAAATTTAACATTTCCTTCTATCCTGAATAGGCAACAAACCACAACACTATTGGCAGTACCTTTGGCTTTGCACCAAGAGAAATCACATATATTATCCTATCACATTACAATCGTTGCAGATACCTCAAAATATCATTTACACCCATCACTGCTTTGAACAGCTGCTAGACTGTGTTGTTGAAAGTGCTAATAAAGAAATGTATTACTCTACTACAACATACTAATTTAACAGTTTGAAAACTAGACTTCAACATTTGATATATTGGGAGTTTTGTCTTATATAATTACATTAGGAATTTAAAATTATTTTTGAGGGGTCCACAGCTTAAGACTATGAAGGGGTCCACACCACAGAAAAGGTTAAGAATTCTCGGACTTAAAAGGCTCGTAAACAGAAGTTTTACATGAAATAGAGAATAGCAGCATGCCTAATGCTTAAGTACTGTCTGATTTACTTCTGTTACATACACATTTCTACACGTACACTGGTGAAGCAAAGTAGGGAATTTCTTATCATGGATTGAAGATCAAAAGAATTTAAAAACCAGTGGTTTAAACCTATATTCATACCCCACTACCATTACTCTTATTTTTATGAGAGGCAGGCCCTGGCTTTCCCAAATAAGAGGTATGGGGAGATATACTGAGCATCCTTCTGGAATACTTTCACTTTCTGAATTTATTAAAAAAAAAAAGCCTCGTGGGGTGCCCAACTGGCTTAGTTGGTAGAGCATGCAACTCTTGATCTTGGGGTTATGAATTCAAACCCCATACTGGGCACAGAATTTACTTAAAAAAAAGAGGCCCCATCTTCTCTGCCTTCCTGCCTCAAATGTGATGCACTCAATGACCTCAAGCCATGACACAGCTATCTGTGATCCTTGCTGGAACCACTGTGTACCTGAACCACGATGTATGAGGAAAAAGAAACCCTGATCTGTTTAAGGTCCAGCTAGTCAAGTTTTCTATTACTCACAGGCAAAACGTTCCTATCAGAAAAAGGATAAGGTAGCCAAGAAAGGCATCTTTGAGGGTAACATCTGAGCCAAGATCTCACGAATGAGGAGACAGATACATAAGATCTAGAAGAGCATTCCCAACAACAGGGGGAGCTACTAAAAGGTGAAGAAGAGAGAACGTCAGAGAGGTGGGCAAGAGTGAGAAGAGAGAGGAGTCCTATGGAGCATTCTAATTCTTTCGACAGATGCTATGAGCACACACACCTCTCTCCCTCACACACACAAGAATGTTTTCCAAGTTAATACAAAGATAAGAGACAGAGACCCCCTCATTTAAAAACTTGGCTTTAGGGGCGTCGGGGTGGCTCAGACAGTTAGGCTTCTGACTCTTGATTTCATCTTGGGTTGTGGTCTCAGGGTCATTAGTCTGAGCCCAAGGACAGCTCCTCGCTGAGCGTGGGGTCAGCCTAGGATTCTCTCTCTGCCCCTCCCTCCTACCCCGCTGGCCCACATGTGCACTCTCTAAAAAAATTTAAAATAACACAATACATTAAAACTTGGCTTTAGGTACAGAGCTGTTCCTTGAGGCATTATTAACAATAGGTTTTTAAAAATCTGACAAAATAGTTTGAATAAATTATGATAAAGTAAATACAGAGCAAACAACAAAGAATAATAAAATAGGAAAATGTTCATCATATAATAGTACTAGGAAAAACATATTATGGACCCATTGTTATTAAAACAAAAGCCAGAAGAAAACATAAAAATGTCTAGACTGTCAGATAAAGAGATTTGTCAGATAAAGAGATTATGGATCGGTTCTTAATTTTCTCTTCATGTTCTTTATTCAAGTTTTAACTATCACTCAGTCTGTACTTTATAATCAGAAAGAAATGCCTCAAAAATTAAAAGTTGCTCACTAAATGTAATATGGCATCCTGGGTGAGATCCTGAAACAGAAAGGCACGAGGTGAAGAAAACTAAGGAAATCCAAAAAACGTATAGGGAGTAATAATATATCAATCCTAGTTCATTAGCTGAGTCAAAAATATACTAATGTTAAAATCTTAACAAAAGGGAAACTGGGTGAGGAGTAAAGGGTAACCATCTCTGCACCTTTTTTTATAAATCTAAAACTACACTTTATTTTTTTTTTTTTAAAGATTTTTTATTTATTTAACAGAGAGAAACACAGCGAGAGAGGGAACACAAGTAGAGGGAATGGTAGCAGGAGAAGCAGGCTTCCTGCTGAGCAGGGAGCCCGATGCGGGGCTCCATCCCAGGACCCTGGGATCATGACCTGAGCCGAAGGCAGCCGCTTAACGACTGAGCCACCCAGGCGCCCCTAAAACTACACTTTAAAACAAGATTTTGTTTGGTTTTTTCTTTTTAATGTTAAGTCTACTTACCTAAGACTCTGCAAGCAGGCAAAAGTACAGATAATAGGAGTCATCACTAAAGAATGGCAGACAAAGGCAGAGAGGGAATTTAGGAAAAGAAAAGGGACTGTATGTTGAAAGTTAAGGGCCAAAGGTTTTGTAGAGTATGTCTGCCGGCACACAACAAGCCCTCACTTGTTGCAGAGTAAGGCTCTCACTTATTTTACTATTTTCAGAAACAAGAGGTTTAAAGGATCTTTTTTTAAAGGCCTTATTGATCCCCTCAACTAAGCAGAAAAGTGCTGAGAATATATTTTTTAAAGTATCTTTAAGCTACCAGAATGATCATTTTCTTAAAGCCACGGGGCACAGCCTTCTAGCAAGTAGTTTTGCGATTTAACACATTAAAAGTTGGGGGAAGCAAGGTGGGACAGACAGAGCACCTGAACAAACAAGACCACCAACCAGTAAGGAAGGGGCAAGGCTCACTCACTATACAAAGCAAATTAAGTCCCCTAAAAAACAGGCCATTTCAGAGTGTCCCAACTGCCAATAATAATGTTCACTAATATGGCCTAGAGTCAGGCACAAAACGGGTTCACAATCCTCTGAAAAGTCAACACGTGTATAATGACTGATAAAGAGCCACATGGAAAAAAAAAAGTGTTCACTGCATTGACCTTTTGCAGACTATTTAACATGTATTTCTTTTGGGGCGCCTGGGTGGCTCAGTGGGTTAAAGCCTCTGCCTTCAGCTCAGGTCATGATCTCAGGGTCCTGGGATCGAGCCCCGCATCCGGCTCTCTGCTCATCAGGGAGCCCGCTTCCCCCTCTCTCTCTGCCTACTTGTGATCTCTCTCTCTCTCCGTCAAATAAATAAATAAAATCTTTAAAAAAAAAAAAAACAGTATTTCTTTTTAAAAAGTGTGTTTTTAAGCTTTTTATTGATTAAAAACCTTTTTAAATCTTATTTATTTTTTAGATTTATTTTATTTTTAGATTTTTTATTTATTTATTTTATTTGACAGGGAAGGAGAGAAAGAGCACAAGCAGGGGGAGTGGCAAGCAGATAAAGAGGAAGAAGCAGGCTCCCTACTGAGCAGAGAGCCCAACAGCGAGACCGCTGGTGGTCAGAGACCACCCAGGACTCTGGGATCATGCCCTGACCCAAAGGCAGACAGGCAACCTACTGAGTCACCCAGGCGCCCCTAAGAAAACTTTTTAAAGAGAGAACAGCTTTATCCTCTAACGATTTAAAAAAAAACAAAAACAAAACCAACAAGTTGAGCTTAAAACTAGATAAAGGGAATATGGGACATTCTTTATACTACTTTAACTACACTTTTATAAGTCTGAAGTTATATCAAAAAAAGCCTTAAAGCTATATCATACATTTTATTGAAACTAATAATAGTAGTCAAAAAGGCTATAATTAGCAATGACAGAACATTTGAACCTAGATCATAGATACTTTCCCCCAAACAACTTTTCAAAATACTCAATGTTAGTCCAGGTCAGGGATATTTTTCCTTTCAATCTTTAAAGTGTCACTTTAATTGTTCATTAAATTTACTAACACCTGAATTATGACATCTGAAAAATAATAAATTCACACACTGTTGACTGTAATTTCATACATTTATAGCAACTGTGAAAATAAGTCATTTAAAAAGAACTACTATATGGTTCTTTTATATAGAGTAAAAGCTGCTATTAAACTCCTTCTAGGAGTCAATACCCTAATCAAAAAATTATAATATAGCAACTACCATTTGAGCACCTCCCTGGAACAAGGCACTATGCTTAGCACTTCTCACTAAAAATGCAAAAGAATCCTATAAAGTACGATTTTTCTATACTTTACACCTTAATAACTTAACTTGCCCAAGATCAAACAACCAGGAAACCAGAACCCAAATTCATCCTGCTGATGAGTCCACCCATACTGTCAAATGATCTCTTTCAACCCTACAACTTTACCACTCAGGGAATTCCAAGCTGTTATCAGAGAAATCCATCTTCTCAAACCTGTCTTTTTAGGTAGACTAGCAACAAAGGAAAAGCTTTCTCTCAAAAAGAATGGTTATTAACAATAATTACACATGGAGCACTTACCCTTTACCCGCCATTGTTTCAAAGTTTTACATAGTAACTAATTTAATCCTCACAACAAACCTAAAATAGGTATTACTATCATTCCCATTTTACAGATGCAAAAACTGAAGCCAAAATGAAGTGACTGACCCAAGGTCACAAAGTAAATTGTATCAGAGCCAGGGTTTAAGTTAAACCCCAGTCTTTGCTCTTAGTCGCTTATCACTTAGACATGATGACATTATCTTTTAAAACATACAGATGTCATTTCTAAATCCTATGAACCAAGTAAAGGCAGCAAGTAATACTCTGGGGCAGGGGTTGGCAAACTATGGCAAACAGGCCAAATCTGGACCACCCCTTCCTTTTGTAAATAAAGTTTTATTAAAACAAAGGTAAAGGGATGCCTAGGTGGCTCAGTTGGTTGGGCAGCTGCTTTTGGCTCAGGTCACGGTCTGGGGGTCCTGGGATGAGTCCCACATCGGGCTCCTTGCTCAGCGTGGAGCCTGCTTCTCCCTCTGCCTGCTGCTTCCCCTGCTTGTGCTCTCCTCTGTCTCTGTCTCTCAAATAAATAAATAAAATCTTTAAAAACAAAACAAAACAAAAAAACCAAAGGTAAGGCTGCTTTTGCCCCACAACAGCTGAGTAATTACAACAGAGACTACATGACCCACAAAGCCAAAAATATTTGCTGTCTGGCACCTTATAAAAAAAAGTTTGCTGACTCTGGTTCTGGAAGACAGTGTATTAGCATTCCTCTAAATCATCCCAATTAAAATACTTTTTCTTCTTTATCACTATAAATAAAAACAACAGAAGCTACCATTCAAGTATATACTACTTATGCACGATCCTCACAACCCATTTTATACAAAAGAAAACTAAGCCTCAGTGGGTTTAAATGACTTATCCAAGATCAAATAGCTAGCATAGAGAAGATCTTGTTTTAAATCAGAGTTTCTGGCTTCAAGGCCCATATCCTTTGTATAGGGCACTGCCTTCAAAATATATGAATGTGGGGGCACCTGGGTGGCTCAGTGGGTTAAGCCTCTGCCTTCGGCTCAGGTCATGATCTCAGGGTCCTGGGATAGAGCCCTGCATCGGGCTCTCTGCTCAGTAGGGAGCCTGCTTCCCCCTCTCTCTCTGCCTGCCTCTCTGCCTACTTGTGATCTCTCTCTGTCAAATAAATAAAATCTTTAAAATATATGTGTGTGTGTGTCTATACACACACACACACACACACACACACGTATAGCCATGACAAAGCAAAATTGCTTATGAAAACTAAAGTTTCATGATAAAAATGCCAACTTTAAAAAGAAAAATGTTCATGTAAATGTATGCAGATATTAATTGGCTCATACTTTCATCTTATTTTCCATTATACTGTATTTATATATTTCCTACTATTCCAATTGGGGTTATGAATAACCCAGAGATACTCAAAGCAAGAATATAGTTTATTCTCCCTATGTAAAGTTATGAGGCAAAAACTCACTTAAATAAACACAGAAAATAAACACTGTATCTAGAATGTATTTACTCAGTATAATTAAATCTCCTTGGCCACTGAAAAATTCTACCCTCTTCTAAAGCAGACCCTCATCCACCCTCATTATACGTCTTGTCTAGAATGTCCAACTCTCTTCTATTTGCTTACTTACCTATCCATCCCCAGGATCCCCTTACCTAGGATCCCCTATCCATCCTCCCCATTTTCCATCCCTCCTCCTGTGAAGACTAACCTACGTACCAGTGAGCCAAGGGAATAATTCAACAGAGGTTGGCTGCTGCTGCTATTAGTCAAAGAACCTTTTCTTATTATTCTTATCCCGTTCATCTCCCACACCACTACACTGGTCTACATTACTGTTAGATTATAGTATACATATTTATAGTGACAGCCACATCAGAAAGATAACAAGGAATTGAATTTGGAATTAAATGTTATCAAGTATACAAGGATGAAGAGAACTATACTCAGAAATATCTGAGTAATATTTTTACCATATTCTGTTTCTAACAGCTAGTCACCTGGTAAGACATCTGAATAATGTCTTAAAATCAGTTTAGTTTTTATGGTTACTTTTGTTTCCAACTTTATCTCCTTCCCTGATGAGACTATAAACTCAAAGCCAAGTACCACATTTTACATATCTTCCTAATCCCAAATCTTGATTTGGGACTTTTAAGTATTCAAAAAGATCTATAATAATACACACCATTTGCTTTTTATATACAAATTCTACATCCACTGCTAACTTCAGACTACCTACACTCAGAGCACCGACATCTCACGTGAGTATTTTTCTAGGTCTGAGTATTGCTAATGCAATTCAAGCAACACCTCTAAAAGATAAATGCAGCAGTTGCTGAAACCAACCTAATTCCTTCCACTGGACTGTGACTCTAATACTGGACCATGAAACAGACTTGACTGCAGAATGTTTTTTTAGAACCACTGTTTTACTAAGTCTCTGACTATATGTTCCTTAAAAGAACTACAGATTAAGCCATTCCTAACTTTAAAATTCTTAATACGGAAACTTCCCAAATCCTTTACTATCGAATTAAAAACTTAAACTCAGCAGGCATCCTGTAAAAAGTTCTAAGTATCTCTAAATATAGTAAACTCTGAAAAGTTAATTGTGCATTATGAATCATCTTATTTTTCTTTTTTAGTAACAAGAACGAACTCACACTGAATCAAAGTAAATGCTTAAGTTGAAGGTCCATCCAACAGAAAAGAAAATGCTGCTATTCCAGCAAACATTAAGTTTACTGATTCCTTAGCTGATTCAAGAACTATAAATTGCAGGTCATTTAAAACCAGTGCCACAACGATGATCCCAACTGACAGTTAACTACCTCTTCCATAACTTCCTTCAGAGTACTTACTTGTGTAATGAGAAGATACCTGGAAAATAAATGGCCTGGCCTAATATACAGGCAGCCGTAAAGTAATACTAGATGGTTCAGAGGCAGAAGCAGATTATCTTACGGCGCCACACCAAAGGCTGAAATTCCCTAAGTCTTACCTCATAGCAGCAACTGGAAGGGCAAACTTTTCAAGAGCAGGTGAAGAGTAAAGTAAAAAAAGAATGAACTCTGAAATTAACAGTCTAGTTTTCTAAGAAAAGTATTTAGAGGTCAAGATATGTAAATGAACACTGAAGTTCCTAATGACAGTTGAGAAATAATTAGCAAACTAGTCTGACCACAAAGCTAAGAACTACTGAAATCTTCCCAAAAATCAGCCTAATTGTTGCCATCTACTGGGAGAAAGGCAGAAATGCTTGTGCGTCTGGGACAGAGAGGTAAGACTCCAAGTCTAGTCTTGAGACTAGGCCACTTTCCCTAGGGGGACACAAGACAAGGAAAATGTGTTTAATAGAAGAAAAATTCAGAAGTTGCACCAATGCTTTGAATTAAAAGACACTCTTGTTGGGGCGCCTGGGTGGCTCAGTAGGTTAGGCGGCTGCCTTCGGCTCAGGTCATGATCCCAGGGTCCTGGAATCGAGTCCCACATCAGGCTCCCTGTTCAGCGGGGAACCTGCTTCTCCCTCTCTCCCTCTTTCTCTCTGTCTCTGTCAAATAAATAAAAACTTAAAAAAATAAAAATAAGACACTCATCTCTTGTAATAGTAAAATACACAGCCTTCACAAACGTTTTTACCCCACAGTCGGTCCAGGAACCCCCACAAATTTTGTGCTATCCAGCTTTAACAGGTCTAAGTCATGAACTTGCACTAACTGCTAACATCTCTGTTTCCACACAAGAATAAAATAAATTCAAACTGCAATGGGCAAAGTCTACAAGAACACTCTAGAAGCAGAAGCTGCTGTAAGAAAACTAAATATCGCTGCTACCAGACCCCTGAATGAATTATTATTCTCTGTATCTTTAGTTGTCCTTCAGCCACCAACTAACCTCACTTCCTAATTCTGAAATCCTGTTTTGAGTACTTTTATAAAAGTTAACAGGGGTAACAAATAGTCTACTATGACATCAACCAGAGGGCTAAGGCAAATATTTTACTAAGATATTTAACTTGATCGAACAGGTAATATTGGGGCACCTGGGTGACTCAGTTGGTTAAGTGTCCAACTTTTGATTTTGGCTCAGGTCATGATCCCCACATCAGGCTCCTTGCAGAGCATGGAGCCTGCTTGAGATTCTCATTCTCCCTCTCCCTCTGCCTGCTCCTACCCTCCCCCCAGAAAAGAACCAAAAAAACCTCAAAGAACAGGAAATATTAACTTACACTTTTTAAAAGTGTATAAATACAGGGACACCTGGGTGGCTCAGCCAGGTAAGCATCCAGCTTCAGCTCTGGTCAGATCTTGGGGTTGTGGAACCGAGCCCCACATTGAACTACCCACTCCTGGGGCTCCGCAATCTGCTGGAGATTCTGCACTCAAGAGTTCTCTCTCTCAAAATGAGTAACTAAATCGTTTCTTAAAGAAAGTGTGTAGGGGCTCCTGGGTGGCTCAGCTGGATAAGTGTCTGCCTTTTGCTCAGGTCACAATTCCAGGGTCCTGGGACTGAGCCCTGTGTCAGGCTCCCTGCCCAGCGGGGAGACTGCTTTTCCCTCTCCCTCTTGACCCCCACCCCACTTTGTGCTCTCACTCTCCCTCAAATAATAAATAAAATCTTTTTTTAAAAAAATTAGGTAATACTTGAGCCACAATTTGCTTTTCTTAAAACATCATGTTTTTTTTTTTACTGCGTTAGGGGCCTAGCGGAAGTTTCCCTTATAAAGAGGGCTGACATTACTGAGAACTCACAAAAAATCATGTATTAATTTTCAAACGGTACTCTGGATTAAAAAAGAAAACAAAAACTGAATAAACAATACATGAGTGTGTTAAGACAAAATGACTGCAGGCTTCCACTAAAGGGGAAGAACACTATGACTGAACAGGAGCAACAGGAGTCATTTAGATGTTCCTGCTTATTTAACAGAAGTCTTCCACTACTAACTAGGGCAACTAAGCAAGAAGTTTTACCTCTATAGCTCCTTTCACCCCAAAACTTACAATAACCCCTCATACAGTCCCAGAAAGGGAAATCATTTTATAAAAGATCTAAGTAAGATCTAAAAGCACTTTTTCTTTGTAGATCATTTACAAATTAAGTATTTCTGTACATTTCTTTCATGTTGTCACTGCCTATTTAAGGATCAACATTAAACTCAGCACGTCTATTTGTTAAATCTAATTTCTTTATTTCTCCCATTTAAGAACCTCAATCATCTCAGCCTGATTTCCTGTTTCGTAGATGCGGACCCTCTACTCCAAAGGGCCGGTTTATCTGCATTAGACCCTCACCTCAATTACACCTTTTTAAGCTCCCCATCCTTCTCTTTCCCAAACAAATGAGGCCAGTTCAAGTCCAGAGACTTGAAGTCTCTCCATGAAGTCTTTCTCAACCTAGTCAACTTCAACCTAGGACTGAATCTCTAAGCTTCTGAGTACCCACTGTGTAAAACTCAACTTTGTACTTAACAACATGCACAATGTTCAATGGTGTGTTCTACCATCATAGTCTGAACTCTTCTACAATAAAGTACCACAACTCTTCAATATAAGAGATCTCATTTTATGAGTCTCCTATTTCTCCTCAGCGTTTTTCAAGAGGGTATGGAACCAGAAATGCACATGCATTTCTGCTAAGGAAAAATTTGCACAAAGAAGACATTTGCAACAATTTATTCAGTAAAGCCAAATTTTGTGCCCTGATTTATCAGTTTAATTTAGATTCCTGTATCAGGTTTTCTAAATGTAGAAAACCTGCATTTAGAATAGCTACAGGATACTTCTCTATGCTAAACACTATACCATATACAGTTATCAAGTAAGTTCAACAAGGTGTTTTTTCAACTAAATGAAACCATGGAACTCAGGACAAGAACCTTCTGTATTCCTCCCAGCAGAGACCTGGCACGCAGTAAGCATTAGATAAATATGTATTGATACGTTTTTACCTGCTAGTAAAAGCAGGTAAATAATTCCCAATGCCAAACCTCAGGTAACAAAGTTAGTAAAATAGTCTAGTGCCTTAACAATCCCTCAAATGGGGATGTTCATGAGCCTAATTCTGAGAAGTTTATATTCTAGCATTCTACACTCAGCTACCAAACCCTGAGAAATGAAAATAAGCAAGCTGACAGAAACTATGGCAAATGGTGCCAGATTAAAGACCAAAATTAAAGACTATTTCACAATATAGTTCCTCAATGTGTCACCAGAGCAAACTCTGTCACCACCACGTACAATGCAGGTCAGGAGCCTTGTGCCAAACACCGGGGCGACGGTCGAATGAGAGCTTTATCGCCAAGAAGCCAAAGATCTAGTGAAGAAGAAGTAAGCGACTAATTATGTAAGACAAATGGAGAAAGCAGTAACTAAAACTAGTAAGATGTTCTGGAAGGGAGAAGCGAGGAGTAAAACTCTTACAGGAGGGACTGGAAAAAAGTGAAGTGTGTATCTGTAGCTATAAGAGACACAAGATGAGGGAAGGGTGTCAATCCAGGCAGACTAAACAATCCAAGTCCAAGCAAGGAAGCTAAAGTTCCTGGAGTGTGTTCAGGGAGGACCAAGCAGCTCAATCTGACTTCATGCAGCCAAGGGTGCAAAAACAGACAAGATTACAACCTACGGGGACACAGCAGAAGTTACAGCACGTTCATGTTATTTACTATTTACAAGGCAAGTACAAGCACTAGGTTTTTCAGAAAGATTAAAAAAAAAAGGGGGCGGGGGAGGCCCTCCATATGATCTCCACGAACCTGCTCTCTAAGGACACAAAGCAGCTCAAATTACAACTCAACAGTGAATTTCAGATGGGCTATCTGTAAAAACTCATTTTGAGTTTCCAGGGCATTACAGATGTTTACCAGTATATGGACTTCAAATTGAGTTAATCTGACCTCAAGAAGATACAGCACAAGGTACATCTATTTATTCAGAATGCTACCCACGGGTGGAATGAGTGGGAGTTTTGAAGTCAGGGTAGAACTCATTGGTTATGACGGCCAAGAAGTTGATTAAAATACACATTGAAATGCTGTAACTTTAAGTCTTGAAGACTTGCTGATAGACACTTCAGCTTATAAATAGCCTTCAAAATCCACACATGGGTAATAACATTATATTTATAGAAATAAATATATCCTTTCTAAAAAAGAAACTAAACAAAAATGCGGTATAAAACTCAACTGCATACTTAACAAATAAACGCATCTTATCAAAATATATTTAGAGTCTATATTTAGAGTCTCGGTGTAGAATTTAAATGATCAACTATTATATGTAAATAAAAGATGATTAAAGACTGTGAAATGACTTGTCCTCATTTTTTTAAGACATGACTTAAAGTAACTCATAGTCTCTAAAAAACATCCAACAGATTAAAAAGAAAACACAAAACCTTTTTTAGCATCAACTATGATTCAAAAAGTTTGTCAAAACAAGTAAGACGTTAAACTGTTACAAATTATTTTCGCTTACAGCAGTATTTTATTCTCACAAAACCTGTTCCTTTAATAAGCATTCAAAGATTCCTTAATACAGGCCCGACATTGCTAGAGGGATTTAAAAAAGGGAGAAGACCGACTTCAAGGAATACATAATCAACTAAGGAACACTATCATATCCTCAAAGACTTTTCACATCTACATATAACAGGAGTATGTTCTTTGTAGAAGGATGTTGACAAATGAGGCAATGGTCAATGCTGCATTGAACCAGTGAGCAAGAGCCCTGTGTTCCAATCTAGCTTTGTAGCCTGATCTCCTAAATACAGTGTCTAGCATACAAAGGACAAACTCTTGCCACCCAGGTAAGGTGGCAATAACCACACTGCAGATTAGGCACTTAACTCACAAAGGTTAAACTATTCGCCCAAGGTCCCAAATACAGAAAAGGCAGTCAAGACCATTACCCAAGTGGTCTACCTTCATATCAAATGTTCACTTGAACAATCAATGCTATTCTTTAATGAAAGGACAGAATGGCAAACAGTTTTTTTTCTCCACTCTAGACCACTAGACTTTTTTAAATCAAGCAGAGCTGTAAAACTATTACCAATAGCTTCTGCATGCTCAAGACAAAACAAGTAGGTCTGAACAATGGACAAGTTCCTTTTTCCTTTGGCTTACCCAATTTAATGAAACTGTAAGAATCACAACCAAAATCTGAAAGGCCTCAGAGAACTCTGAAGCAGACTTATCTCAGCTTAGGAAACAATTTCTCTTGCCCATAACCTAAAATCAGTAAGTTAGGGTATTGGATTTAAAGAACTGCATTGTTGGGGCACCTAGGTGGTTCAGTGGGTTAATAAGCCTCTGCCTTCTGGCTCAGATCATGATCTCAGGGTTCTGGGATCAAGTCCCACATCAGGCTCTCTGCTCAGTGGGGAGCCTGCTTCCTCCTCCCTCTCTGCCTGCCACTCTGCCTACTTGTGATCTCTCTCTCTCTGTGTCAAATAAATATATAAATAAATCTTTAAAAATAAAAAGAACTGCACTGTTACAAATCCAGGACACTGGCCAAGTTAAATTTTATGTAAAAATCAAGAGACTGGTTCAACATCAGTATATTTACCTATTCACTGTAACAGTGAGCACACACACTGTGTCAGTCACCTAGCGGGCCAAGGAGCGATGACAGAGGGAGCAACTGCTAGGGGTTTAGGCCTTCAAGAAATCTGTATGTTAAGGCACTAAGAGAAAACAGACAAAACGTAAGGCTAACATAACATGTTAAGAACCACAAGCACCAGGATTATATAACAATCTACAGATGCTATTTTTTGTGTAATATCCGTCAACTTCTTTCTTACTCTTCCACCCTTTCGAGGCACTCAATGGCACAGCAGTCAGGAAGACATGGAGAGGCTGTGCTCACAAAACCAAACGGCATCTTGAAGAAATCTGTTGAGGCTAAGAAACTTTCCAAGTGGGAAGACTGGTTGCATAGTCAGCAAGACTAGGCTAACATTACTGGTTTGGAGTGGGAAGGAAAAATGGGTATTATTTTCAATCAGGCGTAAGAGTGCACCTTCATGCAAAACACAGTGAGGATACAAGATAATCCTTGATTTCAAGAAGCCTATAATCCAGCTGGGGAAACAAAAGCAACACATGTCAACAAATTTAGCACTCTAATCCCAAAATGGAGCTCATTTAGATAACCGAGAAACTAAAAAGAAAGGTCATGGGGTATAAGTTTTCGAGGAAGTGATATGAAGGGGTGAGTTGACGTGAACCAAAATGGTTTAAATAAAGGAAAAGTGCATGTCACTGGCAGTAGCAAGAACGTGAGTGAAGAGGAAAAGCAACAAACAGGTTGCTTTTTCAGCTTGAGTTGGTGAAGTACCTCAGCAAACGGAAAAATAAAGTGACAACTGGTATCCTATTTGCTCAGAAAGATCCTCACCCACCAACTTAAAAGAACTAAAAAAATAATAATTTTAAAAATCCCCCCTAAATCTTGTAAAGAAAACAGATCAAGATTTGGCAATATTTTCCCTTAATGGTAGCCTGACATTAGAAAGTCGATTTCATAAGAGCCAAAGACCAGAACAGGCACATGTTATCAATAATAAAAATGTAAAGAAATTTCTCTAAGCATGATTAACATATTTATTCAGTAGGAAGTAAGGTGAAAAAATATCTACGATGCTGATGCAAAAAATAAAAAAAAACAAAAAAAAACAAAAACAGAAATTGGGCCCAAGTTCCACCACCAATTTAGCAGCAGTTTCAAAATATAAGATGCTGTAACTTCAGATCTGCAACCTACCTCACATCAAGGTCACCTCCCCATTACAACCACTGGTGAGGAGCTCTGTGTTTTTAATGACCTCAAAATAGCTAATATAATTTTCTAAAACTAAGGATAATATATTATACTTATTTAGCAGTCTGTAGTTTTTTACCTCAGTGAGGTAAAACAATAGTTACCCATCCCTATTTTACAGATAAAATAATTGGGAGACCAGGGGCGCCTGGGTGGCTCAGTCGGCCTTCAGTTTAAGTTTCAGGTCTTAATCCTGATATCCTGGGCCAGAACCGGAATAGGGCTCCCTACTCTGCGGGGAGTCTACTTCTCCCTCTGACCCTCCCCTCTGCTCATGCTTGAGCTCCCTCTCTCTCAAATGAAAAAACAAAAAAATCTTAAAAACAAATTAACTGGAGACCAGATAGGGTAAGTGAATAGCTCAAGGTCACACAGCTACTAACTGGCACTGTGTGAATTCCCAAGCCATTGTCTGTCTCTTTGCTGGGATGATGTGCTTAAAATAGGATCATAAAATCTTTATCTAGTAATCATCTAGTAATCGTAGAAATTAGAATGGAAAGGTAAATATTCAAATTTACTTTGCTAGGTGAAAACACTGATTTTACACTGGCTTAGCATCCCCTTAATTTTTAAAATAACTATTTTAGCTTAGCAGCTTCTGGAACTTTAACTGCCAAAAGTATTCTATAACTTTTAGAAAGTAAATGAAAAATTAAAACAAAAGGCCTGTTCACTGACACAAACTAAAAAATAACTATCAGCTCAGCAGACTTACAATCCACTCAGCCTCCTTGAAAACTGGGAATCCAATAGAAACCATGATAACGTTAATTACATTCCACATTAATTATATGGCAATTCTTAAATCCTTATGGATACTGGCACATTCAGAGAAAAGCAGATGTGGACAAAGCCCCCAAACTCCAACCATGTTAATATGCTCTCTTAAGCGTAAAATAAATGAAATAAAAACTCCCCAATCTCACAAAGATGATGTAAAAGCCACATTAATTCATTAATGTTTCTGGGCCTGAAGATGGAGCAGAGCTGTTTCAAAAGCAATTTTGTTTACTTTATAAAATTCACACTTAGTACTGATCTTTATTTATGAGAATAAATCTCAATAAAACCATCTGCAACTGACGGTCTCTGAACCTGATAATGCCATTCCTCAACCTTAAGCGCCCCCCCTACTCTCCCAGTAAATGCGACACACACACACACAGGCCTCCTATATAGGCCTCTTGCCTTTTCCCCCAACAACTAGGACCTTTGTTCCAAGCGTCGGTTTTTTGCCCCACTCAACAGCTCTTTCAACTTTCTACCCTAAATTTTTTTGTTTTGTTTTGCTTTCAGAGAGGAGATCCTCAGCCTCAACTTTCTGGGTCTTTAAAAAATGAAATGCCAGAAATATCTACAGAGAGACTGGAGAGGCATAGAAAGTTCAACACAGCACTAAAGGGCCTACAAAACCGAGTAAAGCCCGGGGATCGGGTGATTTGGCAGCCCAGGCAAGATCCGGGGAAGGCCGACTAGGAAAGGAGACAGCAGAGGAGCAGTTAGACGTCCACTCACAACACATTCACTGCGCTAAGAAACGTACCCCCGCACCCCTCACACACGAACGTTTACTCACTAACACAGTCCTTCCTTCTGTTAAGTAACGAAGCAATTTAAACTACCCACCGCCAGACACGATGCTTAAGCTAAACGTCCCCAAAGTAAAACGACGTTATCAGAAACAAACGAACCTGTCTTAAGGGTTTAGAAGCAACCCCTTCCGTTCTCTCCTCACCACACAAGGGTAACCAATTCCCTCCCGTCTCCCCAGCGGTTCAAATGTGTTGTTATTTCCTCCCGATTTGCATGTGTTTTTAAATCTTTATTAATCTTTTTCCCTGTAGCAAATTAAGGATTCCTGTTACTCTGAGGAAGGAAGCGCCACGAAGGACAGGATTTGGGATTTTTCCAACCTTCGTTATTTGAACTCCCTTAACTTGTTTCCGAACTAGAACCCCACTCACCACGGAGGAAGATGAAGAGGAGGGTGAACTGAATGGACAAACGATATAATAGGTTTTATGTAATCCACATATAAATAAATTAATCGCCTGACTCGCTTTGAATGCTAATACGATTGGAGTGACAACTGGTCCACCTCCTTCCCAAGTCCTGGACCCCCACCCCCGATTTCCACTCTGATCTATTTAGAAGCATGCTCTGCTCTTCTCAGTCAAGTTTCTCGGCCTCTTTTCCAGCCCCCTCTGCACGCCCGTCTCTTCGTCATCCTCACTCAGCCTCAACTTCCCACGGCTGAAGAAACTGCCCAGCGCAGACCCCCGTCTCCCGGCCTCGCCCGCCCACAACCCTCCCCCCTTGGCAGGAAACCCCTTACTGCGGTCTAAAGTCACTCCGGCCTCTCCCTCCTCTGACCCTCGCTTCCCACAACTGTTGTCACTCGAGCTGCTCCCTAGTTTCCATTTCCGGGCCGTCCCCGGCCCTGGAGCCTCCCCTCTCCCGGTTTCCGGGCCCCCCATCCCATTTCCGGGGAACCCTTGCCGTCTTCACACCCCCCCACCTGCACTTCCGGCCCCCCACTTTCTCGCTTCCTAGACGCCCTCCAAGCTCCAAAGCCCACTTCCGGCCCCCCCGGCCCCCACCGGGCTCCCCAAGACCCGCACGCCTTACCCCGGTTCCGTGAAGGGCCCTCCTCATCGCGGGGGGCCAGAGGGGGGGACCCAGCGAACCCCCCCCCCCGCTCCCGCCTGGCCCCGGTCTCCCTCGAGCGCCTCGCCCGTCAACCCCCGGCCCGGTCCTTCCGCGGCCCCGCCGCCGCCGCCGGGAGCAGGCCGAGCGGGGGCCGAATCGCGGCGATGACACAACCGGGCTTCCTGGGACTTTCTGTTCCAGCTCCTCCCCACC
>CM053605.1:5992325-6012033 GCA_028646535.1 Procyon lotor | reverse complement strand
GGCCCATCACATCGCCCCTCCCTCCCCCACCGCCCGGAGCGACTCTCCCAGCGGCCAGAGATCTCCTCCCGATCCCTTCGAGGGACCAGGAAGGGGAATGTGGGGCTGTGCTTGGTATCCCTCCGCCGGGGTCACCCCCTCCCCTCCATGGTAGCAGGAACTAATTCCCTCTCGGGTCACCGGGGACCTGAGATTTGAAATCTCACGGACCAGAGTTCCCTCTGACTCTTGGGAGAGAGATCGATCACCCCAAGGCAGAAACCCCCCGCTGGCTCAAAAGCGGGGTTCGATTTAAACTAGGGCTTTGGCCCCATGACCCCAATCAAGCCCCGCCCCTTCCTGGTTGTCTTAGCGACGGCGGTGGCGTCCCAAGATGGCGTCGTGGCTGCCGGAGACTCTGTTCGAAATTGTAGGACAAGGCCCAGCGCCGAGCAAAGACTATTACCAGTTATTGGTCACCCGGTCCCAGGCAAGTGCGAGGCGCGGTTTACCCTCTCTAACACCCTGCCGCCCGGGTGGAGCGCGGAACGCGAGCTGCGCTAGGCCGAGAACGACTGTGGCCCGCCGGAAGCGTCCGGTCCCAGCTCCGAGCCGGGAGATTTCCCTCGTCACCTGGGCCTCCTCGGCCGGCTCCTCGGTGGCCCGCGTGTCTTTTCCCAACCCCAGCCCGGCTGGTCCCTAGCGAGCTTTCTTTGCCTTCCCACATCGCCGCCCGCTCCCTTCCTGGCACCCGGGGTTCCTACCCGCAGAGTTCCCTCCGCGCGAAGAGAAAAACAGGCGTCCCTGGCTTGCGTGCAGCCTCACCTCAGCGTGGGAAGGAGAGAAAGAAAGACTCAGCCAAGTGTCCCAAGGAGGAGCCGGCAGGGGAGGGGAGAAAGGGACGATCTCTTTTCTAGGGTAGGAGCTAATCATGGGGGATTTTTAAAATCTCATTGTGGTCTTTATGGGTACCACGACCACATCAAAACTTCCTTATCTCTAGTAGGAACTGATCGTTGAGAGCTTTCCCCTTACCTTTTTGGAGCCCCTTCTATCCCATTGAAAGTGTGCGGGGGGGTGGTACAAAAATGTTTCAGCTGCTCTGCGCGTCAGCCCCACCCATAATGACATCTGCTCCACAACAATAAGACCGAGGATTATGTTATCGCTGGAGTAAAGTAACCATCAGCCTATTTTTATGACTACTTTAGCTATTTAAGGTGGGCTTTTTGGTTGATTTATTGTGCTCCTGAAATGATCAGGTTAAACTGGGCCTCCGCTCGGAACACAATTTCTAATTCCTGGCTGAGCTTAAGCCTGTCTCTGAGATAAAGCACTTTGTACTTTAATAGATGGTATTTCTATAAAATGAAATTTAGAGTATATATTTGTTTTGGTGTAGATATTGAATATTGCATCAGTTTTCCTGTGAGCCCTTAAGTAGACAGAGAATGCTTTTTTATAGCCTCAAAAGCATCTTTTAAAAATAATATATATTTTTTAAACCTGAGATTTATAAATATTGCAAGTGTATCAATAATAAAAGCGTGATAACCTGTCAAACTTACTTAATCGAACATTTTGGCGGGGGAAGGATTTTTACACATTTAATTGGAATTTCTTAAACGATGAAATTTCATTTTTTTGTACATTTTTAGGACCATTTTCCATTCATGTTAAGATGTATGATCCTAACAGTTTTTCACTTTCTAACATTAATGATTGAAAGCAATAACATCTTACCATATTTATACTTTTTTCTCTATTTTCATCTACCTCACCTAAGTTAAAATGTTCTAATGTTTACAGTTTTTTTCCATAATTTTGCCTCTTAAAAAAACTTATTTTGAGGATTTCTTTTTCTTGAAGGTCTGGTATTACAAGTGTACTGTCATGTGTACTCTCATGCCCTAAGCCTCAACAGATGAATACTTGTTTACCTTTTTATTTTAGTAAATTAACCATAAGAGTGTTCCTGACATTAGTTTTCCCCAAGAATGCTTCTGTTGTTGATGTTCAGACTTTGCTCTGTAGTCTAACTTGGGCACACGCCTTCTTCTAACTACTCTACTGTATTTTATGAGATGCCCTCTCCCCCACCCAAGTATTCTTAAAGCTTTCTCTCCTCTTTTTTTTTTCTTTCCTTCCCTTCTCTTCTTTCTTTCTTTTTTTCTTCCTTCCTTCCTTCCTTCCTTCCTTTCTTTGTTCTTTCTCAGATCAAAAACTGGCTTTCATTTGAGGCCCTATTCTTCATGTCAATTGCTTCTATATAAAATCCTTTTCAAGCTGATTCATTTTCTTTTTTAAGCAGACAGAATATATCCTCTACAGTTCTACCAGTGCGAGTTCATCTCAAATCTGATTAATTCACTCTCTTTTTAAAGTAAAATTTGTTGTAAAAAATAGTAAGCCAAAAAAACAGTCTTTTCAGTCAACTGTCTTGAGAATATGCTATTTTCTGACCACAAGACAATTTTTCTAAGGCTCAGCACAGGAAACCAAACATCCACTAAGAGGTGGTCTGACATAAATAAGTACTAAAAAACTAGAATTAAAATGAGTTTTATAAGCTAGAGTTTTTCTGAAGTGACTTTCTAAAATTTTTCCTCTCTCTTTCTTCCTTTATTTCCAAAAACGTTGTATATTATTTGAAACAGGCCCCAGATTTAGATGGATCTTTCTGTCTCTCTGATTCTCTTTTTTATTCTTTTTCACTACTTTTATTTTTATTGGCTTTAAATTCAAATAACTGCACATTTGACATGGATGTGAAGGCAGATATCTCATTAGGGTCATACCACCGTTGGTATAGTCCAGAATATAGGTGTTATACATAAATATTTTCTTTGCCTTCTTACTTATATAGCAACATTAAATACATATTTTTATGCTTATATAGGCATTCCCAATTAACAACTCGATGCCATGATTTTTTTTCCCCTAGAAAGGCACTTACAGAATATAGTTTGCAGTCAATATAGATTCTTGCATTTGATCTTTATAATGATCTGAAGGCTTAGGAAAATCATTGCACTGCTTTCTAAATCAAAGATTTATGCAATTATTTTCACTCTAGTTTTAGTAGTATATATATTTTCTTATACTGGATTCTAATTCTTTGAAAACTGCTAGATTAGTTAGAGCTGGAAAGAACCTTGAATGTTATTTAGGCAAAGGATACTCCACGCTTTGCTTCTGAGAACATCTTAAATTGTGTTCCTGAATGAAGATCCTTTCCTTAATTTAATCAGCAAGTTGGCATTTACTATGGAGATGCAAAAATAAGATTTCTGGCTTCAAGGAATTCATCTTTCATTCCACAAATCTGTATTAAGCACCTTTTATGTGCCAGGTACTGTTCTGGATGCTGGGGACACATCAGTAAACCAAACAAAATCCCTCCTCTTGTGGAGCATATAATCTAGGTGAGAGAATATAGTCACTAATTTGATTTATATATACACTGAAATGGCTTTTTTAGAACAAAGGAAGTTCATCGCCAAATTAATGAATAGCACAGATGATTTAAAATCTGAGTCCAGAAGAAACAAAAATCACTTTAGAGTAGGAGGCTCAGGAGGGTACTATTATCAGTCTTTTACTCTTGAAACTCTGTCTTCTTCGATCTCTTGATGTGGAAGTATTGCTTAAGATGGTCACCCCTGGTGACTTAAGTTTAATGTGACAAATACTGGAAAACTGCTAGGGACAGTAACCCTATGATTAGAATTGACAGATAACGAATGGCCTCTTGCACCTGTGTGAGGCAGTCGTCCCAAGAGTACCAACATGTGATAGTCACTCCAGCAAATGAAAGGAAGAAGAATGAGTGATAGGTTACCTTAATTTACCTATTTTACTTAAGCCCACTAAAAACTCCAAGAAGATACCTAAAGCTAATGTCATCTGGCAAAAAAAAAAAAAAAAAAAAAAATTCCAAAAGCTCACTCCTCAAAAATAACAAATATTTTTGACATTCTTTAGAGTTGTAGCACTGACAGAAAACACATGAGGTCACATGCCAGCCTGTGACCAGAAACTGTCCTCTCCTAAAACTTCTGAAAAAGGAATTAAAACTAGATTTAGTGGCTGATGTTTAGACTTTGCAACAAAGAATCGGGCCGGTACTGTTTCAAACTGCGCAGCAATTTTAAAGATTTAAGATTCAAGCACAGCCTAATAAAAATGTTAATACAGGCACCCTTTGGCCCTGCAAATCCGTTTCGCAGATTTTATATGGAAAAATGCTGTGTAAAAATAAACCTGTGTACTAGGATATGTGATCAAGAAGTTCACAAGAGTGAAATAATTGTAAAAACATTCTTCCATTAGTGGAAATTTGGTTAAACTCAATCATTCATACCAAAGAATACTATACAACCTTTTAACAACAATGTGATGGATATCTTTAGTAGAACAGATCTTAAGCAAGAAAAGTAAGTTGCTGGGTTAAACATTACCGTGATCCCCTTTGAAAAACCGGCCACCACGATAGTTGTATTTTATTTTAAATAAATGTTAATGAAAGTTAAATAAATGTCAGAGGAAAGTCTTCACTCTGAGGGATGGAATTTTGGATTGCTTTCACTCTCTGCATTATATATTTTTGAAAGATCCGGGTTTTTCTACAGTGAACATTTATTTTCATAATCCAAGAAAAGCAATAAAAATTGAAAATGAAAATGTGAGTGGATAGCACATATTCTGAGAAGTTGGCCTGCTCTGTACTTGAACTTGCATCTGTTGCACGGGTATCACCTCTGAGCCACCTCCCACGTTACATGATGGGCAGCATTAATAACTGTGTCACCAGAGACTGACTGGGGGGAGGGAGTGGTTCTAATTCAACAAATTTCGAGTGCAAATGGGTTGACGGTTACTAATGAAATTTTGATGTCTAGAAATTCCTGATTTTATTGGACTTTTTGCTTTTTCGTTTTTTTAATGTAATAACTACTTTTAAGAAAGTAAAGGATTGTCTTCTTTTGCTTTGTTGGGGGTGAGATAGTACTAAGGAGCTATTAAGGAACAGAATTTCTCAAGTGAATTAAAATTATGTTAACTAGACACCAGGTTGCACATTTTAGAAGGCGGATGGAGTGCAGTCAAATACATATTGTGATGGTATTTGCCCAGGGGACCCAGGAACCCCTAAATCATGCTCTACTCTAGCCTTGCACTCCACATAATGTCCCCAAGAGTCACATACATAGAGAAGATAAAGCAAAAGAGAGTAAAACATATATTCCTTTTTTTTTGTTCCTGGTTACTCTTTCCTTGTCCCTAAGGGAATGTCTTCCACTAATGGACTGACTGGTTCTGCAGATGTCACGCTATTTTGCCCATTCTGCCCAATGGCCACTAGCCACAACCAAAACATTTCTACACATAACGTCCAGAATTCAGTAGAATACTTGCATTGGCTTATTTTCCTCTTCTCTGTTATTTGTGATTGACTTCTCCACCTCTTTTTGAGGGGGCTGGCTCTTTGTCTCCCCAAATCCCTCATTTTTCCCTCTGCTGTTTAAGCTTTTCCCTTCTTCACGCCAACCTAACTTCCAGCCCGGCCCTGCTCGACGTCCTCCTCAGGAGTGTTTTGGTTTTCCCTCCCGCTCTTTCTGACAACAGCACCTGCAGTGAACACCCTTCCCTGCCCTACAGGTCTGGCCAGGTGTTCCTGCCTACTGCATTGTCCTTCTATTCCTCAGATCTGACACACTTAAGAAAATGATTAAGAAAAATGATTCCTAACCCGTGCGCCCAATTCCAGCTGTGAAATTGCTTTTGATCAGAAATTAAAATTCCTTTTAATTTTTCAAAGTGACACATGGCACTTTCCAAGGGAGGATAAAATAATAACAAATAAGCGGTCAAATTCTTAAAAAGGACAACAGTCAGTGCTCTACCACATTATAACCCAGTTATTAAGAGTTCCAGTAGCATCTTTTCTCAGGTAAATCGTTCATTCAGCATCTATGAGCACCTCCTCAATCTGGGCAGTTAATTTGGTCTCACCCTACATTGACACATATTCGTCTCCTAATTATATGGGGCAGTAGAGCACTTAATTGGGAGTCACTGAGTCATGGATTCTTTTCTTCCTCCTGCTAGTCTGCAAGCTCTTGACCTGGGGCAAGGAACTTAATTTGTCTGGGCCCCAGTTGTCTCATCAACATTATAAGGTTACTACTCCAAGAGATCACAAAGGTTTATTCCATTTCTAAAGTGCTATTTTGCATGAAAGTAGTGTTTCACCCTGGAAAAAGTAATAGATTCTTTTTTTTTTAAGAAAAATTAGATTTGCATGGAAGATTCTGTGTTAGTAGCTGTGTGACCTATATAAGTCTTTACCTGCCTGAGGTTCCATTTCTTCATCCATAAAATGAACAATGAAAAAATCAACTCTTGGCCATTTCACAGATATGGGAAGAACAGATACATATAAAAAGCACTCCAGGCCAGTGTTTCTCAAAGAGAGCTTGTATGATCAAATAAGAATGGAAAATCCTGGGTTAAACACGAATCTATTTTCTTCTCTTCTTTGGTATTTGTCAGAGCCTTTAAAATCCTGCGGCCCACCATGAATCTCCACGAGAAGGCTGTACCTTGGAGCTTTTCCTATAGGCTGGTGACTGTGGAACGCTTTTTTCTCTGAGAATCTCAGGAGCTGGGGTTCTGGAGAATGCTAACTGGAAAATACCCAGCAGTGTGCCCAGTACAAGAGCAGCAAATACTGAAGAAATGTTTAAATATTTACATTGTCTTCTTCCAATGCCAAATAAGCCATATTTCACCTTTTTTTTTTTAAGATTTTATTTATTTTTTTGGGGGGGGGGTGGGAGAAAGCACAAGCAGGAGGAGGGGCAGAGGCAGGAAGCAAGCTCCCTGCTGAGCAAGGATTTCCCCCCCCCCCAATGTGGGACTTGATCCTAGGATTCCGGGATCATGACCTGAGCCAAAGGCAGGTGCTTAACCGACTGAGCCACCCAGACACCCCTAAATTTCACCTTTTTCATGCAAATGATTATAGAAACTCTTGAGTCCTATTTTTTTTTATTTTTACACGTAGCTCATATTTCCACAAAAATACCTATTGGTGTTTTGATTGGCATTGCAATGAATATATAGCTTTATTTATGGTGAATTGACATCTTTACAATATCAAGTTTCCAATCCACAAATATAGTATTTCCTTCTTTTTAAAAAAATTTTTTTAGGTATTCTTTAATTTTGGTTATGGATTTCGTATAGTATAGAAATCTTATATATATTTTGTTAGATTTCGAGGTGTTGGACTATTTTGTTACATTGCTTCTTAAAATTGTATTTTCTATTTTGTAGCCACTAATAAAAACAATTGATTTTTGCTTCTAGTAAATATCCTTTTATCTGGTGATCTTACCAAGTAACTTACTAATTTTAATAATTCACATTTTTTAGATTTTCTGACACATGTCCTCTGTACATAGTGACGTATTTCTTCCTTTCTAATCCTCATATCTTATTTATCCTTGCCGTATGACATTGGCTAAGACTTCCACTAAAATGCTGAAGAAAGATGATGACACCAGGCATTCTTGTCTTGTTCCTAGACTTATGGGGAAAGCTTTCAGTTTTTTGCCATAGAGTATGATGTGTGCTGTAGGTTTTTTTCAAATTAGGTTTAAGGTGTTTCCTTTTATTTCAAGTTAGCCAAAAGATTCTATTCTGAATGGATAATGAATTTTATTTTTCAGAAAAATTTAAAAGAACACACAAAGGTCTTTCAGCTATGTACTAAAGTTCAAGGTCGCTGTTTTTCTCTAAATTATTATTGAGGTTATTATAAACTGAGTGCTTCCTGGCTCCAGGACCATCATACTCAGCATTCCTTAAAGAACACCCATTATTTTCTCATGCTGCCCCTATGAATTTGGCCCCAGTCACATGAATTACTTCCTGTCAGACCCCCACATCCAAATTCTACCAAATTCTCATCTCAAATGCCTGCTTAAGGAGCACCTGGGGGGCTCAGTCAGTTAAGAATCCGACTATTGATTTCCCTTCAGTTCACTATCTCAGGTTGTGAGATTGATTCCGGTGGCCAGCCCTGCACTGGGCATAGAGCCTGCTTAAAATTGTCTCTCTCCAGGGCGCCTGGGTACCTCAGTGGGTTAAGCGTGTGCCTTCAGCCCAGGTCATGATCTCAGGGTCCTGGGATGGAGCCCGGCGTCAGGCTCCCTGCTCAGAGGGAAGCTTGCTTCTCTGACCGTCCCCTTTCTCATACTTTCTCCCTCTTCCTGTGCCTCTCCCTCTCCAATCTCTCTAATAAAAATAAATAAAGGGGTGCCTGGGTGGCTCAGTGGGTTAAAGTCTCTGTCTTCAGCTCAGGTCATGATCTCAGGGTCCTGGGATCGAGCCCCACATCGGGCTCTCTGCTCAGCAGGGAGCCTGCTTCCCCCTCTCTCTCTGCCTGCCTCTCTGCCTACTTGTGATCTCTCTCTCTGTCAAATAAATAAAAAATAAAATCTTAAATAAATAAATAAATAAAATGCCCACTTAACATTCGAAATCAGTGGGGAAATGAAGAACCATTGAGTAATTATTATAACAACTGGCTATCAAAAAAGCCACAAAACAAAAAATTAACTAAATCCCTATCTCATACTGTCCATTAAAAATATTTTACATGGACTGAGGAAGTACATCTTATACATACAAACATACACTAGGAAAGTACCATCAAAAAATAAAGGAGAATATTATTTCAGTCTGGAAGTAGAGTCTTCACAAAACTCGAATCTGGAAGCCATAAAAGAAAAAAAATGGCAGATCAAGTACATTTAATATAAAGTTTTGGGATGCCCAAGTGGCTTAGTGGGTTAAGCATCTGCCTTCGACTCTGGTCACCATCCCAGGGTCCTGAGATTGAGTCTCATCAGGTTCCTTGCTCAGCATGGAAAATGCTTCTCCCTCTGCCTGCTGCTCCTCCTGCTTGTGAGCTCTCTCTTTCTCTCTCTGACAAATAAATAAATAAAATCTTAAAAATAAATAAATAAAAGTAAAATAAAATACAATTTTGTGGAAGCCTGGTTGGCTTACTCAGTATAGCATGTGACTCTTGATCTTACAGTTGTAAATTTGAGGCCCCGTGTTGGATGTAGAGATTACTTAAGCATAAAATATTAAAAATAAATAAAGTTTGTTTCATGAATGATACTTAAAATTAAGAAATTACTGGGAGAAAATGTTGGCTACAGATTTTGCAAGCAAAGGGTTAACATAGTACCTAAAAATTATTATTTGTACAAATTTGTCAAAATTCAACTTTCATTTATGATAAAAACTCTAGGTAAAGCAATATAGAAGAAACATACCTCAACATAATAAAGTCATATACTGTATGACAAGCCCACGACTAACATCATACTCAGTGGCGATAACTGAAAGTTTTTCTTCTAAAATCACGAATGAGAAGGATGCCCACTCAACGTAGTATTGGAAATCCTAGCCAGAGCAATTAGGCAAGAAAAAGAAATAAAAAGTATAAAATTGTAAAGGAACAAGTGAAACTATCACTATTTGCAGATGACATAGTCTAGAAAACTCTAAAAATTCCATCAGAAAACTATTAGAACTAGTAAATAAATTCAGGAAGTATAGTTATAGGATACAAAATCAATACACAAAAACCTGTTGCACTTCTATACACTGATGATGAACTATTAGAAAAAGAAATTAAGAAAACAATTCCATTTATAATTACACAAAAAAGATTTAAAATACCAAGAAATAAATCTAACCAAGGATGTGAAAGACCTGTACATTGAAAACTACAAGACATTAGTGAAAGAATTTGAAGAAGACACAAATAAATGGGAAGATATTCCATATTCATGGATTGGAAGAATTAAGACTGTTAAAATACACATATTACCCAAAGCAAGCTACAGATTCAATGCAATCTCTATTAAAATTCTAATGGCATTTTTCACAGAAATAGAACAAATAGTACTAAAGTTTGAATGAATTCATAAAAGACCCTGAATGGCCAAACCAATCATAAGAAAACAAAGCTGGAAGTATCGTGCTCCTTGATTTCAAACTGTACTACAAAGGTATAGTAATTAAAAATTGGCACAAAAATAAACACATAGATCAGTGGAATAGAGAGCCCAGAAATAAACCCACACATGTATGGTCATTTAATCTAAGACCAAGAAACCAAAAATATACACTGAGGAATGGACAGTTTCTTCAATAAATGATGTTAGGAAAATTAGACTGTCACATGTAAAAGAATGAAATGGACCACCATCTTACACTTTATACAAACTCAGAATGGCCTAAAGACAAATGTAAGACCTGAAACCATAAAAATCCTGGAAGAAAACAGGCAGTAAGCTTCTTGACAGAAGTCTTGGTGATAATTTTTTCAGTCTGACACCCAAAGCAAAACCAACAAAAGCAAAAATGTAAACAAGTGGGACTACATCAAACTTAAAAGTTTCAGTGTAGCAAAAGAAGCCATCAAAAAAATGAAAGGGAAATGTACTGAATGAGAGAAGATGTTTGCTAATGATATGTCTGATAAGGGACTGATATTCACAATATATAAAGAATCCATACAACTCAATGGCAAAAAATAAAAACAAATCCCATTTTTCAATGGGCAGAAGATATGGATAGACATTTTTCCAAGGAAGACATACCAATGGCCAAGAAGTACACAGAAAGATGCTCTACATTTAATCATCAGGGAGATGCAAATCGAAACAACAAGGAAATATCACCTCATACCCGTCTGAATGGTTAGTTTCAAAAAGACATAACAGGTGTTGGTGAAGATACGCAGAAAAGGAACCCCTTATGTGCCGTTGGTGAGAAATAATATGGAGATTCTTCAAAAACTTAAAAATGAAACTACCATATGATCCAGCAATTCGACTTCTGGTTATTTATCAAAGGAAAACAAAAATACTAATTTAAAAGATATATGCATCCTCATGTTCATTGCAGCATTATGTGTAATAGCTGAGATGTGAAAACAACTTAAGTGTCCACCATTGAATGAATGGGCAAAGATATGGTACAGGATTTCCTGGGTTGCTCAGTCTTTAAGCCTGTGCCTTCGACTCAGGTCATGATCCCAGAGTCCTGGGATCAAGCCCCACATTGAGCTCCCTGCTCAATGGGAAGCCTGCTTCTTCCTCTCCCACTCTCCCTGCTTGTGATCCCTCTCTATCAAATAGATAAATAAAATCTTAAAAAAAGAGAGAGATGTAGTATACACACACGTACACACACCTCAAAATATTATTCAGCTGTAAAAAAAGAATGAAATCTTACTATTTGCAACAACATAGATGGACCCAGAGGCTATTATGCTAAATGAAATAAGGCAGACAAAGACAAATACCATATAATCTCCCTTATATGTGAAATTTAATATGTTTATATACGTGTGTGTGTGTGTGTATCAAGCGTGCATGCACGCATGTATATATGAAGCTCGTATATAGAGAGAACAGATTGGTGGTTGCCAGAAGCAGGGGGTTGGGATTGGGAGAAATGGGTGATTTTTTTTTTTAGTTTAAATAAATTGATTTTTTAAAAAAGTAAATAACTATGTTAGTATTCAATGTAATATTTAGAATTTCTAGGGGCACCTGGGTGGCTCAGTCAGTTGGGCATCTGCCTTCGGCTCAGGTCATGATCTCAGGGTCCTAAGATCGAGTCCTGTGTCAGGCTTCCTGCTCAGCAGGATATCTGCTTCTCCCTCTGCCCCACTCCCCTGCTCATGTTCCCTCTCTCAAAAATAAATAAAATATTTAGAATTTCTAAATAGCTTATAGAATTATTTAGGGATTTGGAGAGATTGGTTGACAGTCTTCACTTTCAAAAATCTTCATTGTGGGGGGCGCCTGGGTGGCTCTGTCGGTTAAGCATCTGCCTTTGGCTCAGGTCATGATCTCGGGGTCCTGGGATGGAGCCCCATGCCAGGCTCCTCGCTCAGTGGGGAGTCTTCTTCTCCTCCCTCTGTCCTTCCCCCTGACTGTGCTCACATTCTCTCTCTCTCTCTCTCTCTCAAATAAATAAATAAATAAAATCTTTAAAAAGAATAAATCTTGGGGCGCCTGGGTGGCTCAGTGGGTTAAAGCCTCTGCCTTTGGCTCAGGTCATGATCTCAGGGTCCTGGGATAGAGCCCCACATCGGGCTCTCAGCTCAGCAGGGAGCCTGCTTCCTCCTCTCTCTCTACCTACTTGTGATCTCTCTCTCTCTCTCTCTCTGTCAAATAAATAAATAAAATCTTTAAAAAAAAAAAAAAAGAATAAATCTTTCCTGTGGGGTTACGGTAGGAATTAGCATTGAAATAGATTTGATTACTTCCATAAAAATCAGTTTGTTGTTTATTTTTCTTACTAAAAGTCTCGATGAATAATTATTCACCTAAGAACCATCTTAAAATCCAGTCAATCAAATAAAATGTGCTTGATCCCTCTAAAGCCACCTTTTAATAACCTAATCATTATAATATTACACTTTATTGGGTGCTTATAACAGGTGAGGCATTTAATCCTTGCAACAAGCTTATAAAATAGGTGCCTTTGTTATATAGATGAGAAACTGGGATTGAGAGAGTTTAAATAAATTGCCTGGGATCTGTGTATTACGGCCAAGCAGAGAATAACCTTTGGCCAGCCTTACTTACTCAATCTGGGCTTTTTCCAAAAGCTATCGCTACATCTCAGCTTCATTTCCATTTTAAAAAAAGAAACAAAAAATTTTTCAATGAAAACAATGAATGACTCAGAATGATTCAGAGATTAATATGCAATAAATTACTCTTGAAGTACTCTTCCCCTTTAAGTTTCCACCTTAAAAAAAAAAAAATCACATCCTTGACCCTGCATCCCTTTCTGTCTCTCATAATCTTTTCCTTCACAAAGTCTCTCATCTCTTAATCTCTTCACAAAGTGCTCACTGCTTCCATGACCCTTCCATGACCCCTTCTTTCATTCATTCCTTAAGACAACTCCTACCTTCCTCTTATTCCTGGTATGTTACTCAGTAACTCTATAATTGCCAAATCTAAAGGATATCTTATGACCTTAGCATACTTGACATTTCATGCTGTTGATCAGCCTTTTCTTGAAATGCTTCCCTTCTTTATAGCCCATGGATTCTTTTTGCCTTGGTTCTTGAGGGTTATGGCAAGTGCTGCTTGATTTTATGCCCACATTAATGTTGATGTTTCTCAGTCTTTATTTGTGCCTTAGTTTTTCCCTATCTATTTTTCATTTAAAAAGGGGGGAGGTCTTTAGGGTGGGCCCTAATCCAATATGGTGTCCTTATAAGAAGAGATTAGGACAAAGAGATGCCCAGACAGAAGACCATGTAAAGACACAAGGAGAAGATAGCCATTTACAAGCCATGGAAAAAGCAATCAGAGGAAGCCAATTGGCCATGCCCTTGACTTCTATCTTACAGAAACTATTAGAAAAGAAATTCATACTTAAGCCATCCAGTCTATAGTACTGTGTTAGGACAACTCTAGTAGAATAATACAATTTCTAAAGGTAAAGGATGATATGAATTAAAGCTTTTAAAAAAAAAAAAACTTGGGCAGATACATGAATACTCATGAAGAGAAAAGCCCAGTCAGACTCATTCCTTATGACCTTAAAAGGGGGATTTGGAAGACTTGATACAGTCTATTTTGATTTTAACATGCTTAAAATTATATTCTATAGAAACCCATGTATTAGGGAATCAGATTACAACCATCCTAGAAAGGCTCACTGGACAGAGGACCAAACTCAGAGCATGGTTACGAAAATACATGCTAACTTGGAGAAAGGGGGCTTGAGGACAAAGTGTCCAGGAATCTAGGGGAAAAGAGGAAGAAACAAAACTATTAAATTTGTCTTAAAACTCATTTACTAAAATGGTGTCAATTTTAGAGGATAGGCTCACCATTATTAATGCAGATTCCTTACTATTGTGGACAAATGGGAAGAGATTCACAGAATTTTGATTAAGAGTGTCAAGTACTTGGGGCGCCTGGGTGGCTCAGTGGGTTAAGCCTCTGCCTTCGGCTCAGGTCATGATCCCAGGGTCCTGGGATCGAGCCCCGCATCGGGCTCTCTGCTCCGCAGGAAGCCTGCTTCTCCCGCTACCAATCCCTCTGCTTGTGTTCCCTCTCTCGCTGTGTTTCTCTCTGTCAAATAAATAAAATCTTTAAAAAAAAAAAAAAAAAGAGTGTCAAGTACTTGAGGCAGAGCAAGAATTACTAAAAGGGAATCCTTGCTCTGTAATCTGCCTTAGTCTGGCTGATGGATATTTTTAGGAGTGATTATCAAGCAATGAAATAAGAAAGTGCCCTATAAGGAGTGGAGGCACCATTATGGGAGGCAGGAATAGAAGTACAGACATTAGGAACCATAAAGTCATCTTCCAGTTATGCCTACCACTGGCCAGTCCCTGGGCCCCATTTTTATGCTCTAGATTCCAGACTAAAGAATGTAGAATTTAGGGGCGCCTGGGTGGCTCAGTCGTTAAGCGTCTGCCTTTGGCTCAGGTCATGATCCCAGTGTCCTGGGATCGAGCCCCGCAATGGGCTCCTTGCTCGGCAGGAGGCCTGCTTCTCCCGCTACCATTCCCTCTGCTTGTGTTCCCTCTCTCGCTATGTTTCTCTCTGTCAAATACATAAAATCTTTAAAAAAAAAAAAAAAAAGAATGTAGAGTTTAGGGGCAACTGGGTGGCTCAGCCAGTTAAATGCCTGCCTTCGGGGGCATGCCTCTGCCTTTGGCTCAGGTCATGATCTCAGGGTTCTGGGATCGAGCACCCCATCGGGCTCTCTGCTTAGCGGGGAGCCTGCCTCTCCGCCTACTTGTGATCTCTCTCTCTGTCAAATAAATAATAAATAAAATCTTAAAAAAAAAAAGTCTGCCTTCGACTCAGGTCATGATCCCAGGGTGTTGGGATCGAGTTCTGCATCGGGCTCCTTGCTCAGCAGGGAGCTTGCTTCTTCCTCTCCCTTTGCCTGCTGCTCCCCCTGCTTGTGCGCTCTCTCTCTCTCCCCCCCCCGTCTGTCAAATAAATAAAATCTTTAACAAAATAAAAAGAATGTAGAGTTCAGTAGTAAAGAGAAAAATAATTATAAAATAAGATCTTTGAGTATAGGTTAAAATAATTACAATTACTTAACTACATAAGAGAGTCCTGGGTTATTTTTTTTTTTTTAAGAATGATTTCACCATAGGGGCACCTGGGTGGCTCAGTGGATTGGAGCCTCTGCCTTCGACTCGGGTCGTGATCTCAGGGTCCCGGGATCGAGCCCTGCATCGGGCTCTCTGCTCAGCAGGGAGCCTGCTTCTCCCTCTCTCTCTGCCTGCCTCTCTGCCTACTTGTGATCTCTCTCTCTGTCAAATAAATAAAATAAAAATCTTAAAAAAAAATGATTTCACCATAATTGATAATCAGATAGTCTCCATTTACACAGCAGGGATCAAAACAAGAGGAAATGAGTGCCCACTGCCATGTGTGGGATTTAATTTTAAACACAGGGAAGAACTGGCTCCGCGGGATGAAGGGCTACTAAAGGATATGGAATTTACTACTCAAAGATCTTTTAAAATAGCCTTAAGTGTCAGGTCGTCTGGGTGCCTCAGTTGGTGAAGCGTCTGCCTTCAGCTCAGATCATGATCTCATCAGGCTCCGTGCTCAGCAGGGAGCCTGCTTCTCCCTCTCCCTCTGCCTGCTGCTCTGCCTACTTGTGCTCTCTATCTCTCTGTCAAATAAATAAATAAATAAAATATTTTAGAAATAAAATAAAAAACAACAGTCTTGCAAGTGTCAAGGCAAATTAGTAAGATAAATAGCCTCAAGGAAAAATAGGAAAAGAACATGAAGAAAGAGTTACCTAAAGGGGCACCTGGGTGGCTCAGTCAGTTAAGCATCTAACTTTTGATTTTGGCTCATGTCATGATCTCAGAGTTGTGGGATCCAGCCCCAGGTCAGGCTCCAAGCTGGACATGAAGTCTGCCTAAGATTCTCTCTCTCCCTCTGCATCTCATAAGCATCCCTCCTTGTGCACAGTCTTCTCTGTCTAAAAAATAAATTAATAAAAACATGAAAAGATGCTTACTCTTACTAGTGACCAAGGAAATACAATTTAAAACCACAAGATAGATATTTTTCTACTGGCAAAAAATTGAAACTATCCAGATTGGCAAGGCTTTGAAAGGGCTTCTTTCAGTGTTTACTGCACACCAGGTCCCAGACCATGCTAACAATGCAAAGATGAGTTCCCCTCCCTCAGGAAGTGAGCAGTCTAGTGGGGAGACAGACGGACTATAGCAAGGTCACATCCAGCAGAGATCCGGGCTATCTGGTGAGAGCATTGGAGGGAATCCTGGGCTGGCAGCGTGTCAGGGAAGAAGAGACCAAAACAGAAAAATTAGGGACAGTCCGTTGGGCCGAAAGTGTGCGAGGGCAGAACTCATTCCAGGGACGAGTCATAAGCATCATACTGTTGCAAAATGTGAAGCTGGGTGCTGGGCCCACTGAGAAGCAGCCAGGGAAGAGATCAAGAAGTTCCTGGTAGATCAAGCATTAATTAAGACTTGATAAGGCCGGGGGTTCCAGCTGGCTCTGTCATTAGAGACGCGACACTTGATCTTGGGGTCATGAGTTCAAGTCCCACAGAGTTTGCTTTAAAAAATAAAATATTAAAAAAAAAAAGGAAGAAGAAGAAAAGAAAAAAAGTCTTAATAAACATACCCTTCGTTTTTGCAAATAAATGTACGTCTGAGGTTCCACAAGCATTTTATTCAAATATCCTTTTTCAGAATATTTTTCACTAACTTAAAACTCGTTATACAAAAGAAATACCTCCAACCTCAGATGTTTTATACACCAGATTTTATTTATTTATTTTTTAAAGGTTTTGCTCATTATTTAACAAAGAGAAAGATATCACAAGTAGGCAGAGAGAGAGGGAGAAGCAGGCTCCCCGCTGAGCAGAGAGCCCAATGCGGGGCTTGATCCCAGGACCCTGAGATCATGACCCGAGCCGAAGGCAGAAGCCCCAACCCACTTAGCCACCCAGGTGCCCCTATACACCAGATTTTAAAGCTCTAACTGGTGCTTCCATCATCTGGATGAACATGTTTTCATGCAGGCCAAAGATCTCCAAGCAGAGGCAGGAGAGCATCTGTCATCACTGTAAACACAGTAGAATTTCTTACAAATGTGTCATTGTTTCAGAAGGCTGAGCTCTGACCAGCCCTCTTTGGGTTTGTGCCTGTACAAGGCAGGTACAATCAGAGCAGAGAGGGAGCCTGAAAATCCCGAGAAGCTCAGACATACCAGCTCGGCACAGAATCCTGAAACAGAGTTTACAAAAACACACTGGCCACCTTGCGATAATATCATTGAGCTAGAGGGAGTTTTGACATATAATAAGTAATTTTCAATGCTTTTTGTCTAAATTTGGTATCTGTGATCAGGAGACAAGAATTTGATAGATACTGTTAATGATTCAACTGTGAAACAGAAGTCTTACTACTCACATTCATGGATCTTCTAGATCCTCTGAACTGAAGAGTATCCTAAAAGCAGCAACATGAATTTTTTAAATTTTTATTTCAATTCATTTATTCAACAAATGTTTGAATGCTTTCTATGTATCAGATGCTACTAGTAGTTGTGCCAAGCACCAAGATTAGAGTGGGGAGCAGAACTTCATGTTCTCTGCCCCCACGGAGCTAGATGCTGATCATACAAACACAGAAACCAAACTAAGATGGGAACCAAACAAGATTTCAACTGTGCTACGTGGTGTCGAGGAGAGACACCCAAGTGCTCAAGGATGTCGCCAGGTCAGGGAGGTCAGGGAAGGCTCTCCAGAGGGAGTAAAGCCTGATCTGCCACCTGGAAGATTGGGTGAATGGAATGAAGGCCAGTGCAGCTTGAATGCAGAGAGCATGATGGTGAAGCCATGGAGGTTTCTTAAAATGTCAGGAGCAGGGGCGCCTGGGTGGCTCAGTCGTTAAGCATCTGCCTTCGGCTCAGGTCAGATCCCAGGGTCCTGGGATTGAGCCCTGCATCGGGCTCCTTGCTTGGCAGGTAGCCTGCTTCTCCTGCTACCATTCCCTCTGCTTGTGTTCCCTCTCTTCCTGTGTTTCTCTCTGTCAAATAAATAAAACCTTTAAAAAAAAAAAAAGAAAAAAACGTCAGGAGCAATGTCCTGATTCGGAGAGAAGCAGACACCATTGGTTTATTTAAGAGGATGAAGTGGCCGGCATACAACATTCTGATAATTGTGAAACACACTTTTTTTTTTTTACATCTTAATATCCCCCAAATCAACATTTAATTAGCATTTTCTTTTTCTTTCTGGACTATACATAAAATAACGATGCAACTTACAGTCAATGGCATTTTAATGAGTTGAAGTATGTTAATCAGGCTTGTGTTTTTAAAAGATCACTAGGATATAACGTAGAGAACAGATTTATGATTGTCTGCGTGGATCAGGGTTTTCTTTTTTTTTTTTTTTAAGATTTTTTATTTATTTGACAGAGGGAAACACAGCGAGAGAGGGAACACAAGCAGAGGGAATGGTAGCAGGAGAAGCAGGCTTCCTGCTGAGCAGGGAGCCCGATGCGGGGCTCGATCCCAGGACCCTGGGATCATGACCTGGGCCAAAGGCAGACACTTAACGACTGAGCCACCCAGGCGCCCTTCTTTTTATTTATCACCAAATGCTGAAATTAACTGACCACTGGTGCTGAGTAACACTAATATTCATCCTCGTCTGTTTCACTGCCTAATTTCAGAGTGCTGTTTTTATGGGAATAGTTTCTTTGTTCTTACTAACTTCATAATATTATTAACCTAAACTTTAGAAAACCTTCAGAAAATATCTCTTTTATTTGAAAAACAAATATATGTGGATCTAAATCCACATAAGTCATTATAAGTAACATCTGTGCATTTTCCCTTAATAAAAGGGCTCTACTGTGCAAAAGTCTATTCTGGGTAATAGGATGCATCAAGGCTTCTTGTCGGAGAATGGCATGAATGCAGCTGTGTGGACAGCATGAGAGAGATGGAGGAAGGTTCCGTGACAATGGGAGGGAGATGGGCAGTCAGACTCTTGAAATAGTCTCATTTTCTTATCAAAAAAAATGAGAGAGAGAGAATACTTTCTACTGCATAGTAATGCTTTAAGGATTTTACGTATACAAATTACTGGCACAAGTCCCTTCCTACCTTACATTATTATTCTGGCACATTCCTTTAGTTCCAAGATGAGTTTTTTTCCTTCTCTGAAACTATTAAAATGTCTCTTTGGCATTTTTTTTTAAAGGGAGAGGTTGGCATTCCACAGGAAAACGTTATTTACATATTCCTATCCTTTTATGCCAAACTGCATTTCAGTGGCTGCCTCTGGCTCCTCCATTACTCTCTTCCCTGTGATCGTTACCTCCTGCAGTTACGCAAGGTTCTCTCTTCCTTCAGGACGGCAGCCATCTTGGCGGCCTTTGCGAAGGCTCCATGTAAGACACTACAGGAGCTAAGAAGCAGTTGGATGCATTTTTAGTGCTTTCGTATGTTGTATATTGGATAAATTTATTGTTTCCAATTAATAGTCTTTAAGCAGTGAAATATTTTATATATTTATAAAATAAATAAAAAATTATTCCTTGATACTACCTTTGAATACTGATTTTCTTTTT
>CM053605.1:5958401-5991825 GCA_028646535.1 Procyon lotor | reverse complement strand
CCCCAAGGTTGGGGTTGACTATCTTTCCCTGTTACCTAGGCGACGGTTGGTCGACCTTGGTCAACCGAAGGGGAGTGGGGTGCGTTGCAGCAAGGCAGTTACAGAAAGGCAAATAAGCGGTTAGCAATCAGCAGGAAATTTACCATGGGCTCCCCCCCATAGCCGCCCGCTGTCCCTATCTTGTGGCAGGGGTCTTTCACACTCTCCCCCTCACTGTTCCCTGAGCACTGGGGGCTCCTGCTCAAGGCCTTTCCAGCAGCAGTTCCCTGTGCCTGGAAGTTTCCTCCCCTAGAAACGCCCATGATTCACTTTCTCATCCTTACGGCGTTTTACTCAAATCTCTCCTTCTTGGGGAAGTTTACCCCAACTTGCCTGCGACCCCTGCACCCCCACCCTCACCTGACCCCTCTCACTCCCTCTTACCTGCTTCCTTTGTTTCCCTGCAGGGCCCATTGATTGTGTTCCAACACATGCTGCCCTTTGTTTATTATGTTCGGTGTCTGTCTCTTGCCACTATGATGTAAACTCCTCAAAGATCCGATTATCTGTCTCCTTTGTTTGTCATTATACCCCTGCCAAGCTTCTTCGAAGTGCCTCATAAATATCTGCAGAATGAATGAATGACTCTATTCTCCCAGTTAGCCTGAGCCAACTGGCCTGTGGATTCCAGAGCTACCCTGAACAGCATCTTGCCTCCCCGTCCCCCTTCCTCGTTCATTAGTGGGGGTCTCACTCCAGAGCACCCGGGCCAAAACTTCTTGTGGTAAGCTAGTTTTGGCCCAAGATTTCTACTGCAAAAAGTTTCCCAGAGGGGGACAGATAGGCAAGCTCAGCTACCTTGCAAAACGCTTCATCATCGAGAGACTTGCCAGTTCTTCTGGCCACAGACAAAATCTCAGGCCACCTCAGGTCCCCTCTGATACTACCTTCGGTTCCGAATCCATAGAGACAGTTGTCTCGGGCTGTTTCGCCCACAGATTCTGAAGAAAGAACAAGAGGTTTTAAACTCAGTAAGTTTAGGGGCGCCTGGGTGGCTCAGTGGGTTGGGGCCTCTGCCTTCGGCTCAGGTCATGATCTCAGGGTTCTGGGATCGAGCCCCACGTCGGGCTCTCTGCTTGGCAGGGAGCCTGCTTCCCTCTCTCTCTCTGCCTACTTGTGATCTCTCTCTGTCAAATAAATAAATAAAATCTTAAAAAATAAATAAATAAACTCACTAAGTTTAGCTGCTGCGACTCTCATTTCTACTTAGGAAGGAAATGGATTAAGAATTCAAGACTCATCACCCCATCTACGAAGCCTAGTCTGCTCTTTGACTTCAAAGACAAGACCTGTCTATGAGCCACACTGGATATTTGACATGAGGTCCCAGGTTCTTTTTTTTTTTTTTTTTTAAGATTTTATTTATTTATTTGTCAGAGAGAGAGAGAACACAAGCAGGCAGAGACAGAGGGTGAAGCAGGCTCTTCACCTGCTTGGGACTTGATCCCAGGACCCTGGGATCATGACCTGAGCCAAAGGCAACTGCTTAACCAACTGAGCCACCCAGGGGTCCCAGAGGTCCCAGGTTCTTAATGGATCTCTTCAGATACCAACACCACTGAGAGAGAGACAAGTGTGGGATGTGGCCGGGAGATGGGCAAATTCCCATTGTAAGTGGCATGTGCTATGATCTGTCCGACATTCCACCTTTTAGCTCATTCCGTGCCTGTATATCAGTCAGACACCAAGCCCTGCCTGTGCCCTACCTCCAAATCTCCTACCCCAGCATTGCAGCAGCCTGGAATTAACCCACTCCTCCCAGTCCTGCCTCCAATTTCTGACAGTCTGGTCATGGATTGTGGAAACTCCTTGATATGTCCTCTTAACTGCTCCCAAGGAAATGCCCAGCTCACCCTAATGAAGCAAGAAGAGGAAACCAGGAGTCTTTTTATGGCTTCCCTCAGTTCAGAATTGTACAACACCCCTAAACCCACTAAGCCATGGATTCCATGGCCATCTGGAATGCTGAGTATGTGTAGAAAGTGAGAAGGGGAATAGGGTTCCATATGCCTCCACTTCTAAAAATTCCCAGAGAAAAATATTTTTTGTAAATGCCGAAAATATGGTATGACTGTTCATGGAATCAGCTAACACGAATCGAGGTTCTGTTTGTTCTGAAACTATAAAAATCATAATTTTTCATCATGATAGAAATAAAAACCTTAATTTGTACAGCAAATAGTTTTGGAACAATTGGATATCCACATCCAAAAAAAATTAAAAAGGAAAAAAAAAAGGAACTAAACCTCATAATCTCATACCACATACAAAAATTAATTTAAAATAGATCATAGATTAAATTGTAACAGGTAACACGGGCAAGCTTTTAGAAGAAATATGGGAAAAAATTTTTGCCTCTGTGGTCAGCTGGATGACTTCCCAAAGATGCCCATTCCCTAACCCTAGAACCTGTAATATGCTAAGTTATATGGCAGAAGGACTTTGCAGATGTAATTAAGGTTACAGACTTTAAAATAGGGAGTATATCCACATGGCCTAATCTAATCACAAGATCTTTTAAACACAAAGAACTTTCTCCAACTAAAGCAGAAGGGAAAATTAGAGACTCTAGCTGTGAGAAGGATTCCACCAGCTTTTACTGGCTTTGAGGGTTAGGCATTCATGTGCAAGAGTATCAGAGAGGCTTCTGGGAGCTAAAGGTAACCCTGGCTGACACCAGCAAGGAAATGGTGACCCTGGTCTTATAACCTCAAGGAACTGGATTCTTTTTTTTTTTTTAAGATTTTATTTATTTATTAATAAATAATAATATATATAATAATAAAATTTATATATAATAATAAAATATATCTCAGAGAGAGATCACAAGTAGGCAGAGAGGCAGGCAGAGAGAGGAGGAAGCAGGCTCCCTGCTGAGCAGAGAGCCCGATGCGGGGCTTGATCCCCCTGAGATCATAACCTGAGCCGAAGGCAGAGGCTTTAACCCACTGAGCCACCCAGGTGCCCCAAGGAACTGGATTCTACCAACAACCTCAATGAACTTGGATTCTTCCAAGGAAATAGATTCTTCCTGATCCTCTCAGCACAAGCCTAGCCAACCAACATCTTGGTTTTGGCCTTGTGAAACCCAGAGCAGAGAAACCAGCCAAGGAACCCACACGTCTGACCTACAGAACTGTGAGATAAGAAATTCATGTTGTCTTGGATGGCTCAGTCAGTTAAACATCTGCCTTCAGCTCAGGTCATGATCCTAGGGTCCAGGATCCCAGAGTCCTGGGTCCCCCATCAGCCTCCTTGCTCAGCAGAGAGCCTGCTTCTCTCTCTGCCTGCTGTTCCCCTGCTTGAGCTCTCCCTCTCTCTCTTCCTCTGACAAATAAATAAATAAATAAAATCCTTTTTTTAAAAAAAGAAATTCATGTTGAATTATGCCACTCAATCTGTAGTAATTTGTTATAGCAGTAATAGAATATTAATAGAGATCTTGCGTTAGACCTACCTGAAGATTTTAGGTAGGACATAAAAAACATGAACCGGGGGCACCTGTGTGGCTCAGTCAGCTAAGTGTCTGCTTTTGGCTCAGGTTGTGATCTCAGGGTCCTGGGATCAACCCCATATGGGGCTCCCTGCTCAAGGATGGTGTCTGCTTCTCCCTCTCCCTTGGCCCCTTTCCCCCTCTCATGCTCTCTCTCTCTCTCTCTTAAATAAATAAATAAAATCTTTTAATAAAAGAACATGAATCATAAGAGAAAAAAATGTATATATTGAACTTCATCACAATGAAAACCTTCTGTTATTCAAAAGATACTTTTAGGAAAATAACAACAAACAACCAAGTCAAGCCCAGAAGAAAATTTTTACAAAACATGTATCCAATAAAGAACCTGAATCCAAAATATAGAAATAAATCTTACAACTCAGTAATTAAAAAGACAAAACACCTAATTTTTTTAAGCCGGGAGGGCAAAAGATTTGAACAGATGCTTAATCTAAGAAGATAGATAAATGGCAAATTAAGCACATGAAAAGATGCTCAACATCACCGGCCATCAGGGAAATGCAAATTAAAGCCCCAGGGAGATAGCATTACATACCTGTCAGCATGGCTAAAATTTGAAAGACTGACAATACTAAGGGTAGGCAAGGATGCAGAACAAATAGAAATCACATGCGTGGCAGATAGGAACACAAGATGGTACAGCCATGTTGGAAAACAGTTTGGTAGTTTTTATAAAATTAAACATACACTTATCATTTGATACAGCAATCCCCCTGTAGGTACTGAAACGAAAACACAGGCCTACATAAAGACTTGTACATGTATGTTCATAACAACATTATTTGTAATGGCCAAAACTAATTTGAGAAATATCCTAAATGTCCATCAACCAGTGAATTGGTAAATGTATCACACTGGTACATTCATGTACTGGGATACTACTCAATAAAGAATAACAAAGTATTGATACATACAACATGGATGAATCCCAAGAATATTCTAACTGAAGAAAACCAGACTCGAAAGGCTGGTGCATTAGTTTCCCAGGGTTGCCATAACAAACTATCACAGACTGGGTGGCCTGGACAAGAGAAATTTATTTATTTTCTCACAGTTCTGGAGACTGGAAGTCTAAGATCAAAGTGTTGGTAAGGTTGGTTTCTGGGAAGAGCTCATATCCTGGCCAGCTGACAGCCACCTTCTGGGTGTGTCTTTACATGGCCTTTCCCCTGTGTGTGTGTGTGTGTGTGTGTGTGTGTGTGTGTGTAGAGAGAGAGATTTCAGTTGTCTTATTGGGTTAGGACCCACTCATATGACCTCATTTAGCCTTAATTATCTTATTAGAGGTCCTCTCTCCAAATACGGTCATATTCTAAGGTACTCAGGATTAGGATTTCAATATATGAATTTGGGGGAAAACACACAATTTAGTCCATAATAGCTGGTAATGGGATAATTTCATTTATGTGATTCCAGCTGTATGACCATTTAGAGAAGGAAAAATGGGAGGAACAAAACACAAGTTGATAGTTGCCCTGGGCTGGGGGTCAGGAGGCCAGAAGGAACTTACTGGGATATAGAAACTGTTCTGTGTTCTGGTCGTATCAGTGTCATAACGCTCTCCATATTTGCCAGGACTCCTGGAACCTATATCTAAAAGGGGTGAATTTCATCGTACGTAAATTATACCTCAATAAATCTAACTTCAAAAGAAGTCAGACCCCCCCATTTTGGTCCCGCGTGGTCCACATGGTCCCCTAAATTTGATCATTCTTGTTACTTCTGCTTTTGACAAGGGCAGATGTGTTTTCTAGAGTTTTTCTGCCAAGTCTTCGGCAGTGAAAGACCCATTTAAATGCAAAATACGCAGAAGAAGGTTCTGTGCCTTTATGATCCCTACAACTCAGATAATGATTTAGGATGAATTGCCTGCTTTCCTTCCTCCTGTCCCAGCTAATAGTTCATCGCCAGAGTAGGTGAGGATTGAAAAAAAAAGAACACAGCTTATCTCATCTTAGATCTTCAGTTTCGCTGTATTTTACCAGAAAACAATGGTTGAATTCTCTAAAGTAAGGACATGTCAGCTGCTATCCTCAAAAGTGCTGACAACAGAGACTACAGAAAACAAGTGAACACTCATCCCAGACCTCTCTGGCTGCAGTTACCCTTGGTATAGAGATGAAAACTGATCAGTAAGACTGGGACCAGCCCCTGCCCCAGGGCATTCCTGCTGTAGTTTACCATTCCAGGTTTCCCACACAGCTCAGTGAAATTCAGAAAAGGCCCCAGATTTAAGACTCTTCAATCCTGATGTTCTACCTAGATAGGTAAGTCACAACCCATTGTACTATGTGTACTGGGCCAACTGCCAGGGGTGGAGTAGTGCAGGAAAGAGGTGCTGAGTCAGCCTGCTCCTCATAATAAGGCTTTCAAACACTTTACCAGAGAATTCTTTCACTTTTTATCTTTTATGCCACCACATTTTATTGAGTCTAGGATACTACAGATTGTAAGGAAAGGGGGAAAAGTTGCAAATTAAACTACATCACAATTATTTTTATTTCTTAGGAATTGCAGTGTGTCTTTATTCAAGAAGCTTTTAAACTTACTTAGATTCTTTTTTTATCCCATATCAACTATGAGCCAACAAAAATATAGATGCAAAGAAAATTAGTTGGTTAAGGTGTTTCCTAAGTCTATTCAGTTCAATTTTCTTGAACAACATTTCAAATCAAAGTCACCAGATTCTGTGTTTTGCCAGACTGTCTTTCTAGGCCAAGGTTAGCAAACATTTTCTGCAAAGGGCCAGACAGTAACTAATTTGGGCTATGGGGACCATGCATCTACTTGACACTGCTGTGATGAGAAACAGCCATAGGTGGTACTTAAAACAATGGGCATGGTCCAAAAAATCTTCATGGACACAAAAATTTGAGTGTCATATAATTTTCACATGTCATGAAATATTCTTCTTTTGTTTTTTTCCAACTATTTAAAAATATAAAAAACCATTCTTATTTATAGGCTATGTAATAGTAGACGGTGGGCTGGATTTGGTCTGTGGGCCATAGTTTGCCAACCCCTGTTCTGTACTGTCAGGACATTGGTAATGCAGTCTACGTTTTTGAACCTAATCTCCAGGATTGCCCTAAAACAATTCATTTTTGCAAATTTGGATGCTGGGGAACATTGATCAGGGTATACTGGACTATGATGCAGTAACTCTAAAATCTCAGTGGCTCAGAGGCTTCTGGGAAAATGGCAGAATAGGAGGACCCTAGGCTTACCTCATGCAATGTGGTGAGGTTAGAGAACCACCTAGAGAACACCCACATTGACATAAATAACCCAGAAAGCAACCTGAAGACTGGCAGAGCACTCTCTGCAGCCAGAGGTAGAAAAGAGGCCACAACAAAGTGGATCCACCCCCTCTAATCACTCTTGTCAAGATCCCATCAAAACAGTGCTATAAGCCTGGCAGTGTGCAAGCAGCCTAGACAAGGGCCAACACCACTCCAAAGTGAGTCCTGCTCCAGGGAGAGGGGAAAATAACCACATACCAGTCTGACTGTGGCCCTAGCAGCGGGCTGGGGGCAGGCAACTAGTCTGACCCACCAACAAAACTTCTCAGGGAACAACACAGGGAAAGTGCCCTGCAGTTTGGTGCTACTTCATCTCTGGCAAATACCTGGTCTTACTCAACTCAAGCCCAAGGCAGCCCCAGACTGGCCCACTAATACCACAGGCACCAGCCTCAGCCCACAACAGGCAGAGAGCCATTGCAGGCTGAACTGAAGGCCAACACAGCTCCACCACAATGGTAGGACACCCCTATAGCAACACACATAGGAGACACCCCTGAAGCACAATTTTCTGGTGAAAAGAAGACATTGCACTATGGGGCACTATAGGACCTCTTCTTCATAAAGCCACTACTTTCAAGTGTGGGAGACATAGCTGACTTTCCTAACACGTAGAAACAGACACAGAAATAGACAAAGTGAGGAGACAGAGGAATATGTCCCAAATGAAAGAACAGAACAAAATTGTAATAAGAAACAGAAACAAGGGGCGCCTGGGTGGCTCAGTCGTTAAGCGTCTGCCTTCGGCTCAGGTCATGATCCCAGGGTCCTGGGATCGAGCCCCGCATCAGGCTCTCTGCTCAGCAAGGAGCTTGCTTCTCCTGCTACCATTCCCTCTGCTTGTGTTCCCTCTCTCGCTGTGTTTCTCTGTCAAATAAATAAAATCTTTAAAAAAAAAAAAGAAACAGAAACAAAATGGAGATAAATAATATCTGAGAGTGAATTTAAAGTAACGCTCATAAAGATACTCACTAGACTTGAGAAAGGAGTGCAGGACCTCCATGAGACGCACCACAAAGAGATAGGAAACCTAAAAAAGAACCAATTAGAGATAATGAACTCACTAAAGGAAATTAAAAATAGATCACCTGGACTAAATAGCAAACAAGGGGAAGTAGAAGAAGAGATCAGCAACCTGGAGGACAGAATAATGTACACAAGTACACAGAATGAGAATAGACCCAGGGTACTCAGCAACACTGTCAAGCATAAAACAGTCGCATGATAGGGATCCCAGAAGGAGAAGAGAGAGAAAAGGGGGCAGAAGATTTATTTGAAGAACTAATAGCTGAAAACTTCCTGAATCTGGGGGAGAAAAAAAAAATCCAGATCCAGGAGGCACAGAAAGCCACCAACAAGACCAACCCAAAAAGGTCTACACCAAGACACAAAGTAAATAAGATGGCCAAAAGTAGTGATAAAGAAAGAATTTCAAGAGCAGCAGGAGAAAGGAGAGCAGTTTCATATAAGAGAAGCCCCATAAGGCTATCAGTGGATTTTTCAGCAGAAACTTTGCAGGCTAGAAGAGAGTGGCATGACATATTCAAAGTGCTAAAAGGAAAATATCTGCAGCCAAGGACACTCTAGCCAGTAAGGCTTTCATTCAGTAAGAAGGAGAGAGAGAGTTTCCCAGAAAAACAAAAGTTAAAGGAATTCATGACCAGGAGCAAAACCAGCCACATCCCCATCACATACAATGCCATCGGCCTGTGGGCCCCAAATCTACAGTCCAGCCACCCTCCTGCCTAAGTCAGCGCGCACTGCCTTCCACCTATTTCAATTGTAGGTCAACATACCTTCACCTCAGATCGACAAGGACTCAAACTGACACTCTCCCCCTCAAATTCCAGCCCTTGTGCTCAAGTTTGTGCACAAAACCGGTCATAATTCTGACAGCAGAGTGAAGCAACCCAAATAGCGACACTAATTCTGTTGAGTCTATAATGGATAAAAGGAGTGCGCTAGGCTGAGAACATCAACGAGCACATCAAAGAACAACACATATAGCATGATTCTGGTTACTTAAAGAAACAAACCTGGAAAAAATAAAACAAGATGAAATCAGAAAAGGAGACGAACCGTAAGAGACTCTTAATCATAGGAAACAAACTGGGGTGGGGGAATGGGGCAGCCTAGCGCACTTAATGAGCATTAAGGAGGGCACTTGATGTAATGAGCACTGGATGTTATATAGGACTGATAAATCACTGACCTCTACCTCTGAAACTAATATACACTATATGTTAATTAATTGGATTTAAATTTTAGAAAATGAACCCCTCCCAAAAATAAAATAAATAAAATAAAATCTCAGTAGGTAAAGTATATACATATATATATATATATATATATATATATATACACACAAAGGTTTATTTATCATTCATGTAAGGTCCCCTGAAGGTCAGGGCTACTTTCTAGGACAGCTGTCCCTCATGCAATGACTCAGCTTTACTCCTTCATATAAACACATAAACCTCAATATTGCCAAGAGACAAGAATGTGGGAAATCACATCTCAGCTCTTAAAGGTTTTCCTCTGGAAGTGACATGTTTTGGTTTTCATTGGCAAAACCAATCACATGGCATGGTGGTTTTTAAATATATCTACAAACTCATTGACATTGTCACCTCTGAAAGGAGGAATCTAACTCCCCTTCCCTTGCGAGTGACTAGACTAGGTGCCTCGATGCTCACACAGGGAATGTTGCAGAGGTTGTGCTGTGTGACTTTGGAGGCTAAGTGACCTACTCTGTTCAGGCTGCTGGAACCAGAGAGCACAGGCTGGGAGCCTTCTGAGCAACAGAAATTTACTGCTCACAGATCTGGAGGCTGGAAATCTGAAATCAGGGTGCCAGCACGGTTGGGTGAGGGCCCTCTTCTAGGTCACAGTCTTTTTGCTGTTCCTTGATATGGCAGAAGTGGCAAAGGAGCTCTGTAGTGTCTCTTTCATAAGGGTTAATCCCATTCATGAAGGCTCCACTCTCATGACCTAAGCACTGCCAAGGCCCCATCTCTACATACCACACATTTGGAGATTAGGTTTCAACATAGGAATTTTAAGGAGACACAAACATTCAGTCAATAGTACAAATGATTGAGCAATATTTCTGAATCTTAAAAAACATTAGTGCAGCATAAACTATAGGTATAATGATACCACTAGGCTCAATCTGAACTTAATGCATTAAAATACACCAGACTCAATTGCCCAAGAATGGTCCTGTAACTCTACATGTACATATATACAGAAATATAAGTTTCTCTACACACACACAGCCTTCGATACTGTGTATATGGCATAGAAATGTCTATCACTCTTTTTTCCAATCATAGTTAAAAAACACATAACATTAAAATTACCATCTGAATCATTTTTAAGTGTATGGTTTGATAACATCAAGTATATTCACATTGCTGTAAAACAGATCTCCAGAACTTTATCATCTTTTTAAAAAAGAAAATTCAGGGGCCCCTGGGTGGCTCAGTCGTTGAGTGTCTGCCTTCGGCTCAGGTCATGATCCCGGACTCCTGGGATCGAGCCCCGCATCGGGCTCTCTGCTCTGCGGGAAGCCTGCTTCTCCCGCTACCATTCCCTCTGCTTGTGTTCCCTCTCTCGCTGTGTTTCTCTCTGTCAAATAAATAAAATCTTAAAAAAAAAAAAAATTTCATTTCAAAATTTATACCCATTTAACACCAACTCCCATTTTCCCCCTCTTCCCAGTCCCAGCCTCCCCTCCACTAATCACCACTTTACTCTCTGTTTCTATGAATTTGACTACTTTACATACGTCATATAAGTAGAATCAAACAGCATTTGTCTTTTTGTGACTGGCTTATTTCTCTTAGTACAATGTCCTCAAGGTTCATTCATGTTGTAGTGTTATGGGATTTCCTTCTTTGGAAAGCTGAATGATACTCCAGCATATGTATGGATGACATTTTGTTTATCCATTCATCCATCAAAGGGCATTTGGATTGCTCCCCCCTCTTGGCTATTGTGAATAGTGCTATGTCCATTATGCAAACATCTCTTCTAGACTCTGCTTTCAAAATTGTGGGATCCAGTGGAATTGCTGGGTCAATCCAGTGGCTCCATTTTTAATTTTCTGAAGAAACTTCAATCTGTTTCTATTGTGGTTGCACCATTTGACAATCACCAATGGTGCCCAAGGACTCCAATGTCTCTACACCCTTGCGAACATTTGTTATTTTCTGTGTTTTTTTATAGTAGCCATCCAATTTCATTGTGGTTTGGATTAGCATTTTGTTTGGTCATTCTTAAATAATAAAAAGTCCTTTGGTCTTTTTAGGTCCAAAGAACAATCACATTTTAGCAAATGTGGTAGGTAGATTAATACCCACAACTACCACCAAGATGCCCTAATCCCTGGAACCTGTGGATGTGTTTTGCTACATTTCAAGGGGGAACTAAGGTTTCTAGTCTGCTTCCCCCAAGTCCCCAGGTGGCCTGTGACTCCTGCAGGGTTAGCAGAGGTAGAAGCCGAGAGGATGTATAAGGGGCAGGAGAGACCATCCTTACCAAAGGCAGATATAGGATGATGTTTGCATCTTCTGGGTGGGGCAGTCTCCCAGCAATAATTGTTCCTCTTCAATTTTAGTATATGTGCTGCTGAAGCGAGCACAGTTGTTCCTCTTCAATAGTGCTTTGTGGAGTCCTCAATCAAAGTTACCACTTATCTCTGGCCAGGTGCTCCTCATCCCATCTTCGCCCTCTGTAGCCAGTGGTACCTTCCAGCCTCTTTTTGCTGATGGCCTCTGTCTTTTGACAAGAAGCCTGTAAAGACAGGCCTTTTCCAACAACCCCAAGGTCAGATCATTCCACAGTTCCTCTTGGCTCATAAGAACACTCTGGCACCCTTTCCCCTCTTCTGTCAGGGCTAAATGTGTGGGTTTCTCCCCATTGCTTATGTATCTTTGCTTGGCCATCAGCAGGACAGTTTTAACCATGGTCCTTGATCTTCTCAGGGGGAAAAAATGTGCTTAAAATTCATTAACGTGGCTGATTGTATCATCTTGAGCTTCTTCTGAACAATGGCCTGGATTCTTTCAACATTTTCTTAGGATGAGTATTATGAACCACTTTTCTGTTCTTGCTTTTAGGGACTTTGCCCAAGTTCATTTTTAGTTAGCTAATATATGTTTATATAGTGTATCTATGGATAAACCAAAATAGTTTCATGCAGTAATAATATGGTTGCTGTTATGGTAAAATACAATGCTCATAAGAACTTGGGAATCTTGAGATAATTTAATTTTTTCCTTAAGTAACATATTTTCAGAGCTATTTGCAGTGTGGTTCTCTGAACATGTCCCCCAAACCTATACCCTTTCTGACTTTAAATTCAATATCATTGCACCATTTCTATAGACAAAAGAAACACTTTATAAGAACCTTCAACAAATTTCAAGTGACTTTAGCCACCACTTCCTCTCTCCCTTCCACATCTTGCCCCCCAAAAAATAAGGGGTGCAAAGGGCTTACACATCATGAGAAAGATTATTGCTGATATCATTTATGATATCAACAAACATTCTAAATACCAGTTGAGACAACTTCCCAATCCAAGACCAGGATATCAAGACCAAAATGACCTTACAAATTTTTAATGATTTGTTCTTTGTAGATCATTTCTTAAGGTAAACACAAGAAGCTAATAACAGTTGTTGACTCTTCGACAAGACCTGGGGACCTGGAAAAAGAGGAAGAAGGACTTACTTTTTACTAAGTATCATTTTTAACCTTTTGAGTTTTGTACTGTATATTCCCAATTCAAAAATTGTTTTAATTTTAAAAATAACAATTTGCATTTGAAGATAGCAAATGACCATTCTAACAATCAATGTTACAAGTAAAAGTCACCTTTTTACATAAGAAAATAGTTTTAAAAGTTTTAAGATTAATATGATTTCATTTATATGTGGAATCTAAAAAACAAAACAAATAGACTCTTAAATTCAGAGAACAAACTGGGGGTTGACAGAGGGGAAGTTGGTAGGGGAATGAGTGAAATAGGTGAAGGGGATTAAAATGTACAAACTTCCATTTATAAAATAAATAAGACACAGAGATGAAAAGTACAGTATAGGGAATATAGTCAATAATATTTTAATGTTGTATAGTGACAGATGGTAACTATACTTATCGTGGTGAGCATTGAGTAATGGCATAAAATTGTCGAGTCAATGTATTGTACACCTAAAAATAATATAACATTGTATGTTAACTATACTCCAATAAAAAAAATTTAACATCTCCCCCCAAAAAGGGGGGAAAAAAGAAAAGTTTTAAGGATAAATCAAGTTGTGTATTTTAGATCGAGGCTTAAAATTGAGTTAACTTTGGTAGATTTTTTGAGGTTTTATTCCATTCTTGGCTCTCAGATTATTTCATATTCCAACAAAAACAAGGAGACAGCTTGGGTTTTGTGGGGAGGGGATGTGTAAAAAGGGCATGTCTTACTAACCAGTGAGTTCATTACATCATCTGCACACCTGCCATCTATAGGCACTGTGTCGAGTGCCAGCACACAAAGGTAATCAACCCTGGCAGTCTCTCTGGCCCTGGAGAGATTTGCATATTGCAAAAGAGAAGGTCATGCTTTGAGATCTCAGAGTTGAGGATGGAGGAAGAGAGAAGACACACTGAACACCCAGAGAAGAGGCAAGAAGGACTTGGAGCCAAAACGGAATCTAGACATGATATGGAAGCCGCTAGAATCTGGAAACAAGGTGGGGGCCTAAGGATGGGAAAGTGTAATCAAAGCAAGGGGTGAAAAAGAGGCTCTTTTCCACAAGACAGGTGTCTGCACCCAAAGCAAAGTGGAAAACTGAAGCCCAAATTTCCTAAGCAATTTGGTCCAGCTCTCAAGGGTAATAAGAAGATCACCTTTGGCCAAGTCATGTAAATGAAAAATCTGAAAGGGAAACTCCTGTTCTTCTAAGCTCCTGTACGGCCTTTCTAAGCCTCAGTTTTTCTCATTTGTAAATCAGAAATAATACCTACATTATATACCTGTTGTGAGGATTTGATTTTATGTATATAAAATGGCTTGCATAGGGTCAGGAGCATAATGCTCCAACACATGAGCAACTATTTTGCTTCTGTTGTTACCACCTGTAAATAAAACTAAATGTCAGGGCGCCTGGGTGGCTCAGTCGTTAAGCGTCTGCCTTCGGCCCAGGTCAGATCCCAGGGTCCTGGGATCGAGCTCCGCATCGGGCTCTCTGTGTGGCAGGGAGCCTGCTTCTTCCGCTACCATTCCCTCTGCTTGTGTTCCCTCTCTCACTGTGTTTCTATCAAATAAATAAAATCTTAAATTAAAAAAAATAAAATAAAACTAAATGTCATAATAGTGGATCCCATGGATTGGCTCTTTCAATCCTCATTTTACCCTCATTTTGGGATAATTTCCTATTCCTGTGAAACTAGGAACTACATTTCCCAGACTCCTTTGCTCTACCAGTTAGAGGCAATCACTTGAGATTAGGAAGAGGGAGGGAAGCCGAGGCCATCTTCCAGTTGCTCTTTCTTTTGCAAATATACTACTTTAAGAGGGGCCTGAGGCAAGGACGGCAATGGTGGAAGCAGCTGCAGGACCACCAGATACCAGCTGCTGTGGGATTTTGACACCAACAAGTGGTGGGTCCTGATTTCCACTCCTCCAGCCCTGCTGGTGTCTTTGGAAGCATCTAAGTCCCATATTAAATCCCATGTGTCTCAAATAACTAGAGTGATGATTCCTGTTTCTAGAACTGAATACTGACTTATTTAGAAGTGGTTGTTTCATCTAAAGAAACCTCATATGGAAACTCCCATGAGAGACCATATTTTGTACTACTGCTTCAAAATGGCTTAGATTTAAATCATGGGTTAATTTCCATGTTTAAACCAGTTCAACATTCTTCTTGATGCCCTTCTCTTTGAGAACTGCTAACAAAATACAACTGAAGTGTTCTGGGATCTTGAAAGTTATCTCCAAGTATCACATTGAAAGAGGCAGAGTACATTTTTGTGATTATAACCCAGCCATTGTCTTTCTTTATACTTTATTTGGTTGAGAGGAAAATGGCTCCTGAAGTAACTTTGCCTCCTAATATCCACCCTTCCTTCCTTTCTTAGTATCAAGAACTCCAATTTTTAGCTGGGGACACTACTACCCAGCTAAAATTTATTCCCACTCTCCCTTAAAGCCAGGCATAGCCATATGACTAAGATTTCTTCAGTTAAATGTAAGAAAAAGTGTTTTCTGTAATTTCTAAAAAGCGTCTTTAGAAGGACGGTATAAACCCTCCTTTGCCCCTTCCTCCTTCCTATTGGCTGGAGTATGAATGTGATGACAGGAGTGCCAACAGCCATCTTGGGTCGTGAGGCAGTATAGTAATCATGGCAGAATAGAAGAGAAGGAACTTGTTGCCTACAAAGCTGCTGTATAAGACTGGATTGTTTACCTCCAGATTTCTTTTACATCAGAAACAAGCAAACAATCTCAAACCTTAAAAAAAATCACTGTTATTTTGTTTCTGTTTTGTTATTACATGTAGCCAAGCCTATGCCTAATTAGTATAAGATGAACAGCCAAACTTCTCCTCTTCCTATGAGCCATGGACTGTTTCAGTTTCTAAAAACAAGTGCATTCTCAAAAGCTGCCTCATTACTGAGACACAGTAGGACATGCTGCCAAAAATGTTGATCTGGGTTTAGAATTAAAGATATACAATTATTTCACAGAAGCCAATTCCGTGTACACAGCAGCAAAGTTTGCAAGCTACATGCACAACACTGACTTACTCATCTGGTTGAGTAAAAGGCAAGTCCTCAAGCCTAGCTGATGATCCATTAGGGCTGGAGTTATTGATTCAAAATGGCTGAGTTTCAGGTTAAACTGGTTGTCTGCTGGTCATCGTGTGACCACGCCACAGCTGACAGCACATCCAACGGCACAATCTGCTTTGGAGCTCTCTATTCCAGAACCCATAGATCAGAGGGTTAAGGCATTGGGCAAATGCAAAGACTCCAAAAAGCACCAGATTTAAAGCAAAGAAAAACACCTCACACATCTTTCCCAAACCTATGAACATCAGGGTTGGTATCACATGTAAGCCCATCTCCACTAAATGAATAAGGACTGTTTGCCTTGCTTTGATATTGGATCTATTAAAATGGCCAGCCTGTTTCCCTTCTTGGTAGGTCAGAGAGTAACTTACAAGGATAATGGACGGAAGAAGGAAAAGGAAAACCATGCCAGTGGCTCTGGCAGCAGAGCCATTCAAGATCACAGGGCAAAGGGGTTCAGATTTAAAAACAGCACCCTGAGTGGGGCTAGTGCCCTCTATGAGGAATAAGCAAACATTCTTAAGTATAATGATTGTCCAAGACCCAGCCAGAATCCTATACTTAACTGAATCTACAAAGGACAGAGACTTCAAAGGCCGGCAAATGGCAGGTAAGTGTTGACATCCATCAAGGCCAAGGTGAAAAGGATCCCTTCTCCAACACCTAGCTGGACCCCAAATACCACCCAGCATATCAGCACTGGACTGTGGGCCAGCAGAGCCCGCATCCCTTGGAAAATCACCCCCAGGCCACAGTAAGAGGAGATGCACAGCAGATGGTGGCACAGGAGAATGTATTGGACCTCTTTCTTCAGCTTTGAATTCTGTGACACTATTGTGATAATGATGACAGTGACAGATGCGGCAAAGAAGAAGGCAACTGTGTACACAGGGGCCCTCACTGTTGCTTCCAGCCTCGGCCAAACTGGTATGTTGCACTGCTCAGAAGACAAGTTCATGATCTTTCAGGGCGACTTGGCTCCTGCAAGATTAAAGAACCAGGAAGAGTGAACCTTAAAGTTTCTGGTGTGGTTTTCCAGCTCTGTGACCTTGCAGAAATCTCAAAAAATACATTGCACGTGTTTCTGTATAGAAGGCAACAACTTTAGACAGTATTGACATGGGTCGAAGAAACTGGAAAAATCATCTGTGGTCTTCGCTTTATTTCAAGAGAGGGGCACATACTCCAACAATCCAAAAGGAAAGTGCTCTCAGGAGTCAGCAAATTGCTCAAAATCAGGTCAAGGTTTTATTCTCTGTGCATCCTTTTCCATCTTTGATTATGAGAACTTTTTCAATTTGGAGCCACAAGGCACAACATTGTAAAACTCAGCTGATGAACCGCCAAGCACTTGTTAACACTTAGCATGTGCAAAGGTCTGGGAAGGCATAAGGGTAAGAGCTGTAAGGAATGTAGGGAAGCCATTGATGCAGAGTCCTGAATTCATTTGGGTCCATAAGACAGACAGGGATATTAACAAAATGAGAGCAGTGATGGGTGACATTTACCCAGTACTTTCTAGAGATCAAAGCTGTTTTTAGAGCATATTCCTCATCAACCCTGGGGTATGTTTTATTTTCCACCTAGCAGTTTTATTACACACTTTTCACAGATGGGAAAACAGACCTAAAGAGGCTAAGTAACCTGCTCGGGGCCATATGGCTATTGGGTAGAGGGGCCAGGATGTGAATTTCGGAGTACAACTCCAGAGCGCACTCTCACAACCACTACGGGGATGTACTTGTCAAATGCAAGATCAAACAAATGCACACTCTGAGTTCTTCTTTGGCCAATGTCATTGGTCCTCAATGGCGACTGGACTCCATTTGTAGAAACATTGTTTCTGTTGTTAAGCTGGAAGACTGCGCATCCAGCAAGGTTCTGGGATCTCAGGATTACTGAGGGACTGTGACCACTGACATGGTAGTAGATGCATTGGATCTTCTCAAGCAGGAACAGTGGTGAATGGCTATGTGTGCTGCAGCCTGGGGATCCCCCAACTTCAGGATCACTGTCTCTGAAAGACCACTATAGAGATGCCAACCTTTGCCTCCCCACCATGGCTTTACTCACTTCCTCACCACCTGTGGCATCGCCTCCCTCATCAGAGTTGATTGGAACTAAGGGTAGACATCTGACTCACGGAGAATCATTCTGGACACTGAGCTGAATCCACCAGTGTCTGCCTCTTAAAAATCTGACTGAAGAATTCTCAGACAATGGAGTCTGAGCGTGATGTCCTGTGATAGACCTGCCGATCGTGTTGGCGCATAGGTGAGTAGAAGAAAGCGACCAAGAGAGGTAAGAGAGAAGCAGAGGGAACCACAGAGCCCCTGCAAGGCTCCGAAAGCCCTTGCAAGACAGAGAGAGAACAGCCTGGGCTCCTGAATTTCTGATTCCGCTGAGATGCTCTGCATTTTCTGTCCTGGGGTTCTAAAAATATATCACACCCCCTCTATTATCTGAGTTAGCTTAAATAGGTTTCCTTCTGTTCCTTTATGACAGCCCCCAGCATTGAAAGGATATACAGTGGACCCTGAAGAGGCACAGTATATCATATGGATTTCCTGAAGAGCGGATCACTGTGGAGACGGTCGCCGCAACTTGCCGAGAATCCGAGATGCCACAACCCCTTATGAAGTTCTTTGCCCAAAGCATCTGTTCTCCCCCCGCATATTGTGTCGTCACCCTTTGTGGAGAATTTCTCCTGTTCAGATGGGTTTTTGCACCATTGCTGTGCAAACTCCATGCATTTATTCCTCTCTCTCCAGTCCCGAGAGGAATGGTCATTGTCATTGTCAAACTCAATCATTACGCTTTCTTTTAGCTGCAGATTGTTTGGTCAAAATCTTATACCAGAACCCTTCCATAATCAGCAGAAAAATGCATTATCTGCCCCCATTAAATGCCTCCTCGTGACTCATCCGCAGCACGTGCCCCTTTAACTGTCCTCGAGGCACCGCCATAGACACCGAGGGCCGCAGGGAGGATGGCAGGCAGACCCTGGTGAGTTAGAACTCTGACCTGCCTGGGGGAGTCACAAGAACTGGGCTTTAAGCCTCGGGCTGTGGCCCATGAGGACTGTGGTTGTGGATACCGAAGTCACTTTGCCTCTCTGGTCCTTGGTTCTTGACATCAGAGCCGTGCAGGATTACAAGTTCCACATCTTTTCTACCACAGAGTCATCCTCACTCACATCCTCAAGAGCCAAATCTTAACTTGGCCCAGGAGATCCTGGGCTTGTTCCTTATCCTTGAGACAAGATTGGCCCTGCTCTTGGTCCAGAATGTCCCCATCTTATCCCCCATGGCCGAGCCTTGAATAGAACTGCCAGCTCTCTAGGATAGGGCCTGCCTTGTCCTGCTAGGCCCCCTCCTGGGACCTAAAACCCAGCCACTGGGTCCCAGAGTTAGGGGGCCACTGCTGACAGGCTCCACAACGGTGACGGCCTGCCTGTCTGCCTCGGCCTCCCAACAATGCCCACTCCCGAGCTCACTATTGCTGGGTGTGACCCAGGTGATGAGCTATGCTCCCCCATTATTCGCTCTTGCTCCCCATCCCCAGTCTGCCTGGAATCCCAGTCATGTCTGCAGCTTCCCTACTGGATTCCTCATTTCTGCTCGGCAGGGCTTCCCTACACCTGCATGCCCCCTACCCCCACCAGCCCCTACACACCTGTGTGGCTCTTCCAACAGCACATCCCCAACACCAATGAGCGGGGCTTGGCCTCGCTGCCTTCTGAGACTTGTAACCCTACACAGAGCATCAGAGGCCCCCGTTGTGCTTCCTTTGAAAAAAATTTTTACAAGCTTCTTTTCTCCCCCCGAATTACTGTAGCTCCAGCTGTAATAAACCCCTCTCCCTCCAGATCTAATGCGATTTCAGGCACCTAGTTTCTGTGGCTTTCTAATATGTTTAACAGACTGATGGATGCGGCTCATTGTTGTGTCATTCTCCTCTGCCAGTCCTCACCGCACATTGAAACATGCAACGCATATCCTAAGCGGTGAGCTTACCAGGGTTAATTAGCTTTTACCTGGTGGGAAAACACAGGCGCTGACACGCAGAAGCCTCTCGCCCAGTGGAAAAAGCAGAATACAATATAGCAAGGTAATAAGAACCAGAAACATCATGTATAGTTTTACTTATCTATCAAATGAGTAAGAAAGTTGGGTGTCTGGCAGGGTTGGGGAGGGTTCCCAATAGAAAGGGTCGCAGCGCCAGTGAGAGCAAGCTCCTTGGGAGAGCTGAGACTCAAATCCAGCCTTTCAGGGTTGAAAACTAGAACAGGGCAAGGTCCAGGGTGAGGTGGAGAGAGACGAGGAGAGGTGCCAATCGCAGGCAACAGAAAACAGCAAGAGCCAAGGGGGGGCAAAACCTGGGAGGTTCAGGGGACCATGAGCAGACGTGGTTCGGTGAACTGAGGGCTTATCCAGAGGACTAAAGACAGACAAAGTCCGGGACCAGATTTCGAGGACCTTTATTCCATTCCAAGGGTAAAAATTCACGTCGCACGCAATAAGGAGCCTTGCCTGATTAAAATTAGGAGCAGCACATGAGACAGGTTAAGAGGACACAGGAGATGCCCACGGTTGCCTGCACCGTGGGGTCTGATAGGAGCTCTGCAGAGCAGGAAGCCTGGCAGGAGACAAATGGACACAGTGAAGACACTACTACCATAGCCAGTGGCTTAGAATTCTTCTTGCAGACATAAAATCTCCGGGAGTGCTGCAAATCTGCATAATCAATGAGCGTGAGTTTTATCGCCTTTAATTTATTTATGAGACCTCAGAAAGATGAGTACTTTATTCAGGATCATGCAGCCAGACAGAAATCTCCTAGTCTCCGAATTCATATTCCTTCTCAGAGGTATATTTGCCCATCAAGAGCTCATGGCAACCGCAGCCATATAAGAAGTCCCCCTTCTGTACGTCTTGTCTTACCTCCACTCATGGTCCATTCCTAGAGCCCTTTTCTTTGGAAATTCTAAAATGGAAATACCCATTTTCTTCCAGCCCAAAAGGTTCCTTTGGCTTCAGCTCTGAAATAAAACCCTGAAGCTAAGAATCACATTTGTTCCGCAACTGCTGTGATGAAATCAAAACCAGCGGCCGCCACTCCCTACAACAACCCTGCTGGAAGCACCTGTGTGGCAAGGGCGGGATGGGAGCCTAACAAAATCGAGGAAACAATGGGTCTCATCCTTCCAAAGAGCCCCGCTTACGGCAACCCCCTGAGGGCAACATGCGACCCTTGATGGGAAACTGAATATACAAACGCATAAGGCCAACCCATATATGAAAATTGAACTCGGATCCACAACCTGTAGCAACCTGCCAGGAAACCAAGCCCTCGCGCCTATAGTAACCTGTGTCTCTTGTGACCGTCCAGGCAGCCAGATGACAACCTCTGTAACAACTGGCCCCGAACAGCCAGAACTTGATTAATGATTGGCAGCTTCCCTAATTTTTGTCCCTGCTTCCAACTTAGGACCAACCAGAGAGAGCCAAGTAGGTCCCCCCACCCAGGCACATAGACACCCCACTTCCAGTTAGCCTGCCTCCAGCTTCCCCAGGCTCCCATGAGGACCACCTGAAGCCTCCCATGTCCCTCCTAAGCTCCCCACTCCTCTGGCTGCCTCTAAAGCTTTAGTAAAAAAGAAGTGACTGGGGTTGACTCCCCTGCTCTTGCAACCTCTGAATAGTTGGCCTTGGTTTTGCTCATCCGGTTGGTCTTCGTTCCTCTTCAATTCGGTATGAAAAGAAGGTGCGAGGGGCCCCCCAAGAGCACGTGTACTTGGGGCCATTTCTCCAGGGAGCTAAGGAATGGGTGACAGCACATTCTTCCTCCACAGCTTGTGCCCCATCCTAGTCGGCAGCGGGGGGGGGGGCGAGGGAGACAGATTCCTCCCACGGAGGGGCACTGCCTACCTCGACCTCACCATGAGTCAAGAGTCACTGAGCTGGGGGGTCTCCCCCCTCTTACTTCCGAGGGCAACCAGTCCTGAACAGCCACCCCACTTCCAAAGAAAACCAGGGGAACGTTGGGTAGGTGCTAATGTGATGTAAGGGTCTGGAAGGGAGATAAGAAGAGAGTAATGACACAAACATAATATAACAGTAGATATTCATGCTGATTGCTCACTATGAGGCAGCTCTCGGTGGGGAACTGACTTCTTTTTTTTTTTTAAAGATTTTATTTATTTATTTGACAGAGAGGAGAGAGATCACAAGTAGGCAGAGAGGCAGGCCGAGAGAGAGAGGGGGAAGCAGGCTCCCCGATGAGCAGAGAGCCCGACGTGGGGCTCGATCCCAGGACCCTGAGATCACGACCTGAGCTGAAGGCAGAGGCTTTAACCCACTGAGCCACCCAGGTGCCCCCCCCTTTTTTTTTAAGATTTTATTTATTTCACAGAGAGAAACACAGCTAGAGGGGGAACACAAGCAGAGGGAATGGCAGCGGGAGAAGCAGGCTCCCTGCTGAGCAAAGAACCTCATGTGGGGCTTGATCCCAGGGTCCTGGGATTATGACCTGAGCCGAAGGCAGACACTTAACGACTGAGCCACCCAGGCGCCCGGGAACTGACTTCTTCAATCAGCACAGCAAGCCCAATAAGGAGGCACAATCATTTTTCTCATTTTTTCCCAAAAGAAAAATGAGAGGGGAAGGAAGGAGCTCATTCAGGGTTAATTAGCTTGTGACAGTGATACTGGAGCTTGGACTAGGCAGTCCCCCTGCCGCCGGCAGTCTCTAAACCCCCGGGGCCAGTGCCCCACGTCAAGGAAAGCATGTGACGGGTTCCCCACACTTCCTTTCGAGGTGTTTCTGGTTAACGGTGAAGTCTGGCCTCCAACCCAATTCTTCTGATTTCTGAAATGACATGTGGTTATTGTTTGTTGAGTTTTTTCCTAACAGAGCCATACTGGCACAGGTGAATTGAATTCCTCTTTATTTTTTTTAAAGATTTTATTTATTTATTTGACAGAGAGATCACAAGTAGGCAGAGAGACAGGCAGAGAGAGAGGGAAGCAGGCTCCCCGCTGAGCAGAGAGCCCGATGCGGGGCTCGATCCCAGGACCCTGAGATCATGACCTGAGCCAAAGGCAGAGGCTTTAACCCACTCAGCCACCCAGGCGCCCCTGAATTCCTCTTTAAAAAGAAAAGAAAAGAAAAAAAAGACTTAGAAGGTGTTATGGTCTGAATCATGTCCTCTCCAAAATTCACATGTCAAAGCCCTAACCCCCAGAACTTCAGAATGGGACCGGATTTGGAGACAGAGTCTTTAGAGAGGTCATTAAGTTAGAATGGGGCCATTACAGTGGGCTGTAATTTCATCTCACTGGTGCCCTTGCAAGAAAGGGAGATTTGGACACACACAGACCCTAGAGATGTGTGTGCACAGAGAAAAGACCATGTGAAGAGGCCGCCAAGGGGAGACCTCAGAGAAAACCAACCCTGCCGGCCCCTCGATCCTGGATTCCCAGCTTCTAAAACTGTGAAGAAATACATTTCTGTGGTTTAAGGCCCCCCTCACCCATCTGTGGTATTTTGTTTTGGGAGCTCGAGCAGACTGATCCAGCAGGGAAAAGCAATCCTAGCCACCACCTTAGTTCGAGTTCGCTGAGAAGCACTCAGACTCGCCCGTGGGTCTTCCCAGAGTCTCCCCAGAACCTCCACCTGGGAATTTCTGAAGGAGGAAAGATTTCAGAGAGGGAGGAGGGTCTTTCCTTCTTGGATGCTCACGGTCTGTCAGGCGGTGTCTGCCAGGCTTAGTATCTTAAGCCAGTATCTGACTTACCACCAGTGGAAAGGACCATCAGCTGAAAACAAACCTCAGAAATGATTTCAAATGCTCTGTGGTTGCCGGCAGAAGGCCAATGAGAAGTGGATACTTCCAGAATAGCTCTTAAAATCCTCCCCGAGTGATCAGACCTTCTCCTCCCCCACAAGAAACATGCCCTCCTCTCTTTAAACATGTCCTCCCCTCTGCTCTAACTGTGGCCTCACTTCTTTGATTATTTAAAAAAAATCTTTACTCCAGTCTGGGAAGCTTTGGTGATCTCTTCTGTGATTCTCCTCAAAGCAGGCAGGAAGGAAGGGAGGAAACCGCAGTCTACTGAGCACAGTCACTCGCTATCAAGAGCAAGCACAGGGGCACCTGGGTGGCTCAGTCGTTAAGCGTCTGCCTTCGGCCCAGGTCAGATCCCAGAGACCTGGGATCGAGCCCCGCATCGGGCTCCCCGCTCGGCGGGAAGCCTGCTTCTCCCGCTACCACTCCCTCTGCTTGTGTTCCCTCTCTCACTGTGTTTCTCTCTGACAAATAAATAAAATCTTTAAAAAAAAAAAAAGAGCAAGCACATAGCAAAAGTTAGCTGTGATTGCTGATCTTCTGAGAAGAGCTCACAGAGGTGGCGTGGGAATTGGATGAAATCCCAAAGCCTCTGTAGGTGTATCCTGTGATTTCCGAAGGCAGAAAAATCACATGTTTTTCAGAGTGCTTTTTGAGTTTGAACTCGCCTTTTTATTTATAAAGAGAAATTCTCAAGCTTCCTTCCTCAGTTTTTTTCTGACCAAAATTTTGATCTACAGGTGTTCTTCTAAGTACTCATAGGATCATTAATCCGGAGACCTGCCACCTTGCTTTGAGAGCACCTTGGCCTTTTCTGAACTACTTAATGTGTAAAAATACATCTTAAAAAACAATGCGTTTGTGCATGTTTACTTGAGGTTTTGAAACACCAGGCTGCCCACGAACAAGGGTAGTGTGAAACAAATCTCCAAGCCTGGAATATAAATAAATATTCAAGGAGGAAGTATTGAAAAGAAAGTAGTCATTCCTGAGAACAGTGACAAAGCTCTTTTCATACTCTAATCCAAATAATAGTAACTGTGTGTGATCTAACATCACAGAAACAACGATAACAGAGAGGACACAATTAAAGGACACATTTCACTGTGCTAAGTATATCTGCAGATAGAAATAGACAAAAGAGTCATACCAGGATTTCGGAAAAAGATTGTACAATAATACTAACTACAGTAATACCGTAGGTAACAAAGAACATTTTCCATTAATCTTCATACAAGCTTAAATAATGAATTTGTATGAAATCACCAGTATACTCACTAAACTAAGAGTCATTCGATTCTGCTTGGATGGAGCTCTCCGCATTGGTGAGGACTAACTAAGAACAAGCGAAGCGGTCTCGACACATAGACAAGTATTCACTCAGTTGGTGAATTCCACCTAGACATATCATCCAATTTTCGAAATTTCGTGTTTCGCCATTTCACTCTCGCAAAAGTCCTATACTGGTTCCTGTTTTCACTAACTGAAAAGAAGGCAAAAAAGCCACAACAGTATTCCACAGTTGTTAGAGCTATGACAGAAGCAGCATGCACCCGGAGCGGAGAGAGCCCCCCATCCCACATCCTTCTCCAGGACCACGCTCAGCATCTCGGCTTCAGGCTGCCAGAGTTTTGAACTATGTCTATGAGCTTCACCTCGATTTATTTTGTGCATCCATTAGCAAGATATGTCCTCTGCTATCAGAAAAGTCTATGGGAGGTGTTTTTTGGGTCTGGGAATGTTCATAAATTTCTCCATATAAATTAATGGTAATTGCTTCTTTGCTTTATGCCATTTTGGCTTACAAAAGGTTTCCTGGTGGGAGAGAGGGGACGCCTAGGTGGCTCAGTCAGTTAAGCAGCTAACTTGATTTTGGCTCAAGTCATGTTCCCACCCCTCACTGGGCTCCATGCTCAGTAGAGGGTCTGCTTGAGATTCTCTCTCTCCCTCTGTCTCTGCTCCTCCCCCTGCTTGCTCTCTGTCTCTGTCTCTGTCTCTCTCTCTCTCTAATATATAAAATTTTAGAAAATGGGACACCAATCAGTTAAGGGTCTGCTTTTGGCTCAGGGTCCTGGGATCAAGTCCCACATCAGGCTCCTTGCTCAGAGCGGAGCGTGCTTCTCCCTTTGCCTGCCACTACTCCCTGCTTGTGCGCTCTCTCTGTGTCTCTTTGACAAATAAACAAATAAAATCTAAAAAAAAAAAAGAAAAAGAAAAAGAAAAAGAAAAAATCCCGTGGGAACACTGTACTTTCAAACAGCAGGATAAATCTGAACATGTGTGCCCACCAGTATGGATCTAAAAGTTGGAGATATATCAGTGACCAAAACACACCAAGTCTCTGACCTCATGAAGCTTCCACAGTCCTGAGCCCCTGACACAGACCTAGCAGTCAGTAAACAGATGGTAATTTTCTCCCTTGCTCCCTATCTCTCCAGACTCCAAAGGTCAATAGGATGTCTATCAGCCACAGAAAGCAAACAGCAATCTGTATGTTGCTAAGCATGTGGTTCACTGCCAATACTATTTCCCAGAATCTGAGAGGATCTTGTCTTTGGTCTCCTGGTTTTGCATTTATTTTTGAAACACATTGAAGCTGTTTTCTTTTCTTTTCTCTAAAGATTTATTTATTTGTCAGAGAGACAGAGAGAGAGAAAACAAGAGAGAGCCATCCAGGCAACCCTGAAGCTATTTTAATGTTGCATTATTGAAATGATTAAGCTTTCCAAAAATTAATTTACCTGTGTATCACTTTAAGATTATTAAAGCTTGTAAGTCAACAATAGTTGCCAAGATAGTGAGTTATGTGTTTTGTTGGTAGGAAATCCTCTATACCATAGTCAGTGACTTTCTTCCTTGCACAGTTAAAATAGTTGGCCCATTCCAAGCAACAACACACACTCTTTCTATCTCAGCAGACCACACTTGGTTTTAGCCATAAACCAAATGTTTTATCAGTACATTCTTGGCAAACCTGAAATCACCAGATTCCATGAAGCTCTTTAGCTTTCTCTCTCTGACTCAGCATTGGGGATTATTGTAAACTTTCTGTCAGATTTAATTCTGTTTCCCCCAGTTAAGGTACAATGTAATTATAACTATTTTTTTCTTTGCTTTTTTTTTTTTTTATTCAACAGAGAGAGACACAGCAAGAGAGGGAACACAAGCAGGAGGAGTGGAAGAGGAGCCCGATGTGGGGCTTGATCCCTGGACCCTGGGATCATGACCCAAGCTGAAGATAGACACCTAACAATTGAGCTACCCAGGTGCCCCCTATTATAGCTATTCCTATTATTCTTTTTTACAGGCTGTTATTTGTTTCACTGATGAAAAAGACCCCCTTTAGTTTTGAAGCCCACATAGAATATACACTGTTTGTCAAGTGTTATTTTCTATAGTAGGTATCTTTGAGTAATATATATTATGCTTGATTATATGTGTCATGTAAAGTCGATTCTTTTTTCCTAAAAACTGTATGATTTTTACTTAGCACATAGTTGATTATTAACTTGAACTTTTACTTAACTATTATATAATTGATTTCTCTCAGTTTTCAGAATCCTGTATATTTACAAATTTCTTTGGCAGAGATATAAACCCTCTGACCATAGCAGAGTCTATTACCATATGGATAGACTAGCATTTTTCCATAGCAAAATCCACTTATACCAAGTTATTAAAGTTCTTGGTTATTTTCATTAACATTTGTATTGGCCTTTTAGAAATGGCATAGAATTTTTAATCATATTTATAGAGCAAATGGCTACTTCAATATTTATCCTTGTGATAATCTTAAAGTATGACCATTATATTTATCTATTTATTTAATAGACCTATTCTCAAATAAGAAGCATATTATTATTAATGTTATTTGGCAAACATTATTTATAACTATGTTTTGTATTTTTCAAAAGAAATTACATTATGAGTATTGGTGAAAAAAATTATTAATGTTGAAAACCTCAGCTGTGTTATCATTCAACCACTTTTGAAAGATCAAAAAAATGAATAATCAGAATTTTAAAATTCATGCCCATATCCCATTTTCTCCATTCATACATTCACTCAGTCATTCATTCAAATAACATATATTGTTTACCCACCTCGTGTCAGGCACTGTGCTAAATGCTGAGCCTGCAGAGATGAATGAGATATAGTATTTGTCCTTAAGAAATTTACTGCTTTGGAGGGGGGAGAAATATGTGTGTGTGTGTGTGTGTTTCTTTCTTTACAATTTTGAGAGCTAGTTTCTTCTCACAACTAGACCAAAATGCACTCAGGATCTAGTGTGTTGTTCTGCTATGTTCACTTGTCTGATTATATTCCCTCTTTCTCTCTCTCTCTCTTTTTTTTTCTTTCAGTTTCTGGTCTCTTCTGATTTGTTTAGCATATATTTATCTGGGGTCAGTGTTGCTATTTTAGTATTTTATTCCCTTGTTCATTTATTCTTCTCTGGACAGAATGACAAGATGGAAAAACTCACCCCAAAAAAGAAAACAAGAGGCAGTACTGACTACCAGGGACCTAATCAGTATGGATATAAGTAAGATGTTGGAATTAGAGTTAAGAATAACAATTTTAAAATACTAGCTGGGCTTGAAAAAAAGCATAAAAGACACTAGAGAATCCCTTTCTGGAGAAATAAAAAAACTAAAATCTAACCAAGTTAAAATAAAAAAGGCTCTTCATGAAATGCAATAAAAAATGGAGGCTCTAACTTCTAGAATAAGTGGGGCAGAGAGAGAATTAGTGATATAAAAGACCAAATGATGAAGAATAAAGAAGCTGAGAAAAAGAGAGATAAACAACTACTGGATCATGAGGGGAGAAGTCAAGAGATAAGAGATACTATAAAGTGAAGCAATATTAGAATAATTGGGGTCCTAGGGGTGTCTGGGTGGCTCAGGGGGTTAAACCCTCTGCCTTCGACTCAGGTCATAATCCTGGGGTCCTGGGATCAAGCCCCACATCGGGCTCCCTGCTCAGCAGGGAGCCTGCTTCCCCGTCTCTCTCTGCCTGCCTCTCTGACTACTTGTGACCTCTCTCTCTCTGTCAAATAAATAAATAAAATCTTTAAAAAAAAAAAAGAGCAATTGGGGTCCTAGAAGAATAGAAAAGAGAGATGGGGGGCAGAAGGTATACTGGAGCAAATTATAGCAGAAAATTTCCCTAGTCTGGGAAAGAAAACTCAAGCCCAGGCGGCAGAGAGGACCCCCCCTTAAAAGCAATAGAAATAGGTCAACACCTTGACATATAATAGTGAAACTTACAAATCTCAGAGACAGAAAATCCTAAACACAGCTCAGGACAAGAGGTCCTTAACCTGCAAGGGCAGAAACATAAGACTGGCAGAAGACCTATCCACAGAGACCTAGCAGCCCAGAAAGGACTGGCATAATGTATTCAGGGTGTTAAATGAGAAAAATATGCAGCCAGGGATACTTTATCCAGCAAGACAGTCATTCAGAATGGAAGGAGAGATAAAGAGCTTCCAAGACAAACAGAAACTAAAAGAATTTGTGATCACTAAGCCAGTTGTGTAAGAAATATTAAGGGGTTATACAAAGGTGCATTTTTCCCTCTTTTCTCCAAGAAGAGGATCTGGGGAAGTTATTCTTTTTCTTGCATGAAATACCATGGTGGGAAATAGGGGTACAATGGTTGATGTACATATCCTAGTGGTATGTACCCCACAAATGTATATTTGTGTCACTCTGAACTTGTGAGACTTGTTTCAATACTCAACTAACCTTCCAATAAAATTATAAATTTCCTAATTTCCTTTTCACCACCTCTTGGCCACTTAATCCGTCTGCATCCATGGGCTCAGGCTCCCACAAGGTCCACCAAAGAATCAGGCTTACATCATGTTATTGCCGTTATTATTGCCAATGTTACCTAACCTGAGCATCTACCTTGTTTCAGACTTTCAGACTGCCTGATCATAAATGTGTGGTTACCACTTAGTCTATGTCTTGATTTCCTATATATCTGGTCTCAAAACATTGAATATTATTTCTGGATGATCCAAGACTGGAGCCACATGAAGACATTTGCTTTCAAACTTCAACTTTCAGAGTTGTCAGAGTGGTATCATGCAGATCCCTACCTGGACCCCAAGGAAATATGACGTGGTTAGAAGGCAAGTGTTCTTACTGGAGGAAGTGCAGTCTCCAGACAGAGAGCCATTGGTGATAAAAAAGATGAGACAAAAGTGAGTGGGGACCAGTCAGGGGACTTCAGTTTGTGTGAGCAGAACAGTAAGAATCCATATAACTAAAAAGAGATGTGTTATTTCTAGGTGGTCCTCCCAAAAATAATGCATCCTATTTTCACACTTGGAGATGGTTTGCTTGTGAGATTAAGGTGCCTCTTTGTACAACGTCAGGAGTTGACTAATTTGATCCTGGAAATGTGATCTACAGAAACCATTGAGTGTACTTACAAATTCAAGAGAAAGGTATTGAAATAGCAGCTGAAATAGATGAATGCTTTTTCCCTTGGGAGCAATGAAAAGCAAAGAGTAAGAAGTTAACAATGCTTCACCATTGAAGAAGCAAAGAGGCCCCAGTTAATGTAATATCCTGTTCCATTTAATAAGCATATCCCATGAGATACTCAAGAGGTTGACACAGTATTATTATTTTATTCTGCTATGTCCTAGAGTACTGTGAAGTGCCTATAGTTAGTTAAATGGAGAAGTAGGGCAGGATCCCTGCATTGTGGAGCTCAAAATCTTTTAGGGAAGATAGATGTGTAAGCAAATAATTTCAATTCTATGATTTAAGTGTTTTAATTCAAAGTGCCGTGGAAATCAGAGGAAAGAGTCTAATCTTCCTAGAAGAGTCAGGGAAAACTTCGCATGGGACAGTGTTCTAAAAAATAAGGAAAATTCATCCACCCAGATAGCCAGCCTCCTGTTCATCCATTTATTAGGTATGTGTTGAGTACCTCTGACTATTCTAGATGCTGTGGACGCCCACTGAACAAGACAAACCAAGTCCTTCTTTGAGTGATGTTGACATTCTGGTGGGTTACCAAGAGAAATGCAGAATGGCTCCAAAAAACCACCCAATATCCACCTTCAGGCCTCATTTCTTCTCCCATGGGTATTTTCCTACTGAGCCCAGAGTGCCCTGACCACTTAAACCAGAGCATTTCCATCCTTTTGGTTAAGTACAGTTCTCATCATGAAACCAAAATGCCAATGAATTGTGTACCATCACAGTGGGATAATTCCAGAAGGGCATGATTGGATAAAATCAGGTTTCTAAAAATGCAGAGCTGAGAATCAATTTCAAGCAGAAATAAAAGTGAGAAACGGGGTGCCCAGCTTGACATGAGAACTCCTTACCTTATATTACCAGTGGAGGTCTTTTATGCCAGTGGAAAAATGGGCTCTCTTTTCCAGGAAAAAAGTATGTGGAAGAGCAGCAGGAGTTTCTCCAAGACTCCTAGGAAGAATTCCCAACACCCAGCATCTAACAGAAGTGAATCAAGCAAAGTATCTCATTTCATATTCTCCCAGGCCCCTGAGTCTTCACACCCAAGATGCCTTCCATGCTGGCTGCAACCAGGGTCATTCTGTGATTCCCAGTGTAGAGAGCTGCAGGACCTCAGAGAAAGCAGGGCTTTTTTGTGATAACCACTTCCTGAAAGAACACTCCGCGTCTTTTGTCCAAGAGGGAAGTGGAGGAACCCAGGGCCAGCACCTCCCCTTTTGCACCCCTTCTGGGGTTGAGACCTGTTTCACGGTGTTTGAAGGTGACAAAAGAAAACGTTTCTAGAGAAAGCTAAAAAGTTTCCCCACCCCAGCATAAGGGAAACATTCAAGCCAATGGAAGCAGCAGTTTTGAGCTAGACTAGCCATTAAAATTTTCATGTTACATCTACAGAAATGACCACAATTTCATAAGAGGCAAGAGAACTGCAGTTAGAAGCTTCTGCAAGGCACAGTTGGTGCCATTCTGAAAATTCATATTTCCTGTTTGCCAACATGTCTGCTTGCAGTCTCTCAAGCTGCTAATTACACCGCAAGTGTTACACACCAACTTTTCCTCATATTTATAGTGTTCGTTTCTTTTTAAAGTTATTCAAGTAATATGTTTGTTGTCAAAAATGTAAAATAACAGATATGCATAAATAAGAAAAATCAAAATTCCCCATCATTCCATCTGAATACAAGCACTGTTGGCACTTTGGTATATAGCCTTCTAGCCTTTTTTCTGTGGTGAGGATGAGCTTCTCAACATCCGTTCCACCCCATACCACTGTAGAACATCCATGCAGATTTCTTGGGATTTACCCCACGTCTACCTCCATTAGGGAGGAACCTAAACCATTCAGCCTGGTTTGGCTAAAGTAAATTACAATGATCTTAGGCTCTTGCCACAGTGTTTGTTTTAGGGTTCAGCACCTAATCCAGACCTAAGCCAATCAATGCAAAGCCTTCCTCTGGCCACAGGGAAAGGCACGTGATCAAGATGGTCCAATCAGAGCAAAGCCTAGGACTCCCACTGAAGCGAAGCAAAGGACTCCCACTGAAGGGAGCAAAGTTTAGGACTCCCTAATCCGTGTTTGGACAACGGGGAGCTGTTGGTGGCCAGCTTGCCAACACAACACAAATCCGCTTTCAGCTGAGGCAGACGCTTCAGAAGGCAGAAAAGAGATCTAAAAAAAAAATTGGGTTTTTAAAGAACTTTCAGAGCTGCTAAATTAAACTAACACCAAAACCTATCTTACTTCTGGAGTTTCTACTTATACCGAACGAATACATTTGCTTGTCGAAGTGAGTTTAAATTGAATTTTCTGTTACTGGTAACTTGCATCTTAAATGACTCATGGAGATATTTTTATTAAAATCAAGCCATATTGCACACACTAGTTATAACTTCCTGCTTAAAAATACATAATAACCATCCTTTCTTTTTAAGATCAAGATATTTTTACCAAATTATTAATTGCTTCAGAGTAGTCCATTATATGGACAGACGTTAAATTACTTATCCAGTTCCCTTTGGTGGGGTATTTATATTGTTTCTGGGTTTTTCCATATTATGCAAACAATTCTGTGTTGAGTTTTCCAAATATGAGAGAACATACTTCTTCCTTAGGACACATTTCTACTGTAGAATTTCTGATTCAAAGTATGTACTTTTTCAAGGATTTTGAATCGTATTGCCAAATGGCTCTCCCAAAGGTTTGTTACAGCTATATCCCAAGCAACAGAGCATGAGGATGCCCAAAAAACCTCCCTCCTCCCAGCCAAGAACCCACAATACATACAAAGTTTCAACACACATACCCTCTGTCTATATGATAAATGGTTTCCCATGACTGTTTAATTTGCATTTAAAAAATCATATAGCAGGGCGCCTGGGTGGCTCAGTTGTTAAGCGTCTGCCTTCGGCTTAGGTCATGATCCCAGAGTCCTGGGATCGAGCCCCACATCAGGCTCCTTGCTCTGCAGGAAGCCTGCTTCTCCCGCTATCATTCCCCCTGTTTGTGTTCCCTCTCTTGCTGTGTTTCTCTCTGTCAAATAAATAAAATCTTTAAAAAAAAAAATCATATAGCATGTTTACAATGTTTACTTTTTCTATGTGTATTTGTTTGTTGTATTCCTCTTTTTCTAAATTGCCACTGCCCTCCTTTGCCCGTTTTTTAAAAAGATTTTATTTATTTGAGACAGAGAGCGTGAGCAGTGGGGAGAGGCAGAGGAAGAGGGAGAAGCAGACACCCCACTGAGCCTGGACGCCCCCCCCCCCCCCAGGACCAGGACCTAAGCTGAAGGCAGACATTTAACCAACTGAGCCACCCACGTGCCCCAACTCTTTGCCCATTTTTAATTGAAGCATTTGTTTC
>CM053605.1:5926731-5952032 GCA_028646535.1 Procyon lotor | reverse complement strand
GGGGGGGGAAGCAGGCTCCCCGCTGAGCAGAGAGCCCGATGTGGGGCTTGATCCCAGGAGGCGCCCCTGAGACTCTCTCTTCTTTCTCCTTCCCTCCAATTCATGAATCACTCCCTGCAAATCTCATCCTTTTGGAGCCTCTCAGGCCTCCGGGTTTTCCGTTAAATTTAAACAAAACACGGGTGTCTACTGTTGCTCTGTGGTGCCACTTGGGCGCCTCAGTCAGTTAAGCATCTGCCTTGGGCTCAGGTCACGATTCCAGGGTCGTTGGATCGAGTCCCGCATCAGGCTCCTTACTCAGCAGGGAGCCTGCTTCTCCGTCTGCCTGCTCTACCTGCCACTCCCTCTGCTTGCTCAACCTCTGTCTCACTCTCTCTGACAAATAGATATAATAAAAATCTTTAAAAAAAAATAAAATAAAATAAAACAAAATGCCCGGAAGCAAAACAAATTTCAAGCCAGGAGTACACCCTTCTGATCCCCAAAGCAGAGTTTTTGTAAGGAAAAGGGAGCCGACGACCCACGGTGCTGGACTGAACAAATGAAAAGATGTTGACGCACAGCAAATGCTTTGCCGTCGGCAATCGGAGGAAGCTGACATCCAGAGCGGGAAGTGGGACACGAGCAGTGAACAGGAGGATTCTCCCAGGGCCTGGAGGAACAGAGCGGGGCCTCCGCCCCACCCAGGGGGCAAGAAACGTCACCCCTGCAAGCATTCCAAGTACCCGTTACCCAAGGCATTGGGGCCCCGCCATCCAGGATCAATCACATGGGAACCACGGAATCAACAGTAACACAAGGCACACAGGCCCCATATCATTCTGGATCCTTGTCCAGGATGGCAAGGGATGGATCTTAACCCAAACTGCCTCAAGAGCACACACTGGTTCACGTAACAAAAAGCACAGATTCTGGAAAGCACTGCTGGGCTCAGATGCTCAGACGAGGGCATCATTTCTTTGTGTTTCCAATTCATGGTTCTGTTCTCTCTAACCTTAGATTGTGTACCATCCCCATGTCCTATGTGGTAGCAAAAGCTCCCCCCAGCAGTTTGAGGCTTTGGTCCCACAAGCTTAGTGAGGTCAGCAGAGAATGCCTCTTTTCTAATAGTTAAGCCCAAGATCTGGGATTCAGTGATTAGCTTGGTTTGGGTCATGAGGCCATTCCTAAGCCAATTTCCGCACAGAGGGCAACAAGAATGGAGAGATGTTAAGTTTTCAAAGGAAACTCCTTGTACTTTTTCTGCATTTTCTGGGACTGCATGAGATCCAAAACCAAAGGCAGAGAAACAAGAAAAGAAAAAAGCAATGAGATTAGCCAGTTTCCTGCAACATTGTTAACGAAGGCCACAATAACACTGTTTGATACTAAATGGAATTCGGCACCGGAAAAAAATTTAGTTAGCAAGTAACTGGGAATACTCCTGCCCTGCTAAGTGCCAGACATTGTTCTAAGGACTTTACATACTTTAAAAATTCTTCTTTACTCCTAAATACTTCAGGGAGCATTTCCTAAAAACAAGGACATTCTCTCACGTAACCAAAGTACAATTTTGTCACGTAACCGAAGTACAATTTTCAAAATCAAAAATGTAACGAAGTTATAACACTGTTACCTAATCTCCAGACCTGAATCAGATTTAGCACTAGGACTGGGAAAAACAATCTGGGCTCCCACATTGCATTTAGTTGTCACATCTCTCTCTTCTCCTTTAATCTGGACTGTTCCTGGATCTTTGTCTGTCTTTCATGACACTTGCCTTTTTTTCTTTTTCTTTTTTTTAAGATTTTATGTATTTATTTGAGAGAGAGTGAGTGAAGAAAGAGAGCACATGGGGGAGGAGAGCCAGGAGAGGGGGAGAAATGTACTTCCAACTGAGCAGGGAGCCCGCTGCGGGGCTTGATCCCAGGACCTGGAAACCGCGACCTGAGCCAAAGTCAGACTCTTAACCGACTGAGCCACCCAGGCGCCCTGACGCTCACCTTCTTGAAGAGTACAAGGAAGTTATTTTTTTGGAATATCCCTTAATTCGAGGCTGTCTGCTGTTTCCTCCTGATGAGATTTAGTTTATGTGTTTTTTGTCGAGAGTCTCACAGAGGAAATGCTGCCTTTCTCAATGCATCAGCTCGGGAGGCATATGTCCCTTGACTTTATATGATGTAAATCATTTACACCTCACAACAACCCAGGAACTAGATATTCTTTTTCTCTTCCTCTTACTTCTTTCTTCCCATTTTACAGAAGAGGATACCGAGATGTGCAGAAGCTGAGTCACTTCAGTAAGAGGTGAATAAAGTAATGAACGTTGGGCTTTGAATCCAGGTGATGAGGTTCCAGGGTTTATGCTCTTAACCTCTAATTCATGCTGCCCCTCAAAAGGGCCGCCATCAGGCCATCTTCTCTCTGCAGTAGAATTCGTTTAAATGACGCCATTCTCACTATGTCAGAAAGAAGTCCCCTGATTACATGCCAAGCCATGTGCTTTGTGGGCATTAGCCCACTTGATCCTCACAATAACCCTTTGCTCTGGTCCTGTCATCCCATCAACTCTATGGCTAATGCCCAGGCCACATAAACACAGAGGGGAGAGTGGAGTCCAGCCCCGGTCTGACGGACCTCACAACCTAAATATCTAAGCAGCATGTGCTCTTGGCTTCTGCCACACATGCTCTGCTGCTTTGCATCCAGGAAGAGGACAGCTCTTTGGTTTTCATAGTCATTGGTTGACACAGTCCTAGGAGTTTCCTAATGCTGGCCTTTGGCTTTCACAATATATTGAAGTCAACTGATCTTCTCTTGCAGAGGAACCTACGTAGACCCAGCTGGGGAACCTGCCCAGAGAGCAAGGTTACAGAAACCGTCTGGGGCTGGAAGAGCCACGGATGTCCCAGAGAGAGCACGGGAACCCCAACTTGCCATCAAGATGAAGAGGAAAACTGGAAACTGCAGACACAAGGCCAAGTCCACATGAGCAAGAGTCAGACAGAAAACACTGTGGAGGAAGGCCCGAGGGCAGGACAGAACAAAGAGGTCCAAGAACATTGCCACATGGGCTGAAGAGTTGGAGCCCACAGTGACATCTCACTGATCTGTTTCCTAGGTTGTCTGTCGGACTGGAAGGTACAAGGTAGACGCATAAGAAATCCACTGAAAGTGATCATAGAAAACAGAGTCAGAGAAAAAAGAGCCATCCACCTCCTATGTAAAGTGAAAGAGCCTGTCTACCAACTCTCCCTTAAACTATATATTGTCCTACCATAGCTTGTATTCATTTTGACGCAGAGCACACTTGTCCCACAAGAAGAGAATGGCTCAAGTGTCTCCATCCAAACTCCTTGTCTCTTAGGTTCATAGCATTCACATCTCATCTCTTCAACTGGATTCATCAGAAACATTTGCTCCTATAAATAAAGACTGAGATCATGCCTGACAAGAGAAAATCCTGGATCTTTCTCATTTCAGGTCATAAAGTCCCAGACTTAGTCTTATTCATTAGTGATCTTCTCAATGAATATGATGTGGAGTTGACTTTTGAACATAGAGCATGAATGTTTAATGTCAACGATCCACTTCTGGACATTCAAAATATTTAAAAAATAGTATATGTTACAAGTGTACTGTGCTTTAAAGAAAGTGATAAAATTTAAATCTAAACCTATAAAACAATGAAGTTGGTATAGAAATATATCAGCACGTGAGTACTCTTCTAGCCTCAGAAGGATTCATTGGGCATTTCCATTAGTGCATACCCTGAGAGCATTTAAAATGAGACTAGATCTACTAGCAACTTTTTGGGAAAATGGATATTGAATAAAAGAAGAAACACCTATAGAGGCACCTGGGTGGCTCAGTTAAGCATCTGCCTTTGGCTCAGGTCCTGATCCGGGGGTCCTGGGATAGAGTCCCGCATCGGGTTCCCTGCTGGGCTCTCACTCCCCTGCTTGTGTTCCCTCTCCCTCTGTCTCTCTATCAAATAAATAAAAATCTTTAAAAAAAAAAAAGAAAGAAGAAAGACTTATAACTGCAAGAAAAATATTTAATGATTTGCTTACTAACATCACTGATTTCCTTAAAGTCTTTAAACATCATGTACAATATTAACCAACAAAATTATCATACAATGCCCACAACCTGAACATTACTTCTTTTAAGACACATGTAGGAGAAAGTGTTTAATTCCCAAGTTAGGGACAGCACTGGCATTTTTACAACTTCTACTCTTATGAAGTCACATGTTACTCCATGAGGATATTGATTATTTCTATCAGAAAGGAAAATGTAAGACCCTTGGAAGACAGCTAAAGACAGAAACGCGTCGTTGATTTTGCTATATTTCACTCTTGATCCATCTTCGAATTTGAATCCATGGAAAATGTAAGCTTGCAACTACCTGGGGCAGGAGAAGTTCTGCTGGTGCTTGGGGATGAAGTCTGGGGAGGTCCTACACCAGGAAGAAAATACCAACCTGAGTGTTTGGGATTTCTCTTCATGTCCTAGCTTCTAACACCCCTTAGGAAAAGCAAATGGCCTTCTCATTCACAAACCAGACCTGTGGGCAAAACCTGGGGCTCTCTCACAGTCTGTGTTTCAGACAGCTATGGGTAGGCAGTGACAGAAGGGGAGGGTTGCAGGAAACCACAGAGCAAGACACAGGCTGATGAACTGGTAGGCATGAGACAAGTATGTAAGCAGCACGTCGGGACCATGAGTGTACGGATACTCTTGCTTAAGATGAGGCTAGGGAAGGTATTTAAAGGGAAGAACAGAGTTGTGTAATTAACTTTGTATCTTGGACTTCGGGTACATAGAAGTGGATTCACCTTCATGCTTAGATCATAACCCGTTCTCAGCACTGCTTATGGGTCAGTAAACCTCCTGGGAACTTTTCTGCAATCTGAAACCAGTCTCCGTAAGCATGGAGGCCAGAGAGAGACCAAACAAAGAGGCAAGCCACTCCAGGTTGGGAAGTGGCAGCTTTAATAAGCAAAGGGAACTCACACCCGAGGCTTGACCTGCATGCCAAATCTTAAGTTTATAAAGAGGCCTTCACTGGGTTCAGTCACAGATACTCTGCTGGTGTTCTCCATGCCACATACTCTTTCAAGACTATGTCCTCGGAGCAGACTCTGGGAACGGGAAAAGCAAGTGGAACCCACATTTCAAGGACTGGATGGATGAGGGGGTCTCCAAGGGCCCAGGTCTGGCTCATGGATGAGCAGGTGGTCTCATCTTCTCGATGATCTCCCCAACGCTCCACCCCTCATGACCAGCTCTTCCAGTTTCTATGGCTCCCCCTCCCCCCCGCTGCAATGGCCCTGAGCGGTCAGCAGGCATTTCACTGGCGTGAAGGTGGCTCCTTCGTCATCTGTCCAGCTGCACTGGGGGCAGATGCCATCAATACAAGCAGATGTAAGAGGAAAAACAGAGTAAGACAATGATCCCCCAAATGGGCGACGACTTCTTTCAACTAAGAGCCTCATGATCCTAACTACCGATTATCAAGTCCCCTAAGCTAGGGATAGGATATCTCAAGGCGTTCACTTGTGTCCCCATGTGATTTAAAAAAGAGATATGGTAGCAGATTCATCAGGTATGAACAGAACACATTCTGCCTGGATGAGACAAGTACCTCCGTAGACTAATAATGTCTGGGGCAGTAATCATGTCTCAGAGATGCTGTCAGTTGACATACCGATAAGAGACAGAACATGCTCATCTGGCCTTGAGGAGAGAGAGCTTGGCAGACTTAGAAACTTGACCTGGGTGTACATAACAACGTACATAACACCTGTTGGCTAGGGCAGGCCCAGGTGCGGTGCATCTTAATAGGTCCAGCTTGCTTTAGGACAACAGGATCCCCGTGGAGATTGAGTAGTTCCCCCTCACCCAGGGGTGCAAAGAAACTTGCCCTTCGTGGTAGGACATCCCATTGCACATTTCAGTAAATAACTCCTTTCCATGTGTGCTGGGCTTGTGTTCTTGGCAGCACAGGAGGCAATCATGGTGAGAGTTGGGCAATGGCTGACTGGCTGACTTCCATACCTTCATGGTATTGGATGCCTCGTCAGCAGTCCCTAGTCTGCTATATGGGGCAATAGGCCCTCCTGGTTGGTCATTTAAGTGCAGGGCACCTGGGTGGCTCAGACAGTTAAGCCCCCAACACTTGATTTTGGCTCAAATCAGGGTCTCAGGGTCGTGGGATGGAGCTCTGCGTTGGGCTCAGCATGGAGTCTGCTTGGGATTCTCTCTCTCCCTCTCCCTCTGCTCCTCCCCCAACTCACATGAGCTCTCTCTCTCTCTAAAATAAGTAAATAAAATCTTTTTCTAAATAAATAAATAAGTGAGAGAATGAACGTATTTAAGCCTGGGACAATACTTTAGTCCACTTGGCCAAGGTGGTATTACCTGTTAACAATTTCATTTGCTGGGACGCCTGGGTGGCTCAGTCGGTTAAGTGTCTGCCTTTGACTCAGGTCATGATCCCAGGGTCCTGGGATGAAGCTCCACATCGGGTTCCTTGCTCAGCAGGGAGCCTGCTTCTCCCCCTGCTTGCTACTCCCCCTCCTTTTGTTTGTGCCCTTTCTCTCTCTGACAAATAAATAAATCTAAAAAAAGGCGGGGGGAAACTCTCTCCGATCCCCTCCCTCCTTGGCAGCATTGTATATCACTCGCTTTTCTCTGCACGCAGTCTGCTATATCTACTGGAGCTCCTATCCTTGCCAGGAGTGTCAGTGCTTCAAGAGCTAGGACACGAAAGGGCTGCAAGCAAGGGCTGCCTGAGGCTCTTAAAAATGCACCCAATGTCCTTCCATGGCTCATGAGTAATCACCAGCCGGACCTGGTCTGAGCTCAGCCCACTGGCTGCTCTGGGAAAGGCTTTACCTAGAGGAGCACTCTGTGTACTACCACCGGCTCTACAGGGGTACCTTGGGTGTCCGCCTCCTTCTAGACCTGGAACCAAAATCCTCGGGGCACCACCCCCCACTTTGTTATCTCTGCCACAGTGCCTGACCCCTACCTCTGGAGTCACTGACACATCTACCCCAACAGTAGCTCTGCTTGAGTTTTCATCGGTTTCATTAGGGTTTTTTGTTTTAGTTTTTGCCTTTTTTTTTTTTGATGATTTTATTTATTTATTTGGCAGAGAGAGACACAGCGAGAGAGGAAATTCAAGCAGGGGGAATGGGAGAGGGAGAAGCAGGCTTCCTGCCGAGCAGGGAGCCCGACACCGGGCTGAATCCCAAGACCCTGGGATCACAACCTAAGCAGAAGGCAGATGCTTAATGGCGGAGCCACCCAAGTGCCCCTTGTTTTTGCCTTCTTACACGTGGCTTGCTGCTCTGATCCTCAGTCCCAAACACGCCCTTTTTTGCCAGGTGGTCTAAGAGACAGAGGCACCGTGCCAGGTGGGGAATAAAAGTCCTCTAAACCACCCCCCCAAATGCTTACAAAGCCTTGCACCTCTTTCACGTTCTTAGGGGTTGGATAAGTTTGCACCTTATTAATCACAGCCTTTGGGCAAAGTGCACCTTACCCAACTATGTGACACTCCACACCTTACTTTGGTACTTGGGCCTCAATTTGTCTGTGGGATCACTGCCATTCTCTGCCTCACAGGTGCTCCAGCAAAGCCTGTGGGCTGTCCTGCAACAGAGACAAGTCTTTGTATGTTAACATTGTATCAGCAACGTAATGAGCCCATTGTACCGATGTGGGGGAGGACAGCAGGGAGGGGTGTCCAGCGGCCATCCCAGGACATAGTTGTGAAGTATGCGGGTAGCCTTCAGGGAGCACCTGAAAGTTTCATCACTGTCCCTCCCACACGAAGGCAAATTATCTTAGTTATCAGAAACCTGTCAAAGTCTTTTCCAGAAATTTCCTTAAAGCTGAAGCACTTTTGCAGGAACGCTTTTTGCCAAAGCATCAGAGTGAAACAGTAATCATCTGCAAATGGCAAAAGGCTTTAAAATGGCCATGGCGACAGATCTGATGGGAGTTCGTCCTTATGCAATCGACAAAGGAACGTCTGCAGCGGTCTGCATTGTTATTTATTTTTATTATCATTTTTTTTTTTTTTTTAGCAATCTGTATTTTCAAAAAGCCTTCCCACCTTTTCTCTTCAGTCTCAGTGGGCAATGTTTTCGTTATCTCCTGGGGTACTTACTTTTCAAAGACCTGCTAAGGTTTACAACTTCAAGGGACAGAGAATGAAGGCAGAGCTTTCTCCTAGGAGTTTTAGGGGCAATTGCTATTTTAAATTTTCCTTCGTATTACAGATCGGAAGGCATAGGGGACTTCATCTGTCTTACCGTCCATCATGACAGCATCCTCTTCTTCATTTCCATCACTTTCTCAGAGATTCTACCTCTCAGTGTCCTAATCGGGCTTTGTCATCAGTGCCTGGCCCTGAATCCATGGCAGGTGGTGTCATCCTCGATCTACAGAAGTCCACCCTGCCGTGTCTAACTTGTCATCTGTTTTCCCGCCTTGTCTGCCCGCCCCAAGCAGGGACGGGGAAAAGAGAGGGAGAATCTTAAGCAGGGCCCATGCCCAGCACAAAGCGTGACACAAGACTTTATCTTACAACCCTGAGATCGTGACCTGAGCCTAAATCAACAGTCAGAGGCTTAACTGAATGAGCCACCCAGGCGCCCCACTTCTTCTAGCTTTCAATGTAAGCTTCAGCCTCTGGGTTGGCACTGGGGGCCCGGAGGAGTGGAATTGCAGGGTCATTTGGCAATTCCTTGTTTTAAACTTCCAAGGGACTGAAAATTTTTCCACAGCAGCTGCACTCTTTTGCACTCCCACCAACGGAACAGGAGGGTGCTAATTTCTCCACATCCTCACCAACACTTACCGGTCAGGCCGACACAGAATTGACCATCAGTGTCCCTGCCGTAAACTTGGAGGGGCGTGGGTGGGGATGACTTCTACACTGAGGAACAGACAGAACACCATCCCTGAGGCAACGATGGAGTTTTCGCATCATCTTCACATCTGGACTGACTTCCTAGCCCTTCTGCTCAAATGAAGCAGTCAAGGTGACACGTTAGGGTATTCCTCAAAAGCCTTCAATATCTGGGGCGCCTGGGTGGTTCAATCAGTTAAGCATCCAACTCTTGGTTTTGCCTCAGGTCATGGTCCAGTGGGTGGTGAGATCGAGCCTGCGTTGGGCTCCCTGCTCAGCAGCGAGTCTACTTGAAGATTCCTTCCCTCTGCCCCTCCCCCTACTCGCAGTCTCTTTCTCTCTCTCTCTCTCTTTCTCAAATAAATATTTAAAAAAAAAAAAAACTTCAATATTCTGCGCTAGCAACTTCCTCAAAATCTGATTTTATCCCAATCTATGCTTTATCCACACCATTAAACCCCCGAAATTAAGGCACAGATTGTTCAAATTATTAGTTTCACCCCTAACTCCAGTTATGAAATCAATTGAGTGCATGACTAAAACTAAGAGATAAAAAAATAATAGATGAATAAATAACCCTAAGAGAAACAGCTCCTGGAGGCAGTTCTCGAAACGTTTCATCTTCTTAAGGGACAAGGTTAATGTTACCTGATATAATTCAGTGAAAGGTAAAACTACTATTGGAACAACATGTCATTTGCCTGAAAATCAGGAAATAACAGAAGGTTCCTCTACAGCCGATCCATGAGAAGAGTTTAGTGCTTGTCTTTTACATTCTGACTTAGAGTGGATTTCTAGTTCTTTAACCCGGATGTCCCAACTGTTGGATCACAGTTAGACCCTTTGCTCTGGGCCTGCTCTGCAGCGACCTGTGTCAGCGAGAGACCCCCTAGGCAGGTGAGAGCAGTGACACCTATGAAGGAGAATAATTTACCGGAAAGCCTTCTATGGGAAATGAAATCAGTATTACAAAGAGGTGTCTCCACATCCTTGTTCACAGTGGTGTTATTCATGTAATCAAGCTATGGAAACAACCTAAGTGTTGATGGATGAATGGATAAAGAAGATAGCATATTATTCAGCTATAACAAAAGAAGAAGGGGGCGCCTGGGTGGCTCAGTCGTTAAGCGGCTGCCTTCGGCCCAGGTCAGATCCCAGGGTCCTGGGATCGAGCCCCGCATCAGGCTCTCTGCTCTGCAGGAAGCCTGCTTCTCCCGCTACCATTCCCTCTGCTTGTGTTCCCTCTCTCACTGTGTTTCTCTCCGTCAAATAAATAAAATCTTTAAAAAAAAAAAAGAAGAAGGACATCCTGCTATTTGTAACAACAGAGACAGACCTGGAAGACATTACGTTACATGAAATAAGCCAGACAGAGAAAGACAAATATTGTATGCACTACGCCAATCCTGACTCGCTGTCAGAAGCCTGCTTGGAGTGAGTGATATCTGAGGACGGCAGAAAGGACGACTAACCACCCATGTGCTTGCCTTCTGACCAGCAAATTAAAACACTTGGAACACATGAGCCTAGTGCCTCATCAAAATGTCCTCAGTCAGCCGTCATTTCTCACAATGTTCTCAATTATTTTTTAACCAGGGCCTGATATAAAAAAAATGGCAATCTGAAAGACATGTAAATATTCCTTTTTGCGAAGAAGAAAACGAAACACAAAAAGAAGGAAGGATGCTAGGTGGCAATCTGTGGTAGGCAGAATGACGGCCCTCCAGAGACGGCCCCGTCCTAAGTCCTGGCAGCTGTGACGATAATAGGTCGCATGGCCAAGGAGGAATTAAGGTGGCAAGTGGCATTAAGATTATTCAGCTGATCTCGAAACGGGGGGAGTGTTTGGATTATCCAATAATCCAACTACCACTGGGTAAACCAATGTAATCCCAAGGTCCCTTAAAAGTGGAGGGGAGACGGAGGGTGATGTGAACCAAAGAGAAAGGCAGAGGATGATGGAATGCCACTGGCTGTGAAGATGGGCATAGTGACCGCAAGCCAAGGAACGCAGACACCCTCTCAGCCTGGTGGCTTTTCCCTGGAGCCGCCAGAGGCAACACAACCCTGCCAACACCTTGATTTCCGCCCAGTAAGCCCCATTTCCGGCCTCTGACCTCCAGAACTGAAAGGTACTAAGTCTGTGTTTTCAGCCACTGAATGTGTGGTAACTTATTACAACAGCACTAGAAAACGAGCACACACACCTTCGCGTGAGGTAAAACAGCACTGGCCTCGTTTCTGCACATTCACCTAACAGGTATTGAGAACTTTCCAAGGGCAAAGAATTTTATTGGGCACAGGGTACATGCACATGAAATGAAATTTGTGTCTGGCACCCCGGAATATTTGAAACTCAACGGGCAGACACTGACTGGGAAAGGAGCAATGAGAGGTGGGACCCACGGTAGGACGAAGAATTAGGGATTTTCAGTCCTCTTTGGCCAAGAATCCTGCAGGCCCTGCCCTTGCCCTGCATCTACAAGGTGCCGTATTTTGCGGCCCAGACTTCGCGAGGGTTTTGTTCCTCACGTCCCTGCTATCTCTATGAAATGGAAGGTTCTTTTCTCACGCGCATGTGGGGTGAGGTCTCAACCCCTTTCCTCCGGTTATAGAGGTGCAGAGCATCAGCGAGCCTCAGCCAAAGCTATAAACTTCAACCGGCCACAAGAGTGTGCACGTGAGATGACTGCAATTTTTTCCTGCCAAACCAGAATTAGCCGGTATAGGAATGAACGAGCTTGGAGATTTGAAATTGCACGGATTGGAAGAAAGCCCAGGTTAGGTTCGGGCACCTCCAAACGCACCCTTTTTAAAGCCACACGGACTGAGGCCTGGAGCTCGAAGCTCCACGCAACGCTCACCCGGCCTGGAAGCGATCGGCAGAGGAGCCCCGGCGCCCGGCAGCGAGCGCACGGAGCCGGCCCGAGAGCCGAGCCGCGGCCCCCGGCATCTCCATCCAGGATGCTGGGCGACGTTGCAACAGCTGTCTACGCCCAGCCGCTCAGGGGGCTCCGAGGCAAGCAGCGAGTTCGGGGGTCGGGGCCGGGAGCCGAGTGAGGCCGCAGCCCCGCGCGCCGCGGGCGGTGAGTATCCCGAGGCCGTGCGGCCCCGAGAGGCACCCTGGTGGCCGGGGACCTCGGCGAGGCGCGGCGCAGGCCCGGGGCAGGGCCGGGAAGGCTGCCGGGCGGTGGCGGCCAGGGCTGCTCCGAGGCGCGGGGGTCGCGGGCGGCGGGCGAGGCCACCGCGGGGCGGGCGGGGAACCTCCGGCCGGGGCGGAGCGTGGGGACGCGCGCCTCGCTTCCCCCGCGGCCGGGGCCCCCCGCGTGCGTTCGGCCGGGCGGCCGCTCCCGCCGCCCCGAGCCCAGTTTGGAACTGGAACCACGCAGTGGCGGAGCGGAGAGGGAGAGATCGGAGGCTGCAGTTAGGGGACGTTCGGGGGAGCGGAAGCCTCCTCGCGCAGGCGGCCGGGACTGCGCCGGGCCCGCTTCCCCGCGGAGCTGGCGGGTCCCGAGCGGGCGGGAGGACGCCGGTGCGCGCGACGGGGCTCTCCGGGTGCCGGGGAAGCGGGGCGCGCGCAAGCCCAGGGCGTGCAGATGCCCGTCCCCCCGTGGGGAGGAAAGGGAGACCCACGGGGGCGAGGGACGCGGGGCGGCCATTACCCGGCCGGACAACGCCAAGGCCATTGGCGAGCTTTTAGGAAACTGAATTGTGCTTACCAATTAAGTCGTTTTCTTTCCGCGGGAAAGTTGATGCAGGCTAATTAGCAAGGATGTGTGAGGATTATTATTGAGGATTAGGAAGAGTCCTTTTTGGCTTGTCCTGCGTGTGTGTGTGTGTGTGAGAGAGAGAGAGACAGAGACAGAGACAGAGAGACAAAGAGAGACAGAGATGGGGAGGGAGAGAGAGAGAGAGAGAGAGGTGGAGGAGAGTGAATAAAGTAGGCTTTGGAGTCCCTCGGGCCTGGCTCCACTCCCTGCTAGTTTGACCTCTAAGCTTCACTGTCCTCATTCGACAATAGCCTCGGTTTCCTCGTCTGTGAAATGGGACATTAATGCCAACGGGACAGGATCGGTGTGGAGAAGCCACCCAGCACAGTCCCTGACCCACAAAAGGCATTTATATGTTCATTTCTTCCCAGTACGGCGTGAACCCAGGGGAAGTTTCCTTTTCTCCTGCACTGGCCTCCCTCCACTCAGCTCCCGAACCGTCGCGGTTCTAACCTCTTCAGCCTGCTGGGCTCAAGTGCTCCCCCTGAGGCCCAAGATTGCCTTGCACACCAGGTCTACAGGGCAAAAGAACCCTCAGCCCAGTTGGAGGCAGCCGCGCAACTCCCCTGCGTCTGATGAGAATCCGTTACCGTTCCCCTCTGTCCACCTGTCAGGAAGGTGGTTAATTTTAGTTTTAACTTGGCGCTTTCCCCTTTGCGCATCATTTATAAAGAACTCACCGCATCCCAACATCCTCATAGTAGCCAAATTAAAAGTGAATGACTTGCTTATAAAACTTACTCCGGTAACAGAGCTGTGAAAATTTAATTTGGAAATTTAATTTGGTTTTACATTTCAGCTGGCTCTAAATTATTTTCGCCTCAATCTGGTGGCACTTAAGCATGCAGCTGGCTTCCGTCTCATACCTTTCATGGGTTACATCATTCCCCTCCAGTCATGATGGTTCTTTCACCATTTATGAATTTGGGGAATTTGGGGCAAATGGAAGGTTAATTGTTGGTCCTATAATCTTCTTATTGCCTTCCTTCACCTCCTTCCCTGCAAGGCCCTAATGTTATACGCTGAGCTTCCAACAGGCCAGCCTAGAATGGGTTCCATCTTGACTAATGATCCTAGAGGAAGCCCCACACTCAATGCCTCCATTTACCCCAGTGTACCCCATGCGCGTTGATGTTTTACACCTGTGTCAGGATGTGGAGAAGGTAGGAGAGCTCGAAGGCCATGTGGTGGAGAAAGGCAGGGAGCCTAGGGACAGAGTGGTCCAGAATCTTCTCTGGTTCACTTGCGTGTACTCTCTCTCCCTCTCTCCCTCTCTCTTTCACAGTGTGTAGACTCCAATAATAATACTCAAAGAGTTATTTCGTTTCCTATAATTATGTAAATGCTAGAAAGCAGACTTGGGGGTGGAGGGGTTAGAAATTTATTTTTCTGTTGTGTTCTTTGTTTGTTTTAGTTAACCCGGTTGGGCAGTTAGTTAACTGTGATTAGTCAAAACAGGTATTGCTTATAGAGAGATTTAGATGGGAAATGCTGATGGTTCCTTTGCCAGGTGTATCTTTAGGGACCTCGTGAGGATGGGACAGAACTTCGTTTTAGCCACCCCCACCAATCTCCGCCGCATTAGCTGCTGGATGCTACATACACCCTCGAGCCTCTTGGATAAAACTTGGCAATTAAATGCTATTCGATGTCATTTATTTATGAACAAATAAAATGGAAATGTTGAGAGCAGTTCAATGGCAACTGCATCTCCCAACCCATAGAATAAATAATTCAGTGAGAATATCAAGCTCTTAACATTCCTTAGGAAAATGCTTACTATTTCAACTCATGGATTGAAAAACTGTAACTTTTGTGATATTCGTATTTCACACTTTTTCAGAGATGTGAGTGGGCTTTAGGAAAATGCCAAGTTGTGTTACTTTGTCTCACTCAACAGAGCTGAGCATTATCCCACAGATTCAATATGCACGATGTTATTACTTCAAGTGCCCTCCTTAATGCCCATCACCCAACTGCACTGGGTGTTATATGCAACTGATGAATCATTAAATTCTATCTCTGAAACTAATGAAAAAAAATTTTTAATTTTAAAAAATAAAAAATAAAATAAGATGATATTATTACTCACGTAGACCAGTCGCTCCCCTGATTCTTTGCTCTCTGGCTTCTTGGAATTCTACATACAAGTAGCAGAGGCAGAGGGAGGACAAACACTCAACAGCCCTTCCGATCCCTCTGTAGGTTTTATCTTCTGGGCCTTGTGCCAACGTAGCTCCTTTCTGGGCTGCCAGCTCTGGAAAGAAAGGGCTACCCCATCACTTCCTGTCCCCAGGCAGGCTGTCCTCTGGCTGGGGGAGAGCAGGGTAGTAGCAAGCTAGACTTCCCCAGGGAAGTGGCTCTTGAATCATCTTCCTTCTTTTTCACAATTCAGCCACTCATCTACCAGAGGCAAAAAGCTGATCCAGACGGTGTTGAAGAGATAGAGAGGGGGAGTTTTATTTTGTTAGCATAAAGTTAATATGTATTTATTATGGTTTTTGTTTGTTTGTTTCTTGCCAACAAGGTAGATTAAAAGGAGGAAAATTACTCTAAGACCATCATCCAGAGAATAATCTTCCTTAAAATTTTTCTGTTTCACTCCAGTCTCGGAGTGGATGGATACCTATTTTTAACAAAAACAACAAAGGGATTATTGCACACATCTGATCTTATAGCCCTCCCATGAATAATTCACACCTTCTTTCCATGTCTTCAAACAGCCTTGTACAATGATGGATTGATTTAACATATACTCTAATGTTGGAGATTAGAGATGCTTGCAAGGGAGGGGGGTTCTCACCGTGTCCAGGTTTCATTATTGTATTTAGCTGAATCTTGAAGGAAGAGCAGGAGGTTAGGAGAGAAGTGTGTTCCCAAAAGAGAGAAGAAGAGAAGGTCATGCCCCAAAGCTTAGGATGCTGTGCCAAGGTCAAGGTGCCTTAGCAGGGCTGGAGCACAGGGACCAGGGGGCAGATAATCTGCGGAGAACCTGGCAGTGGCAAAGGAGAGTTTGGGCTTGATCCCAAGGATATGTTGACAGCGTGGAGAAATCACATGACAAGATAGCATTTTATGCCTCGCAACTGTCTGCAGAGCAGGGAGGTGGGAAAGGACCCAGGCAGAGAGGAACAACGGGGGCAGGAAGTGTAGCTGTTGAGAATTGAATGGGTGTTTACAACATAGAATCACTTAAAAGATAAAAATAATAACGAGGACGAGGTATGAGAGAAAGGGAAAGTCGGGATGAGCCCGGGACAGATGCATTAAACCAATCTTCCACCGACATCCTTGGTTCCCCAGCGCCCATTTCTTCCCAACAAACTCTTAGCCAGACCAATAACATGGTCCAGGGATCATCCAGCTTTTCCTATGAAAGGTCCGAGAGTACGTATTTTAAGTTTCACGGACCACATAGCCTTTAAAAAAGGTAAAAACAATTCTTAGCTTGTGGGTGTGAGGAAAGAGGCTGTGGACACCGTGCAATCCACCACAGTCTGCTTCTCTGACCCCCGTACCCCCAAACCGTCCACCCTGGAACACTGCTAAGAAAATCCCCACCTTTGGAGGGGGTCCTCATGTATTTGGGATTATTTTTTAGACCTCCTACCTCCATGGCAACAACATGATTTTCAGTAACAACCATGTAGTGGCTCATAATAATCAGTATTTTCTTATTTTTTTCTTCTGCTTTAAAAGAATTCATTGGAAAAAAGAACAGATTTCTATTTTGAAGACGTTATTCACATTGAGTAAAACATTTCCTGTATGGACTGCACACTTCACTTTCCAAACGAAAGGTTTTCACCTCATCGTCTTGCCCTGTTTCACTATTTTACGTGTTAAACAAAGTAAAATCTCCAGGTAGGCATACGGAGTGACAGAAGAAGAAGTCATGTTCTGGTTCTTTGTCTCTACAGAGACTGTGCTGTTCCTCCACCTTGAATGTCCTGCTGAAGGTGGGGACGTGTGATACCTTGGGGGCTTCGGAGTTCCAACTCACAGGGAGTTCCAATAATTCTCAACTCCTGGGAACTTACTCTTTATTTATTTATTTATTTATTTTAAGATTTTATTTATTTGACAGAGAGAAACACAGCAAGAGAGGGAACACAAGCAGAGGGAATGGTAGCGGGAGAAGCAGGCTTCCTGCTGAGCAGGGAGCCCGATGCGGGGCTCGATCCCAGGACCTTGGGATCATGACCTGAGCCGAATGCAGATGCTAAACGACTGAGCCACCCAGGCGCCCCCTGGGAACTTACTCTTGAAGCACATGTGTGTAGCTCAGGCCACATACGTGTCAGGGTCAATGGTAGAACCAGAAGTTCTCTGAAATAGCTCCCGTGGATAATACATTGTCTACAGAAGGATAAGTAATAGCCGCATGCTGGTTGGAAGCTTACAGATAGAAAATTAAAAACATCATTGTTTGGAATTTTGACCGGCAAAAGATTTTTTCGGAAGAGGAGTATTTCATCAGTGATGTTGTCTAGATTTGCTGGCACATAGTAATCATAATAAAAAACAGACCAACTTTGAGTCGTTTGCTGTTGTTGGCTTGTTTTGTTTTTATTTTTTTATTTTTAATCTTATTTTATTTTTTCAGTGTTCCAAGATTCATTGTTCATGCACTATGAACATGAACATTCATTGTTCGTTGTTGTTTTAATGTTCTCCAATGGTGACTCTCGAATTGAGAGCTTCTGGGGCCGAGGGCTCTCGGTGCTCTGTCCCCGGAGCTGCCCACCTGCAGCTCTGCCCTGCTGTCTTGCTGGGCTCAGCTCCACCGTCAGAACTGCCCGACAATCGTTTCCACTCGTTGTGGGCAACACTCTCTTCCATTTTCCTGAATGTGGAGGACCCTTCATAACCACCATCCCCTTCATTCTCAGCCAGTGACCTCACTTCCATTCACCCAAGAATTAGACCACCGGGTGTAACTTCTCCTCCCCTACTTGGCATCATCATCTCCATCCACCTTCTGCTTTGCTCCTCCGATTAAGACCAATCGTCCTGTCCCACCACCTCCAAGATTACTGTCTCCATCTCTGTCTGTTCTTCTTTTACTCCTTATCCTCAGTTCTTATACATCTACTTAATTCTCATCCTAAGAAATAAAAATGAAACCAGAGTCTTCGCCTGACCTGGTGTTACTGCCCCCCTCCAGCTCCATCCAGCCTCCAAGCCTCTTTTCTGTGTCCTGTGTATCAGACCTGAGTATCACCATTATTAGAAAGCTCTGGCTCCCATTCTAAAAACAATTAATTGGGCTTCTGGTTTACCAGTCTCTCCTGAGTTGGGTTCATATGGGTTCGTCTTCTGAGGCAAATCCACTCTGCTGTACCAAACAAACTCAACGCTTGGACCCACCAAATGAGGACCAGATGCTCTGCCAAGGGCTCTACCAAGGTGAAGCTCCCCTGAAAAGCTGTTTAGAGCCATGTCTTCCTTCTGTGACATCTTTGGAGTCAAGAATAGCTGGGTTCAATTCCTTAGGTTCCTGGGTAGCCATGGCCAAATTTCATGGGAACTTGGGAAAGGCACTTCACTTCTCTGAGTCAATTTCCATTTTGTTAAAATATGGAAAATAATGCTTACATATAGGATGACGGTAGAGATGAAACAGGTTTCACAAAAGCGCTTGGCAGTCAAAGTCAGGAGTGTTCCCAAATCTGCATAATGACAAGATGAATCTGAAGGCCAGTTTGGTTACAATGGGGAGGTGGAGCTGTGCAAAGAAGAGAAAGCTACTTTTGGCTTGACATTCAAGGAAATTATCTGTCATGTGTATTTCAGAAAATCTTGGAAAATGTATACAAGTCATGAAGATATTGGGTATGATTTTGAAGATGACCCCAAAGATAAGAAGACACTTAAGCCCCACCCAAACATTGACAACGGATGGGCTTGGATGGTGGTTCTTGCCTCCTTCTTCGTGCACATCCTTATCATGGGCTCCCAGATGGCCCTGGGAGTCCTCAACGTGGAATGGCTCGAAGAATTCCATCAGAGCCGTGGCCTGACAGCATGGGTCAGCTCCCTCAGCATGGGCATCACCTTGATTGTGGGTACGTCCACCTGTGACCTGTTGTAAAACTGAATTATTATAAGTTGACAATTCCCCACTGTAAGTAAAGTTTTATATGGTCAAAACATTAGATACTAGATATTAATGATGGTACTATTCTTTAAATGGTACAATATATGTAAGATCACATTTCCTGTTTTAACTGTTTTTAGGTATACAGTTCATTGCCAAGTGCACTCATCCCCACTGTCCATCTCCAGAACCTTTTCATCATCCCAAACTGGAGCTCTGCACCCACGAAATAGCAACTTTCCGTTCCCACCTCCCTTTCGCCCCTGACCATCACCACTCTATCTTCGGTCTCTGTGAAAGCACCTCATATAAGTGCAGTCATACAATATGTGTCCCTTTGTGCAATATTGTTATTTGGATATTATAAAAAATTTGGAGTGTTTTAAAAATTGGTCATTTAAAAAACTCTCTTTTGCCCCAAACTGTTTTCTTGACTGCTCTAATTCATTATATATTATTACAGATCTGTTTATTTAATATTTGGGAATATTTGTAAAAGATAAAAATTTTAGAGAAAACACCACAAAAGGCAAGTGACAATCTTATTTCAGAGTTCCCGTGATTTAATTTGAAATATTGATCATATGCTGTTGAAAAACCTGTTAAAATGCTTTTAGAAAATTTATTGATCTAGCTAACAGGAAAGAAGAATAATGTATTTTCTTTCTTTTTTTTTTTTTAAGATTTTATTCATTTATTTGACAGAGAGAGAGATCATAAGTAGGCAGAGAGACGGGGGAAGCAGGCTCCCTACTGAGCAGAGAGCCCGATGCGGGGCTCAATCCCAGGACCCTGAGATCATGACCTGAGCCAAAGGCAGAGGCTTTAACCCACTGAGCCACCCAGGCACCCTGAATAATGTATTTTCTAATTAAACCTAACCACACACCAATCTGTGGAAGTCATTCTCATGCAGTTGGAAATGCCAAGCTAGAAAGTTATCATAAATATAATATGTTATCATGGCCTATGTGTTTCCTTTTGGGAACTAAATAATTTTTACTGTCAAATAATATTTAATAAGCATCTATTATATACCAGGTGTTTTCCCTTACTTTATCTCTTGAAGTAAAAGCCATACTTTTACATCAAATTTTATTGCATTTATTTTTATATATTATTTTAGAGAGAGCATGCACACAAGTGGGGGGAGGGAGGAGCAGAAAGATTCTTAAGCAGGCTCCGTGCCCAGCACAGAGCCCCACTCAGGGCTGGATCTCAGGACCCTGAAATCATGACCTGAGCCAAAACCAGCCAACCGGCCACACCTATCTCGAATTTTTTTTAAGTTCAAGTATTCACAAAATTACACTGGAAACATGAATAGCCTCAAATCCTTGTCTGGTTCTGTGAGAGTTTGTGAGTGACAGGCATCTGTGTGTTTGATGGGAGTCTCCCTTTTCAGTGATTTCCGCATTGGTAATTAACTCCTTGAATCCAGTTCCAAGATTTGCTGATCTTGGCTGGCATTCAGTCAGCGTTATTTTGGATAATACAAACAACATTAATAACAGTGGTATTGCTAATGATGGGAAACAAAGACAAAGTATTATTTCTCAAGAATTGTGTGGAGTATGCATGTTTATCAAAGGGAATTGATAGTAATCTGGTTTTAAAATTACATAAGGGCACTATTACGTGTAGGAGGGAATTGCCAGTAAATCATCTGGCCTGCGACATTTAGGAACTGACTCCTTCAACCCTACATTGACCTTGTTAAAACTAGGATATTGTCGCTAAGAAGCAAGAAGGTTTCCTTCAGTGTAGGCAGTGTGTTAGTTTTATGTTGGATGTGATTCAACCTTCTCAATAAGTCAGTGAAGGAAAACTCTGCATCTAGAGTACCTAACCTCCAGGTTTTTTACCTTTTTCTTTTTTTAAATATTTTATTCATTTATTTGAGAGAGAGAGTGAGCAAGAGAGAGCAGAGCACAAGTCGGGGGAGGGGCAGAGGAAGAGGAAAGAGCAGACTCCAAGACTCTGGGATCACCCCCCAAGCTGAAGGCAGACGCTTAACCGACTGAGCCACCCAGGCATCCAATTTTTACCTTTTAAAATATAAATCTTTAAGGGGGCCTGGCTGGCTCAGTCCATGGAGCATGCGATTCGTGATCTTGGGGTTATGAGTTCGAGCCCCATGTTAGGTGTAGAGATTACTTAAAAATAAAATACTTTTAAAAAAATATTTAAGGGGTAGAACAAGATACTCACAGAGTCAATCTAGGAAGTGTGTGTCTTCCACAAAAAAGAAGACTCGGTGAAAGGCCAGGATAGGAGGTGTCCCATTCTCTTCCAAGTCATCCAGTGAGGTTGTCTTAGATGTTATTTTGTGTTTTGCAAGCTCTACAAAAATAAGCAGTGGGAACCAGTCCTGAAATTATTGGAAACGATTTTGAATATGACCCTCAAAGTAAGAACACCTAAACTCTTAGCGATGATGAAATGTGATGGTCCTCCTTAATTTAACTGGGAGGTGACTATATATTCAAAAATCTGTTTGAGAGTCTGTGCATCCCTGACAGTGTCATTGTAGCTTGTAGACTAATCTTTCTACAGGAAAGGCACCTGCTCGATAAATATCTTGGGTCTTAGAAATCGTAACACAGCCAGGCTCACAGTTATATAAATAAAAGGTCTTTTATCTTATCGCAACCCTAAATTGCTGTTCGTTATCTTAAGCTGCCTGATACAGGGTTGCCGCAGATCTGTTGGGTGTTTTCCAACCCAGAAGCTTCGAAAGAACAACTCTCCTTTATTTACCACTTACCATATGCCACGTGCACATTATGTCCATGATCTCCTTTGATCCCCCAGCCCCACTAGGGCCAGCCCATTGTCTCTATCTCACAGAGGAAGAACACGCAATGCCCACAGACTTTAAGGAACTTACTGGAGGTTGAACAGCGGATAAGCATGAGAGAGGCTCCAAAGCTGTTACATTGGTCTCAGAATTGTGTCTACTACACCCTACTGCCTGCCACTACATCAGATGAGAACTGAGAATCTGTGGGAAGTGAATAAATAGAAATTGTTCTCATTTTCCAATCATTGTGAGCCCATTTGGGTTTTCTCTTTTAAATTAAAAAAAAAAATCCATGAATTACATCGCAGAGTTGAAAGCCCCCCTCTCTCTCGGGGCAGCGGCTTGCGTGTAGGAAACTTGATAATTTCATTCTTGTTTCATTCTTTGCTAGCACGGACTTTGCTAGTTTCCTGCCAGTTTCCTGCTCACGGTCCCAATTTTTAACAAAAGGTAATCACCTTCATGGTCTCTACAGCAGCCTCGGTGACAGCCATGGGAAGCATTCTTGGTGGAAGCCGTGGTAGGGGAATCTACAGGCTACAAGAGGTCAGTGTCTTGCTACGTGGTGGAGTTAGAGCAGTGGTTGCCAATCCTCGCTGCACATCAGATCCACATGGGGAGCTTTAAAAACCCTGCCCCTCACTCTGCACCTCGACCATTAAGTCAAAATCTCTTGGGATGGGATCTGAGCATCAGATTTTTTTTTTTTTAAGCTGCTAAGTGACTCCAGTGCTCAGCCAAGGCAGAGTCATTGATGTAGAGGCTCTGAACGCCTTACTGCAGGGAAGGGTGAGCCTAGGTGGCCAGGAGTTCAGTGAACTACCCACTTTCATCCGTGACTGTATGCCAAGTTCACGGGGATGGGCAAGAAATTAGAATTTCCTCATGGTGTTCCCTGCAGCTTTATTATGTGGGAAATGGGCCAAAATCAGATTCCTTCTGCAGAGGAGGAAGTCTGCCTCTCATCCCAGAACACCGAATTCCTCCACAAAAGTGGGAATCATAGCCAGACCACCGTCCCTGCCCCTCTTGTCCCTTGTCCTTAGACTGCATGGGGAGTTCATTTCATTCAGGTGAAACGCTAATTTGATCTTGGAGATCCCAGCTGAGCATCAGTAATGATGAGAAAATGGAGCGGAATCAGAACGCCTAGGTCCGGCTTCCTTATTTTGACCGATCTGTGTTTTGCAGCCGTGGAGGGGTCACAGCATTTCTGGGGCTGACTGTGCCCGTTGGGGCTGACTTTGCCCATCTGCGAGTCGTAAATGATGGAGGCTCCACCCTGTGAGAGATGATGAACTGAAAAGCCAGACACTGTTATCACCTGACCTTCTTATCAGTAAAGCAATTCATCCTTTCTCCCTCCAGACAGGAGTACCTGCTCGTACTTGGGAACTCCACCTCCCTCCTTTTTCCCCACATGCTTTCTTAATGCAGTGTTTCAGAAACGTGCAGTATCACAGAAAACCTTGCTTCTGGGCCCTTTCTGTAACATGGAAAACACGATCATGTTCCTGAACTTCAATCTGCTGACCTGTCACCGCTTAAATGACCAATTAACAGCGGACCCATGAATCGTGCCTTTTTCTCTTTCTTATCCACTCATCAGATATTCCAGAAGTGAAGTGCATTTAGGAAAATAAAAATCTTTGTGGGGCGCCTGGGTGGCTCCGTTGGTTGAGCATCTGACTCTTGATTTGGGCTCAGGTCATTATCTCGGGGTTGTGGGATGGAACCCCGACTGGGGCTCCACACTCATCTGCTTGAGATTCTCTCCCTCTGCCCCTCCCGCCACGTAGGCACATGCTCTCTCTCTCAAATAAAAATCCTTTTTAAAAAATATTTATGAAAAAAAAATATTTATGGGGGCGCCTGGGTGGCTCAGCCTCTGCCTTTGGCTCAGGTCATGATCTCAGGGTCCTGGGATGGAGCCCCACATCGGGCTCTCTGCTAAGTGGGGAGCCTGCTTCCCCTTTTCTCTCTGCCTGCCTCTCTGTCTACTTGTGCTCTCTCTGTCTGTCAAATAAATAAAATCTTAAAAAAATAATTTTAAAAAAATAAATATTTATGGGGGTGCCTGGGTGGCTCAGTTGGTTAAGCAGGTGCCTTTGGCTCAGATCATGATCAAGATCAGATCAGATCAGATCCTGGGATCGAGCCCCACATCGGGCTCCCTACTCAGCAGAGAGCCTGCTTCTCCCTCTCCCTCTGCCTGCCGGTCTGCCTACTTTGCTCTCTCTCTCTCTCTCTCTGTCAAATAAATAAATTAAACCCTTTTTAAAAAAATAATTAAAAAATTTAAAGGTATTTGTGAAGAAATCAAAGACATATCTTCAATTTATGGTTTCTGAATTTCAGTTGCCCCCAAAATTCCCTCGGATGTTTATTTCAATGTATTTGGTTTATATATTATTTATATCGTGTGCTTATTTTATAATATATAACTATATTTATGTAAAATATATTTACTGTCTGTTTTAAGGGGTTTATCTGCTGAGTTATTTTCTGTAATGTACTAGAGTTAATTAAATTAAGAAATCATTACCTTCATAATTTTTAGGATCAGGCCACTCAAAATCATTAGACAAAGAAAAAATGTATTAGCAAACTGTGCATCCAAATATATGCATGAATATAGTTAGAACTTTAAAGGAAAATTTGATTTCAGTTTGAACCAGAAGGGGAAGCTCCTTAAAGTTTAACAAATTTTTAACCTGCAATAGTCCCACCAGAATATAGGATTTCATAACTATGAAAAGTAATAATGAACAAAAATAAGATGATTTTGAAAATGTACCCTCTTACTGAATATAGACCACAGCCTCCCACTCTATTGCTAAAATACAGATTGCTCTCTGCAGAGAGAATCATGCATCCCAAGGCAACCATTAAGCTTTAGTGACATCAGAAGTTACCACAGGGACACCAGGGTGGCTCAGTCAGTTCAGCGTCTGGCTCCTGATGTCAGCTCAGGTCTTGATCTCAGGGTGGTGAGTTCAAGTCCTGCATTGGGCTCCATACTGGGCATGGAGCGTACTAATAAAAATGAATGAAGGAATGAATGAATATCAGGAGGAAAACAAAGAAGTCTGACAAAAACCGGAGCATCATAGGAAAGTTCGCAGCCAGGACGTATGTCATTTGAGACTATATTGCTGTGAGCACCACACTGTCTGCGGATCGAAACGTATTTCTGAATCTCCACATTGTCCTAAGAATCCATAGCCTGGTGGGGCCAGCCTGGGACTAAGAGTCAGCAGGGGCTGAAGTACAGTATGAAGCCACGAGAAGTTCTTTTCAACGTGGTTTCCATTCTGGTGTCCTCGTGAAAATAAGCTATCAGCTCTTTGCTGGAAGCATGGGCATCCTGAGAACCCCCTTACTGTACTCCTTTTGGTCTGGAGCCAAAAACTCAAATACCAAGTAATGTAAGTGAGAGCAGGAGGCCAAGTACGGGACCAAAGGGAGGGGTGGTGACTACGGCAAACTAGAAGTGTGGGCACAGTGATTCGGAAAGCCATGGCACAGCTCCAGCCCATCGTGGCTGTGTGGGAAGCCTGCGGGATTCTGCGTTGCCATTGGATTTCTTGGGAATGCTCTTAATTTTTAAATGCTGGCAACTGATTCAAAACATCTTTTAAAGATTTTATTTATTTATTTCAGAAAGAGCGGGTGAGAGAGAGAAAGAGCGGGAGCAGTGGGGAGCAGCAGGGAGAGAGA
>CM053605.1:5910552-5926631 GCA_028646535.1 Procyon lotor | reverse complement strand
GGGTTTGGGTTCGTTTTATTTAATAGCCCTAGTAATGTTTCATTCTTTGTCTTCATGTGAGGATTTGAGAGGAAAGCATGAAAATGAAACACCATCAGTTAATTCCCTTTTCCATGTTCCAACAGGACCTTTCATCGGCCTGTTTATTAACACCTGTGGCTGTCGACGGACCGCAATAATCGGAGGGCTGGTGAACTCGCTCGGCTGGGTACTGAGCGCCTACGCTGCTAACGTACATTATCTCTTTATTACCTTTGGAGTGACGGCTGGTAAGCATATTGATTTTTTTTAGCCTTAATTTTAAATATATTGTTGGGCATTTTGACAATGAATAATTGTGGAGGAAAGAAATCCATTAAAACATTTTGTCCTTTTTTTTTTTTAAGATTTTGTTTATTTGAGAGAGTGTGCAAGAGAGCACAAGGAGAGAAGGAGGGTGGAGAGGGACAGGGAGAAGCAGACTCCCCACTGAGCAGGGAGCCTGGTGGTACAGCCGATCCCAGGACACCGGGATCATGACCTGAGCTGAAGGCAGTCACTTAACACACTAAGCCACCCAGACGTCCCATATCCTGTCCTTCTTTTCCTCCCCACGACCCCACCATATACTCCAGGAAATACTTTTTAATATAAGATATTAAGTATGCCTTAAGTGTGGAAAAACAACCTAACAAGTGTAGTTGGCCTTCCTATTAGAATTAAATTAAATTTTTCATGATTGGTTCCAAATGCTAGTCTTCTCTCTTACGAGGAAGTAATAATACAGACGTAGGTGACTGGACTGAATATTAAGAAAACCAATAATATTCCATCATCTAATAACTGCAGAATGGAGCATGAATCACAGAATAATTATTTTCTCCTTCAGCCCTATTCAAATGAATGAAATAACAGCAAAATCCACATACAGGTAGACTCTTAAGAAGCAAATCTAGAGGAGAGACTGTCGCTCCCCCGGCGAATAGATAAAAATTTGCTACCAGGCAGCATGGTTTACAAATCCATTCTGCAAAATACATTCCCAGCTGTAATTTCCTTTATCAACAGGTAGCAGAATTCACACAGAGAAGAAGCAGTTTCTTACTTGTACAATTGTATTGCAGAGAAGTAGACCAGTCTGACTTTCCTTTTGAGTACAGAGCTACTGTCCTAATAATGACACATTGACAGAAGTGTTGGTCGAAGAGGTGAGGTTAGAATTTGGAAACCTTGCTTCCCCCCACCCCCACTTATTATATGTGTGACTTTAGGCAAATTACTTAACCTACTCGTGCCTTGGTTTCCCTATCTGCAAAATGGGGTCATTAGGTGGTTTACAGGATTGTTGAAATGATTAGGAGATTATCTGTATAAAGCACTTAGCGCGATGCTTGTCACAAAATAAAAGTCCTCAGTAACTGTTAGTTAAGATAAGATTGCTACATAGAATGTGACATTCTTATAATGAGCTTAAGGGCATGCTTTATGATAGCAGGAGACGTGAACACAAACACATACTCTCCAAAAAATTGGCAAGTTGGTTCTCCGAAATTTACATCAATCCACATCTACACATAAAGCACTTCTTTGTTCTTTGAAGCATAGTTTGAAAACCATTAATCTGAAGGACTTGGTGACAGTTCTTAAAGAATAACTTAAGACGTTTCCCCTGAGTGTTTTAGAAACTTTTCCCCAAACACTCCAATGAATAGAGTTAGCACTAGGGTTTTCATATTAAGGATGAGGAAATAAACACTCCTGCTGAACCTAAGGAGCCACCCTGAGGTCCCTGGGCAGATCCCTGGCACCCCTGTGAACAGGATGTGGTGGTGTTTGATTATACAGACTGGCTTGATCCTACAAACTAGGACTTGAGATTAATTCTCATCATTTAGACATTCCTATGATTTGTCTTTGTTTACATGAACTTTATTTCTTGCAGTCAATTGCTTATTGACCTGCAATTAATATTGTTTCCATATTCTTTTTTTTTTTTAAGATTTTATTTATTTATTTGTCAGAGAGAGAGAGAGCACAAGCAGGGGGAGAGCAGCAGGCACAGGGAGAAGCAGGCTCCCCACTGAGCAAGGAGCCCGATGCAGGGCTCCATCCCAGGACCCCAGGATCCTGACCTGAGCTGAAGGCAGATGCTTAACCAACTGAGCCACCTAGGCATCCCATTTTATTGTTGCCATATTCATTCACTTATCTATTTAACAAATATTTCAGGACCGAAGAAAGTAGGAGAAAAATCAGAGTGCTGGTGAAAAGAAAGTGTGTCTTGAGAGACTTTATTGCTCCCACTTTTTATACAGGAAAAACCCAAAGAAAGTCTCAGAAAACAAATGTATCTACCGCCCCCACAAATATATATCTAACTATATGTAACTGGAAAATCCAGCTAAATCAGTTAGCTTATATAGGCAAAATCCTGGGCTGTCATTAGGGAGGCATGTGGAAACTGATTGCCAATCTAGCCCCTATTTAACAGAAAAGAAAGATGGGAAGATCTTTAAAAAGCAAGTGCTTGAGAGATACATTTCACTGTACAATTTACACTTGGAAAAAAAACTTTATTGGTATCCTTCTTCCTTCAAAAAAGCATTTGAGACAAATTTATATCTTTTTTTTTTTAACACTTAGACAATTAAAACTGTGTAGGAGTATCCTCTTTTTTTTTTTTTTTTTAAGATTTTATTTATTTATTTGACAGAGAGAGAGAGAGAGATCACAAGTAGGCAGAGAGGCAGGCAGAGAGAGAGGGAAGCAGGCTCCTCGCTGAGCAGAGAGCCCGATGCAGGGCTCGATCCCAGGACCCTGAGATCATGACCTGAGCCGAAGGCAGAGGCTTTAACCCACTGAGCCACCCAGGTGCCCAGGAGTATCCTCTTAATAAGCAGAAAAAGAATGTCTGCTTCAGCAAACTTACTTAGCCAAGGGAGTCTGGACTGAATTTCTTCAGCCTTAGCAGAGCTCCATTTTCTTAATCCTGTCTCCTGAAGACACCTTTTCCGCCATCTACACTGACCCAGAACCACAGGATTTTTTCTCTCCCCATCTGGGCCTCTTTCCTCCACTTGGCTGGGATGGCAGTAAGCCCCTCCTCTGAATCAGCATGAGGTGAAGATTGTTCTAGGACCCTGCCCAGGGCTAGACATTAGCAGGCCCTTGACTGACCACTGGGCTCAAACCACATATCCCCAAGGCCTGTCCTGTAAGCTCATGGAATAATTGTGCCCATCACAGACAGCAAAACCACACGAGGAAGGGGGATGTGGTTAAGGGCATGCATGGTGTAACAGGGAAATAGATACTTGTAATATTGGGCATGGATTTCTTTTTTCTTTAAAGGTGGGAGCATTTTTTTTTTAATTTTTTATTTATCTGAGAGAGAGAGAGAATGAGAGAGGGAGAGAGCATGAGAAGAGAAAGGTCAGAGAGAGAAGCAGGCTCCCCACGGAGCAGAGAGCCCGATGCGGGACTCGATCCCAGGACTCCAGGATCATGACCTGAGCTGAAGGCAGTCGTTTAACCAACTGAGCCACCTAGGCGCCCCGTGGGAGTGTTTATTATTCACACTAAGTTAGAATTAGTGCCACTTTTAGGCTTAGGTACCTCGGTTCTCTATTAATCAGTTTATTCTGCTATTGTTTAGAAATCCATAACCACATTAAATTTAGTATGTTGGTTATTATCAGTAACAAAGCAAGATTTCTAAAATAAGTTTAATTTTGTGCTCTCAGCAAAATCCGGATGATGACAAATTTCACAGGACAAATGACCCAGTTTCGTCAACAAATTTCAAGAAAAAAAAGAGAGAAATTTCAAGAAAAAAAATTTAAAGAGGCTTAAGATTCATACCGACAGGGGCACCTGGGTGGGCCTTATTTGGATCCTAATTAAAGAGACAGGTTTTTTAAAAATATAGTCATTTATGAGACATTTGGAAATGTGCACACCTTCTGGATATTTCATGATATCAAGGAATCGTTCATTTTATCAGTTAAAATATAATGATTATGCTGTTTAAAGAATTCTTCTATTACAGATTTATACTAATATATTTGACCTTGAAATGATATACATGAGATTTGCTTTACAGTTGGAGGAAAGAGTGTGTTCATGGGGTATTAAATATTTTTCTCTGCCACATTGGATATTAGGAAATGAGAAATTCTGGTTTTTTGTGGACTTAAACATCATAAAAATTAATCCAGAGTTTAGTTCAAAATTACCGATAACTGTTTTCTTCATGCTTACTTCTCCCATATGCAAGTAATTATTATTACCCTCACTGAGGCTTGCAAAGGGTCTTAGGGACCTGCTCCCACTTCTGCTGGGAATCACTTAGAAGCTTAATTGTTCTTAAAACAAGGGTATTCACGTGACAACTGGGTGAGGACTATTGACTTCCGACAGTTGCTGTAAATATCACTGCTTTCAGGTAAATAAAGTAGGCGAATTGCTTCTGGAGGCTTCTTTTAGAAACTCAGGGTGAAGCAAAATCCTTCTTCAAAATCCTAAGGGCCAGGGGCGCCTGGGTGGCTCAGTGGGTTAAAGCCTCTGCCTTCAGCTCAGGTCTGAGCTGATCTCGGGGCCCTGGGATCAAGCCCCGCATCGGGCTCTCTGCTCAGTGGGGAGCCTGCTTCCTCCTCTCTCTCTGCCTGCTTGTGATCCCTCTCTCTCTCTCTCTCCCTGTCAAATAAATAAATTCAAATAAATAAATCTTTAAAAAAAAAAGTTGAGCAAAAAGTACAGAGAGTTTGTTCTGCCCCCTGCCCTCAGTGCGCACCGTCTCCCCTACCAGCCTTTTAATTTTGTTGATGGAAATCACAAACTGTTCCAATTTTCTAAGAAAGATACAAGTGTAAATCAGAGCCACAAATTAGCATTAGGTGGTCTTGACATCCAGTCACTGGGTATATTTATGGGTACCTTCCTATTTTATTATTGGAGGAACCCCCTGCTGGAGGGACTTGAAGGGCTGGAAAGCTTCCGTGAATGACCCTGCCGGTGTCTATCCACAGAGCTGCTTTTTTACAAACGTTATTTCTTTGTGTAATTAAAAAAAAAAAGCATAGAGACGAGTATAGTGAAATGCAGATGACCTCTACGTGCTGCAAAGGCCAGATTTGGCCATTTAATGCTGTGACGTGTGCTTTTCCCTCCCTTCCGACCCGCGCAGGCTTTGGAAGCGGGATGGCTTACCTGCCGGCGGTGGTCATGGTGGGGAGGTACTTCCAGAAGCGACGCGCCCTCGCCCAGGGCCTCAGCACCACCGGGACGGGGTTCGGCACCTTCCTCATGACGGTTTTGCTCAAGTACCTGTGCGCGGAGTACGGATGGCGCAATGCCATGTTCATCCAAGGCGCCGTGTCCTTAAACCTGTGTGTCTGCGGGGCGCTCATGAGGCCCCTCTCTCCGGGGAAAGACCCCGACGACCCTGGAGGGAAAGATCCGCGGCTCGCGGCGGCTCACTCCCCCGGATCGAGGTCCAGTGGGCCGCTGGGCGGAGCGGGAGAGAAGGGCGGCGGGCCCGGGACCGAGGAGACCGGCGGGGACCCCGCGGCCCAGGCGGGCCGGGAGAGGGCGGGGCACAGGCAGACCACCTGCGCGTTCCGGGTTCTGAAGACCGCCAGCCAGCTGACCTTGAGGGTCCGAAAGGGCTTCCGGGACTGGTACTCCGGCTACTTTGGGGCAGCCTCGCTCTTTACCAATCGAATGTTTGTCGCCTTCGTCTTCTGGGCTCTGTTTGCATACAGCAGCTTTGTCATCCCTTTCATCCACCTCCCGGAAATCGTCAATTTGTATGATCTGTCGGAGCAAAACGATGTTTTCCCTCTGACTTCGATTATAGCAATAGTGCATATCTTTGCAAAAGTGATCCTGGGCATTGTGGCCGACTTACCTTGCATCAGCGTGTGGAATGTCTTCCTGATGGCCAACTTCACCCTTGTCCTCAGCATTTTTATTCTGCCCCTAATGCACACGTATGCTGGCCTGGCCGTCATCTGCGCGCTGATAGGCTTTTCCAGCGGTTATTTCTCCCTCATGCCCGTCGTGACGGAAGACTTGGTGGGGATTGAGCACCTGGCCAACGCCTACGGAATCATCATCTGTGCCAATGGCATCTCCGCGCTGCTGGGACCACCTTTTGCAGGTACACCGTGCAAGGTTTTAAGAGCTTAGTACACGTGGAGAGTGAGGTTGCCTTCTCATTTATATTTTGAAGTCCAAGATAAGAAAGAAGTGCCCATTTGTCTACGGGCTCCTTTGTGTTCCCATTCCAGCCCCCTCCCCCAGCTTCTCATTTGTAAATGTTAGCAAGGTAATGGTCGTTCTTTCAAGCAGAATGTACATGAACGTTTGACCTCAATCTGCAAGGAAAGTTGAACAGGCTAGTATAGTGGGCAATGGAATAGTGCAGACGCCCCGGCCCATCGGGAGGAGGCAGCTTCTACCCATTTCCAGCTGATTTCTGTCACCAAGAAACATGGGAAATTATTACCAGATTCTCCTCTGTTGTTGGGATTTTTCCTCCCCGCCCGCCCCCCCCCCCAAGAAAACCTAGGAACTCTGGGCTCTTCAGTGACATTTCCAGATTTTATTTTATTTAATTTAATTTATTTTTAATTGAATATAGTTGACATACATTAATTAGTTTCAGGTGTACAACATCGTGGTTCAACAATTATGTACATAATGAATTGCTCACTGTGAGAACCATAACATTTCCAGATCTTTAAAACACTGTGTGTGGGTCCCTCACAGCACATCTATGGGCTGGAGCTAGTACCAGAGCAGTTTCTTGCCTCTGCTATAATCGTTGCCACAAAGGTAGCGGCTTAAAACAATACACATTTATGATCTTATAGTTCTAGGGGTCAGGAGGCTAGTTGGATCACAACGGGCTGAAATCGAGGTGTCCACAAAACTGGGTTCTTTCTGGAGGCTCTACGAAGGATTTTTTTGGGGGGGGGGCTTTCAGCTTCTAGAGGCTGCCAGCATCTGTGGTCCTGGCCCCTTCCGGCCTTTTCTAAGCCAGTGACACAGCAGTGGCCACAGACCTCTCTCTGATTCAAATTCTCTGCCTCCTTCTTTCACTGCTAAAGATGCCGGGTTCCACCGGGTCTGCGGGACGACCCTTGATGACCCCCATCACAGCACCTCTGCAGGGTCTCGTAACCTTCTTCCGGGGGTTAGGACATGAGCAGCGGGGGAGGGTTGGGGCATTCCACCCCCCAGAGGCCCAGAGGCCCAGAGGCCACCGGTAGATCCCAGACAAGCTCTCTCACAGGCGTTCGCCTCAGTTCGGTAGAGAACTTGCTTCTCGCAGTGGGCATACCAGCCCACTGGGCATACCCAGGGGGTCCTGCGGCAGCCGGGACCTCGTTGAACTTGGTGTTTGTGGAAAAACACATCAGGATCGGCAGGTAGACTTAATCCGCAAGAGGCCAGGTATTGGGCAAAGGTGACAAGGTCCCCCCCTCCGTCCAAAGATTGGAGGCAGGGGTCCACATAGCGTGGCTGGGGCTGGGGCCAAACGTCAACGCAAAGGTGCTGTCCCGAGGTGGCCGTCCCGGCTGCCAGACCAGGACGGTGGCTACTATGACAGATGCCGGAGGTTTTGTGCGAGTTGTAAGATGACCAGCAGAGCCTCACGTGTTCAGGTGCCCGTACTCCCTGCCCATCTGGCCCCTCCTGGCCCTTCATTCTCATATCCTCTGCAGGAATACCTCTTCCAGGGAGCCCCCTGGGTGCAGGACAAAGCCCTCCCCGCCCCTTCCTTCCCGGTCTCTCGGGGGATCATAGAGTCATCGCCTATCCTAAGGCCCCACTGGCAGAAGGCTTGTTTCAACATGTTTACTTTGAAGTGCCCCACAGAATTTGAAGTTCAGGACATCATGGTTTTTTGTCTATACAGCTGACAACATTGGCAGCTGGTTGACTAAAGGTTTAAGAACCAAACCCACCTAAGACTCACTTTAGGAAACCCAGTGGCTGCCTGTGGGGCCCCTCGTTGCCCCCTCTCTGCTCCTATTCTCTGCCTGTGCACAGAGACGCAAGCGCAGAATTTCTAGATGACAGTGAATAACTACGGCAGTGCAGCAAACTATTGGCAGCTGTAAAGTCAGAACGTGTTTAGTGATCGCATGTAGAATTCTCTCTCACGGATGCATTTGGCTATAGGACAACACCTCACCAATGGTAGCTTAAACAGAGATTTAATTGTGTCATATAACCCGAAATCTATAATTTAGAGATACTGGATGGTATTGGGACAGTGTCTCCAAGATCTTCCTGGCCTTTTCCTCATGCTAGTTGCCTCATGGCCACAGAATAGCTGCTAAAGCCCCAGCCCCTGTGTCTAATTTATACCAAGGAAGAAAATGGGAAGAAAGGCTCAGTTGCAGTCAACTTCCATTTTCATCTGATTGGCCAGAACTGTGTCACACAGCTAGTCCTAGCTTCAGGGGGAACTGTATTTTGCTTCCTAGCCTCTATACTAGAGGAAGGAAAAAAGAAAAGAATGGAGATGGGGGGTTGGATCAGGCAGCCGGTGGTACCTTCCAGAGATGCTAAAACGAAATATCCATTAAGGGGGATGCAGACATTATCAGTGGCTCATCCACTCTCTTCTTGAGCTATTTTGTCTGCGGGAATGGAATTGATGGTTCTTTTCATGATCCAGCCGTACTTTCTGCTTCTAACGGTCTGTCTGGGGTTATTTTTACACTGATCTACCAGATTTCAGTAGCGGCATCACAACACAGCTGTGAGATGCGGCTTAAGCAATTCACAATCCGTGTTCATTAGAGTACCAAAGTTGGCCGGCGTGGCTTCTTTATCTCATTCCCATGTCACGTCCTTCTCGCTGAATAGCATCCCAGTGCACTTTTTGGAGGGGAAGAGAAGGGAATTAGAACGAGAAGCAGGGCGTTCTCTCCAGCCCTCAGTCATCCGGTGTTACCCTTGCCTGCTTCAGGGTTCCTCCCTGGAAGTGGTTCTGGAGCTGAATGTCATCCACCATGGGTGGTAGAAACCATTGTATTAACGGTGAGGAACCATCTATGTGCATGGGTGCCAGAGACTGCCTTGGGGACTCGAAGATCAGTGCTGTGCTGTGCATCTTTAGGTCAGCAACCTCAGGGGACTCTCCTTTTTGTTTGTCTGTTTCTTCTCCTTGCACTGAAGTCGTGCGCTGGAAGAATGCTGAACAGCATCATTGCCTGACTGCACTGCATTTAATTCATTGGCCAAGGAACCAACGTTGCCATGAGATGCAGGCCCGGCCTTTTATGCCTTATAGTTCAGAAGTGACTGGCAGTACGAGTGACTGAATTACCACATTACATTCTTGCTAGAAATTCGAGGTGGGCTGGGAATTACTGCTTGCAGGGAAAATCATTGTTCACGTTACCTTTTTCTTTTCTAATGGGTTCGGAAATGAATGTGTTTTCCATTTTTCAAAGTGGCTTCTACTGGCATTAAGAAATCTGGCACCATTTACTGGCGTGTTAGACAATCACACAGTTCCATTTAGGAGAAGAATATACAATCAAATAGTGAACAGACATCGCAGCTGTGTCATTTAGCAACATGAACTTCTTGATCTAATTCATTTACCATTTTGTTGGCCTTCAGTTCTTCTCCTGCAAAGATGTAATAATAGTGCATATTTTTCTAGACGTTTCCAGTGTAAAATAGAGCAAAATGTGGCCTCCAGGTTTTACTAAGAATCTGTACAGACCTTTGCCAGCCTCACAACAGTTTGCAGAGTTTTTCATCAAAGGCTGGGCAGACCTATTTAATAAATAAGAAAATGGCCATCATTCCTCGTTTGACAGACCCAGAGGAAAAATGAATGCAATGTAGGGAACCAGATTTTTCTTGGAACCTGTTGATTTGAATCGATGGTTGGATCGAGGTTGCCAAGGATGCCAGGCCCGAACCAAGGAACCGAGATCAGATCTGTAGGGAGAGGTGGTGAAAGATGAATGAAGAGGGCAGCTTGTCAGAAACATCGTTTCTCCGAAGAGTTGTATCGGCGTGTGCTGAGGATCAAAGCACGGAGTGAAGTCCTGTCTCTCTTGACCGCTTTGCCTCTGACACAGGAATGGAATCAATTCAAACTGGCAGAAATGTTAAAACGGGCGCGAAAGTAAAAGGGCAGGATCCAGAGTCTTTTAAAAATAAATCTGAAAGGTAGACTAGAGAAACCTATGGGGTTAATTTAACATAAAATTTAGGATTACTTCCCCCTAATTTTTTTTTTAAGATTTTACTTATTTATTTGACAGAGAGAGAGAGAGAGGGAGATCACAAGTAGGCAGAGAGGCAGGCAGAGGGAGGGGGGGAAGCAGGCTCCCCGCCGAGCAGAGAGCCTGATGTGGGGCTCGATCCCAGGACCCTGAGATCATGACCTGAGCCAAAGGCAGAGGCTTTAACCCACTGAGCCTGGAGATGGGGGGTTGGATCAGGCAGCCGGTGGTACCTTCCAGAGATGCTAAACTGAAATATCCATTAAGGGGGATGCAGACATTCCCAAGTGCACCCCTCCCCCAATTCTTTACTATGAAATTGTTTGGTCAAGTTGGGGGCACTTTTTGAAAAATGGACACTTGAGTTACTGAGCTACTTTTAAAGATTGGAATGGGAAGACAGACACCCTTTTACAAGCATTTATACTTTAGAGGAAAGAAAATATTTTAAAATATAACGAACTCCGTTAACAACTGTAACAATGTATAATATACGTAAGGAGTTCTAAAGTCTGCAGAGGTGAGGGGAGATGGAGTGGAGGGAAAGGCATGCTAGGTTGCGCTAAGCGTGATGGTGTGTATTACTGTCCCCCGCAGCAGGGGGACTGTGTATGTACAAACAAGGGGCCAAGAGAAAATGTGCTTTAAACTCCAAAATCTTGTGGCTTGTGCTCATGGTTAAGCTTGGGGCTGCAGGGGAAAGAGGTAGGTAGGGGCCTCTTCACAGAGCCCGGGAGCCTATATTCAACCACTTCAAACAAAAAAAAGTCAATAAATAATCTGGACTAAGTACAAATTAATTTGCTAATCGGTGAAGAATTAGTCCTGTTTCTGGGATCCGTGTTCAGCAGCAACCATAGTTCTGCTCATTCCAACTGTCAGTGTTTGTGATTTACAGCTATCGTTTGTTCTGTCACTTGATCATACGAAAAGCACAGATTTGGGGCGCCTGGGTGGCGCAGTCGGTTAAGCCTCTGCCTTTGGCTCAGGTCATGACCAGGTCCTAGGATCGATCCCCGCATCGGGCTCCCTGCTTACCTGGAGCCTGCTTCTCCTCCCTCTGGTCCTCCACCCCTAGTCGTGTGCTTGCTCTTGCTCTGCTCTCTCTCTCAAATAAATAAAATCTTAAAAAGCAAAAAACACAGATTTAACTGTTGCAATGACAAGATCAGCTTTCACAGGGGATGAGTGGAGTATGAGAACGTCATTTATATTTAATGATTGTTTTTAATGGTAGCGTCTAGATAATCCCGTCGTACGCTCTGCTTATAGACACAGACCTCAGTGCGTTATCTCCCCGAGGACCCTTGGGTCTTCCCAATTCACAGCAGCGGGCGGCTGTCAATGTGGTGTCTCTGAGCCAAGTCGGGTGCGTGCCTATTCAGGGGTCAGTGTCACAGTGCCTTTCCGATTCAGTTCTGAAGCCAGGGTCTTTGTTTTTATTTTCCATCCCCCTTGTCCCACTTGTCTCAAATTGGAGAATGGGAAAAACCAATAGAGCCTTTTACTAAAGTTACATCTCAGGAGTCAGGTGTTTTCTTCTTTGTGTGTATCAAACAACACGCTCAGAAAAGGTGAACACGCTCAGAAAAGTTGGTTAACTTTTAAAGTAGAGCTGGAGTCTACCGCTCTTGAGTGGTTACAATATATAAATGTTTCAGGCTGTCCAGTGTTTCTCTTCATGACGACCTTGACTCACCCAGGCTCGTTAATTATGCACGAGATGAAATAAACAAAGATGACAGACAATTGCCAGGAAGTCATACCAAAAAAAGTGGTGGCTTTTGTGTAGCGATTTGTTGCGGGGAGAAGGTTGAGTTGCATTTATGGGTTTGTTTGCCAGTTAGATATTTTTTAAAAGATGCTTTTTGAAAAATGGTCACGAAGTACGATGTTTCGTCCTTAAATCCTTCCTATTTTCCTTATGTCTTTACTAATGAATGTTCTCGTTGATATGAACAAAAGAGAATGTTCAAAATTTATGGGTTTTTTTTAAGATTTTATTTATTTATTTGACAGAGAGAGAGAGATCACAAGTAGGCAGTGGGGGGGGGGAAGCAGGCTCCCCGCTGAGCAGAGAGCCCGATGTGGGGCTCGATCCCAGAACCCTGAGATCACAACCCGAGCCGAAGGCAGAGACTTTAACCCACTGAGCCACCCAGGTGCCCCTCAAAATTTATGTTTTTACCATAAATGAAATTCCTGTGCACAGCTTAATCTTCTCAGTTCACATGGTTTGGCTCTGTAGGGACCCTGACTGACTTGTGACTGATTCTTAGATTTAATCACTGAAACCTAATCACATTTCATAGTTTCTGAGGGTTTTCTTTCACATTTTAATATCTCTGAGGTTGGAATGCATTTTACAAAGTCCCAGGAAAACATGGAGTCATGTTTTAATTGACAAGGATATTTCTTTCTTATTGCTACATAAGATAATGATGCATCATGCAAATCACGATATCCTAGAATCCACGAAATATAACAGTATTTTCCACAGTATGAGAGTTTTAGATTATATGAGAGTTTTAAAATTTTAAAACATTATAAAAATATGAGAGTTTTAGATTATACTATTAAAAGCTGATCATTTGGGGCTCTTGGGTGGCTCAGTGGGTTAAAACCTCTGCCTTGGGCTCGGTTCATGATCTCAGGGTCCTGGGATCGAGCCCCACATCGGGCTCTCTGCTCAGCAGGGAGCCTGCTTCCCCCCCTCTTCTCTCTGCCTGCCTCTCTGCCTACTTGTGATCTCTCTCTCCCTGTTAAATAAATAAATATTTTTTTTTAAAAAGCTGATAATTTAGTAAGCATTGAAGGCTATATCCTTGACAATTTAAAGTTCTTTGTATATAAAAATTAAAGTTTCATAGCTGTAAATGTGAATTTTGTAAAACATGGGAAATTGTATTCATTCTAGAACAGATGTTTACTCTCAAACATTCCACAGTGAATGAAAGTTCAGATGTCTTCTGCTCAGCCTCTTTTGATATACTGTAGAAACTTCTTCAGATGAGTTTTGAAGGTTTGAGAAAAGATTTTTGGTTGTATTTGTGAAAAAAGAAAATCATGAGGTTCGCTCTTCCCTGCTGGCTTTGTGCCAGCGTGAAAGACCCTGAGGCTGTGAGCCAGATCCTCCCAAGGCCCAGCCAGCTCGTTTCCCTGCCTTAAGCACTTTATAAGGTACTTTAGCAGCTTGGAAGATAAATGCCTGCCATTCTCAGGCACCGAGAAACTCTGGCTTATGTAGGCTTTAAAAATGGCGAACTGATAAATTTGGGGCATGACATGACATACAAATAAATTCTTATAGGAATATTTACAGTCGCAATAATTGTGTTCTTGACTCTAACCAACTAGGTTACACTGAATATATTCCCTCTTGTTTTGCAGGCTGGATCTATGACATCACAGAAAAATATGATTTTTCCTTCTATATATGCGGCTTACTCTACATGGTAGGGATACTCTTTTTACTCATTCAACCGTGTATCCAAATGATAGAACAATCCAGAAAAAAATACATGGATGGTGCACATGTGTAGCGTCACGTTCTGTTTCCTGTAAGATTTCTTTGGGGAACCCATGCCTACCTCACATGGTTGCTGTGAGGAGCCCATGACATCATGGGGAGGCGCCTCGTATGGTAACCGGCACTGTCATGTGTAAATGCCATGGTCACGGCTTCGTCTGAGAGCACCACTGCCTTTCCGTCTGCGGAGGAGCAATGCCGGAAAGGACGAAAGATGACATACATTTTAAAGATGACCACGTCCTTCAAGACGGCCTGTTAAATGATTGGTAGAAATGTCCTTACAAAAACTATTCTCTCTCGTCATCCACTGGGACTAAGATTTTTAGATACAGCTTTTGAAACAAAGATGAGGAATAAAATCTTATCAACTCATCTACTCTTTGTATGGTGAAAATAAATTCTCTAAATGCTTCTGGAAAGCTTATAGGTAAATGAGTTTCAAGCACAAGAATCCGATTAGCCTTCAGAACTTGTTATAGGGCGCTATTGATCTTCTAGTGGAAAGCAAAGGCAGGCTCAAATTTCACAGGTAAATACATTTACTACAATGAAAGAAACACAGTTTATATTTTTATGAAAGAATGCTGCAGCTAGAGAGTACAGTTTTTCAATCCTCCTCTAAGAGAAGCATCTGTCCTCAATCCTAATTTAGTACTAATTAGTTAAAAACTGAATCTTAATTCAAAACCTAGATAAATAATAATGATTTCCTTAGCAAAAAGTCGTGTTTTTCACACAAACATTGAATCAAGGGCTAGGATTCAAGCACTTCCATTCATATCTTTAGCCTCTTGGTTTACGAGCGTAATCTGGGGGTTATACATTTTTTTTTTCTGAGTTTCTCCTGCGCAATAAAACAGAGACAGGACTGCTGGTTGTAGACAAAGTTGGCAGTTAAATCGTCTGTGAAGTGTGTTACTGATCCAAAATGCGAGACTATCAAGTTGCGAGGGTCAGAAATGGAATGCCCTCAGTCTAGACCTCGTGCACCTGACATTGGAGTAGATGGTAACTGGCACTTCCTCTCCAAGGCCTCTTGTCATATAGACCATTCGTTTGCCTGAGCTCCACACGGTTTTGAAAATTGGTCTCTTACATGATTTCATACACAAGGTAACTGTAATCCGTGACATCAAATGATGTCCTTCCTTTACCTGAGATCTCTATTTTTCTAAGCCAAACAGTTTTCAGCCTGCGGAATGTTCTTCCCCAGAATCATTTGGAAATTCCTGGCTGCCTTACTTGTTTACACATATTTTAGAACTATTTCGACTTCTACTCACAATTTGCGCGTCACACACAAACGAATCCTTTCCTAACGTTGCCGACGTCTTGGGTCAAATTTATCTAAAGTGAGCACAGGCCATTCTCAATTATCCTTGGTAATTAGAGGCAAGAATAGTCCTAGCAGTTGGAATCACAGAGTGTTACCCCAAGCTTTGTTTTAGCCAACAGTTTCAGACTTAACCTCCACCAAACTGCTTCAGAGCTGCCAACAAGGAATTGCAGGGACAAGCTTCCTTTTTCTTCCATCTCCCATTATTTCCTGCTCTGATGGCTAGTGGGGAGGGTTGCATAATCAAAGGGACCACCAAAATCACAATAGTAATAAAAGGCAGCTAATGGAAGGGAGAAACAAGAGCATGGTTAGTGTACACACTCAATATTACCTCTAATGACTTGAGAATCGCCTGTAAATTGTTATAGATAGTAAGTTGCATGTCATTCTCCATTTGGTTTCAACACAATGACCTATTTGGTATCATCACAGCTTTGGCTGCTGTTTAAGAATCCAGCTGTCTATTTTGATAAAGGTACTCTTAAATCCTGCGACAATGCTCTCTCTATTTACTCTAAAATCAGATAATTAGACCGAGAAAACACGTCTCTTTTAAAACTGACTACATGACTTCCATGACTTTCATTTTCAGCCAACACCAAATGAAGTATTTTGAATGGTGCTCTAGCCAATGCGTTTTGATGTTCACGCTGCCGGCTGTGCATCTTAACCAGGAACTTTTTCTCCAGTTCCCCGGCTTTCGTTATACCCAAGTTAGATCTGCAATTTTTACAGGTGTTCGTTGACTCCACATTGACAGGATGGTGATTTCTACCGAATCAGAAGTTCCTGTTTTACAAAAACAGCAAAACCTGCTTGCAATATTCATGATGACGGCAGAATAAAAGAAAATGCTGTGAGGAATTACAGCGAATATATGAACATTTCGTGTTTCAACTCTGTTATTCTTTACAGTTCTTTGACGATATTATAAAAGGTTAATTGTATATTTATCCCATGTGCTTTA
>CM053605.1:5887815-5910052 GCA_028646535.1 Procyon lotor | reverse complement strand
GCCTTGCCTCTCAAATTCTTCATATCAGAGAGATCATGTGATAACTGTCTTTCTCTGACTTATTTCCCTTAGCATAATACCCTCCAGTTCCATCCATGTCATTGCAAATGGCGAGATTTCATTTCTCTTGATGGCTGCATAGTATTCCATTGTGTATATATACCACATCTTCTTTATCCATTCATCTGTTGATGGGCATCTAGGGTCTTTCCATAGTTTGGCTATTGTGGACATTGCTGCTATAAACATTCGGGTGCATGTGCCCCTTCGGATCATGACATTTGTATCTTTGGGGTAAGTACCCAGTAGTGCAATTGCTGGGTCGTAGGGTAACTCTATTTTCAACTTTTTGAGGAACCTCCATACTATTCTCCAGAGTGGCTGCACCAGCCTGCATTCCCATGTACACACCTTTTAATCCAGCAATTGCATTTCTAAAATTTTTCCCTACATATGAACAGAGACAAATGAACAAAGATTCTTAGATTTATTGTTTGTAAAAGACTGGAAACAATGTAAATGTCCATCAATACGGAACTATAAAATAAAATATGGTACTTATGCAACTATTTTTTTTTAAAGACCCATCTAGGGCACCTGGGTGGCTTAGTCAGTTAAGCATCTGCCATCGGCTCAGGTCATGATCTCAGGGTCCTGGGATTAAGTCCCATGTCCAGCTCCCTGCTCAGCAGTGAGTCTGCTTCTTCCTCTGCCCTGCCCCCCAGCTTGTGTGTGCTCTGTCCCTCTCTCAAATAAATAAATAAAATCTTAAAAAAAAAAAAAGAATAGTGGCATTATTTTACATTTTTGTGAATTTCTTTAATATCTGGCTTCATAGAAGAGAGCTGGATTCTCATCCTCGCTTTTGCATTCAAACTGTTGTGATATGTGGTTTTGACTGACATGCATGAAAAAAAGTTCAGCCTTATACTAATATGTAGTTGGAAAGGGGAAGAGTATTTTAATAGTCTTTTCAGATAATTGTAGGTTTTTTATTTTATACCATGCCAAAACTCAACACACTTGTATTTCTTAAAGGTTAGTTGCAATGTGGAATCTGACATGGTATCAATGAACTCTTAGAACAATCTTCGCTTAGAGGCCATTGATCTGTCTTGCACTTTGGATGAATCTTTTGCCCAATTATGATTTTGTAATGTAGTGCTTTAGTCATTAGGAAAATATTGATCTACTGAGTCTTATAGATCTTCCAGATGTTTTTCCATTTCATACAATGTGTTTAAAAATCACACGATCCTTGTGTGATTCCATGTCTAGGAAACATCCAGAATAGATTAATCCATAAAGACAAAGCATATTGGGGTTTGCCAGAGGCTAGGAGGAGAAGGGGAATGAGGAGTGACTGTTAGTGGGCATTGCCAGTAGGGTATCCTTTTGGGGTGATGAAAATGTTCTGGAACAAGATACTTGTTGCATAATTTTGTGAATCTATAAAAACCACCGAATTATACGCTCTAAAATGGTGAACTTCATGGTATGTAAATGTTATCTCAATTGGCAAGTGGACAAGCTCATGGAGGTTGATATAAATTACCCAAAATTCTAATTTCCTTTGGAAAGCTTAAATATTATCATTGGCAACAAATACTGCAGTTATTTTCCTTGAAGTGACAGCCTCATTTTCAATAATGTGTATGCCAAATATAAACACAGCATTTCACGCAAAAGGCGCTAGTGAGTTTCAGCTTGGTTACAGAAGTGCTTTGCCCCAAGACAAGCACTGGACTTTGATTTGCAGTGACTGTGCTTTGGGCCTACTTCCCATTTTGTCATGCAGAATATTAAAAAGATGTGGACTCGGGATGCCTGGGTGGCTCAGTTGGTTAAGCAGCTGCCTTCGGCTCGGGTCATGATCCCAGGGTCCTGGGATCAAGTCCCGCATCGGGCTCCTTGCTCAGCGGGGAGCCTGCTTTACCCTCTGCCTCTGCCTGCTTGTGTTCTCTCTCTCTCTCTGACAAATAAATAAAATCTTAAAATAAATAAATAAATAAATAAATAAAAAGATGTGGACTCAAGAGGAAAGACTTAGTAAAGAAAAGGTGATCATTTTTACGATTTCATTAAAGATAAGTGAATCTGGCCATTAGCTGACTGCAAGCACATGGCAGTGAACAATACACTGGTGTCCTTTCTTTGACCCATGCTAAGGTGTTTTGATCCCTCTGTTGCTTCTGCACCGTCAGGGCAAACATCCACACAGTTGCTCCGGGATCAGCCATGAGAGTGAATAAAGTTGTTCAATATTGTGAATGTTTCAGCATCATTTCAATTTGCTTCCAAGCATTCACATAAAAGAAGATCAGTGCAGGGGCGCCGGGCAGCGTGGGGGTGGGGGGATGGTGGTGGGGGTGCTTGGGTGGCTCAGTTGGTTAAGTGTCTGCCTTTGCTCAGGTCATGATCTTAGGTCTTGGGATCGAGCCCCACGTCGGGCTCCCTGATCAGTGGAGTGTGTCTGCTTCTCCCCCTCTCTCTGCCTGCTGCTCCGCTCCCCCTGCTTCTGTTCTCTCTTTCTCAAATAAATAAATAAAATCTTTTAAAAAAAGAAGTTCTCAGATTAGCTGGTGCTGCAAGATGAACACAAGATAGCAAGTCTAGCCACTTCTATTGACTTGTCTGTGTGTAAGACAACAGTACGATACTGCAGAGAAGATACTAACTCAGCCTTCATGTTTGCAGCTAAATCTTTCATATGACAAGCTACTGTATCATTAGAAAGTGGCGCTGCTGTGATTCCTTTTGCTGACTCTCCATCCAGCGGGCATTCAGCAGCGTCAGCCAAACCGGCGCCTGTGTCTGTCTCCCGGCGGTTGGGCGCAGTCACTTCCCCTGAGCTGTACTTCAATGGCTTTTGCATTTCTCGTTTGAAAGGCTGTAATGATCAATTTGGGGCTTTTAATGAACTCATCACATCTACATTTAAAATACTCAGTTCCCTTTTCTTTAAATTCTACATTCTTATTCTTAAAATGGTGCCAGAACTTTAAGAGGCACCAGAAAGGTAGGATTTTAACATCATAAAGCTGAGGAAGAGATAAATTTTGAGAAAGATTTTGTTTCATGTTCCTACTTTTTTTTTTTTTTAGTAGATTTCAGTTTCCTCTTTTTCAGCATCCTTAGGTTTAGATGGTGCAGCTGTGGGCTAGGAAAGCAAGCTCGCTAATGTGCTCTTTTAAAGCAAATGATCCATCCTTAATATAATAAAAATATAAGTAAATTTATAAGTTTTAGAATAAAATACTAATAAAATCTAAAATTGTGATTTTTATATTAAGTTCAAAACTTATAAACCATCTAGAAAGATATTTTTAAATTATATTGTAAAATAAGCCAACAAAGTATACCTATCTCTTGCTTGTGTTTCCACGTAGGAAAACTTTAGGATATCAAAACAATTTATTCCGTGATAATGAGGTTGCATAAATCACAGCAAGTATAACAAAGCTAGCTAGCAAGAGCACAGTAGAAGTACTGAGAATGAATTGAGGCAGCCTCCAAAAACTGAACATATTTATACCCTAAACTTACTACTGAAGAACATTCTAGAAAACACAAAAAGAGACAAGCATATGTTCTACTAGCCATCAGAGCACAGACATCGTGACAGGTTATGGAGCCTCTGAAATATTCAACTGTTCACTTGTGAAAGAACAAGTAGAAAAGGCTAATAACGTCTTAGGATCATTATGAAAACATTTTTGACCTCACAGACTGCCAAAAGGGTAACAGTCGCCCTGAGAAGGCCAAGGGCACGCTTTGAGAACTGCTGTGCTAGAGGAATCTGAAGGAGAGGGTCACAGGAGGTTGAAGTGGCCTTGAAGTCTGGGCATAATTTGGTTAGGGGGCTGGCACTGTGATGGGGGCAGGGGGAGATCAACGTGAGCAGAAATATGGAATCACAAAAGCCCAGGAGGAGTTCAGCTTCAACAGTCGTCTGAAGTGATCGGTGAGGGTGGGACAAGACCTTGACAGACAAGCTAATAAAAACAGCTTGAAGCTCAAACTCTGCAAAGTGGGAGTCGAGGCTGGCTGTCAGACAGTGGGCCTCGAGTGTCCTGCCTACCGGAAGCATGTGTCCCGGAAGAACAGAAAGGAGCGGAGAACACCCCCATCGCCCTGGGGAGCATATCTGAAACTCCAAGGGAGGGATTTCAAACTATCACCCTCCTACCGCCGGCAGCCTCCTCCACTGCCATCGCCAGGCAAGCTCCGTGACAACAGGGCCCTGGTCCATCTTCTCCAAGGTGTCCCCAGGCCCTGGGCACAGTGTCTCCCACTGGGCACAAAGCAGGAGCCTGAGAAGCACCTGGGCGAAAACCCCCTTGCAGTGCTGTGTTTGGTGGTGGTGAGCATGAGCCCCAGCAGCCGCACTCTTGGGCGGCACCACACCACACAGGCGTGGACCCATGAGCAGCCCGAAGATCCAACACGGGGGTAAGTAGAGGCACACGTGCAGGACGTTTAGGGGTGGGAGGAAAGGAGCAGAGAGCTAGGAAGCACGCCCACTAGTGGAGAGGCTTGGACGTTACAGGAGAAAAAAGCTGAAGGTTTACAGCCTGTGAACGTCCTGTTGACAGGAGCATCCCCAGCGTGGGGTCCAGGGCGTGGCGCAGAGTAACTAACACAGAGTTTGGAAATGAGTTAACAAGGAGAAACAGGGTAGCAGCGAAGGGCGTCGCTTCAGAAGACTGCGGACAGGCAGGAAGAAGAGGGCTGAGTGGGAGCAAGGGGGTTGGTGAATGAAAAGTTAAAGAATTTTGGCAGCTGCCAAGGAGAGAAGCAGGATGGCACTAAGACAGACAGTAGGATGAAGTGAAGTTTCTTTCAAGGAGAGATGGATGCAGGTAAGGAAAGAAAACGGATAGGCATCTGTGAAGCAGAGAGCCTGAAGGTGCAGGAGAACAAGGAGACTGGAAGGACCATGGTCCCTGCGGATGCGAAGGAGGGAGCAGGGGAAATAAGGTGTCACCTGACTCTGAAGGTCGAAAGAAGAGAAGGCAGGGCCAAGGACAGGGAGATTTATTTAAAGCAGGAGAGAAAAGCAGCTGTGAAGTTTACACTGATAACTTAATTTCTGCGAAGTGGGAGGCAAGGTTTGAAGAGCCACTGTGAGGAGTCCAGGAAATAGACGAGACAATAAGTGGGCTGTTAAGGGGGTGGCGGGAAGCCAGATGAACTTGGCTGGATTCTGTGGTGCACCAAGGCGCATCTGAGCATGTTCTCTGGCAATGCTCTGCACTCTGCTGCGGGGAAGAGGAAGTCGTCTGCCAGCGCAGCAGACCCTGAAGGTGGAGGGGGGAGCACCATCAGGTGTCCTCGAGGGTGTCGCTCATCCCAGAGACCAGAGAGGGTGCCGGAGGTCTCCAAAGTCAAAACGTCCACAAAAAGCAAAGTAAGGAGAGTGCTGGTGCTGAATTAGGAAGGCTGGGAAGCAGCACACTTGTCACCCAGGAAAAGAAAACTGGGTCGTGTGGAGATCGCTGGAAAAACATTAAAGGTGCCGTAGATGAACTCTATGGACCTCCAACGATGACGAGCAGGGAGGACTGGCACTGGGAACTCCTTCCACTGTCAGGTAAAGTAAAAAAAAGGTAAGAGTCTTTGGGAGGGACTGGTTCCTAAGTGGAGGAAGTGACAGGAAGAAGAGGGGACTGAGTTTGAAAGTCCCAAAGAGCTGTATTCAACCCTCCACTCCATCCCTTACTTAGTTTTCCCAAAGAGTGTATGAGGGTTTGGAAAAAGAATTAGCTCCTTATTATTAAATGAACTTAAGATATTTATATATAGGAAAGAAAGGGCAATAATTTAATTCATCAATAACCTAGATGGAGGGGCGCCTGAGTGGCTCAGTGGGTTAAAGCCCCTGCCTTCACCTCAGGTTATGATCTCAGGGTCCTGAGATCGAGCCCCGCATCAGAGTCTCTGCTCAGCAGGGAGCATCCTTCCCCCTCTCTCTCTGCCTGCCTCTCTGCCCACTTGTGATCTCTTTCTCTCTGTGTGCCAAATAAATAAATAAGATCTTAAAAAAAAAAAAAAAAAGAACCTAGATGGAAAAAATCCTCAATAAAATATTGGTAAACCAAATCCACCAATATATTTAAAAAATCATTCACCACAATCAAGTGGGATTTATTCCTGGGGTTGCAAGAGTGGTTCAACATTCACAAATCAGTTAGTGTGATACATTGCATCAAGAAGAGAAACATAAAAACTATATGATCATTTCAATAGATATCCCCCAAAAAAAGAAAAAAAGAAAAGCATTTGACAAAGTTTAACACCCATTAATGATAAAACCTCTCAAACCCCTCAAAGTAGGTGAGGAGGGAACATACTTCAACATAATAAAGCCCACATAAGAAAAACCCACAGCTAACATCACACTCAATGGGAGAAACTGAGAGCCGTTCCCCTAAGATCAGGAACAAGACAAGGACATCCACTCTCACCACTTTTATTCAACATAGTACCAGAAGCCCTAGCCGAAGCAATCAGACAACAAAAAGAAATAAAAGGCATCCAGATTGGTAAGGAAGAAGTAAAACCTTCACTATTTGCAAATGACATAATACTATATATAGAAAACCCTAGAGACTCCACCAAAAAACTACCAGACCTGATAAATGAATTTGGTAAAGTGCAGGATAACAAAATCAGTGCACAGAAATCCATTGCATTTCTATACACTAATAATGAAGCAGCAGAGAGAGAAATTAAGGAAACAATCTTGTCTACAGTTGCACCAAAATAATAAAATATCTAGGAATAAACTTAACCAAAGAGAGAAAAACCTGTACTCTGAAAATTATAAAACAATGATGAAAGAAATTGAAGGTGACACAAACAAATGGAAAGACATTCCATGTTCATGAATTGAAAGAACAAATATTGTTAGAATATCTATACTCTTTGATGGGGTCTTTGTCTAGTTTGGGGATCAGGATAATGCTGGCCTGAACTCTATGGAAACTCATAGAATGAGTTTGGAAGTTTTCTATTTCTATTTCTATTTTTTGGAAGAGCTTCAGTAGAATAGATATGACTTCTTTAAATGTTTGGTAGAGGGGCGCCTGGGTAGCTCAGTTAGTTAACCACGTCTGCCTTTGGCTCAGGTCATGATCCCAGGATGCTGGGATCTAGCCCCATGTCAGGCTTCCTGCTCCGCAGGAAACCTGCTTCTCCCTCTCCCTCTGCCTGCTTCTCCCCCCTGCTTGTATTCTCTCTCTCTGTGTCAAATAAATAAATAAAATCTTAAAAAAAAAAAAAAAAGTTTGGTAGAATTTCCCTGGGAAGGGACTGGACTCTTGTTTTTTGGGAGGCTTTTGATCACTGTTTCAATTTCCTTGCTGGCTATTTGTCTGTTTAGATTGTCTATTTCTTCCTGTTTCATTCTTGGTAGTTTATAAGTGTCCAGGAATGCATCCATTTCTTCCAGATTGTCTAGTTTGTTGGCATACAGCTGTTGGTAAAAAGTTCTATTAATTGCCTCTATTTCCTTAGTATGGTCATGATTTCTCACCTTTGATTTATGACTTTATTAATTTGGGTCTTTTCTCTCTCTGTATCTCTTTCTCTCTGGATAAGTCTGGCCAGTCCATAGCAGCAATGTCCACAATAGCCGAACTGTGGAAGGAGCTGAGATGCCCTTCCACAGATGAATGGATAAAGAAGATATGGTTCATATATACAATGGAATATTACTAACCATCAGGAAGGATGAATACTCACCATTTACATCGACATGGATGGAACTAGAGGGGATTATGCTAAGTGAAATAAGTCAAACAGAGAAAGACAATTATCAATTGTTTTCACTCATATGTGGAACATAGGGAATAGTGCAAAGGATCATAAGGGGAAGGAGGGAAAACCAAACAGGAAGAAATCAAAGAGGGAAAAAACCATGAAAGACTCTGGACTCCAGGAAATAAACTAAAGGTTACAAACTGAGGATTACAGAAGGGCGGTGGGGTGATGGGGTAACAGGGTGATGTAAGGGGAGGGACGTGTGGTGATGAGCACTGGGTGTTAAATGCAACTAATGAATCATTGAACAGTACATCAAAAACTAATGATGTATTATATGTTGGCTAATTGAACATTTTTAAAAAGCCTATATCATCCAAAGAAATCTGGAGATTGAAAGCAATCATTATCAAAATACCAACAGCATTTTTCACAGAACTAGAACAAATAATCCTAAAATTTGTATGGAATCACAAAAGACCCCAAATAGCCTAAGAAATCTTTTTTTTTTTTAAGATTTTATTTACTTATTTGACAAACCGAGGGAAAGCACACAAGTGAGTGGAGAGGTGGAGGGAGAAGCAGGTTCCCCGCTGAGCAGGGAGCCTGACACAAGGCTTGATCCCTGGATGCCGAGATCATGACCTAAGCTAAAGGCAGGTGCTTCATGACTGAGCCACCCAGGTGCCCCTAGCCAAAGCAATCCTGAAAAAGAAAAACAAAAATAGAAGTACCACAATTCCAGACTTCAAATTATATCACAAAGCTATAACAATCAAAACAGAATGGTACTGGTGCAAAAAATAAGACACACAGATCAATGGAACAGAATAGAAAGCCCAGAAATAAACCTACAATTATATGGTCAATCAATTTTTGATGAAGGAGGCAAGAATATGCAATGGAAAAAAGATAGTCTCTTCTACAAATGGTGTTGGGAGAACTGGACAGCTATATGTAAAAGAATGAAATTGGACCACTTTCTTACACAACACACAGACATAAACTCAAAATGGATTAAAGATCTAAATGTGAGACCTGAAATCATAAAAATATTGAAAGAGGGAACAGGCAGAAATTTCTCTAACATTGGATGTAATAACATTTTTCTAGCTATGTCCTCTGAGACAAGGGAAATAAAAGCAAAAATAAACTTTTGGGACTACATTAAAATAAAAGCTTCTGCACAACAAAGGAAACAACCAACCAAACTAAATAACAACCTACTGAATGGGAGAAGATATTTGCCAACAATATGTCCAATAAAGTGTTAGTATTTTAAATATATAAAGAATTTATACAACTCAACACCAAAAAAAAAAAAAAAAGTAATACAATGAAAAAATGGGCAGAAGGCATGAACAGACATTTCTCCAAAGACATTCTGATAGCCAACAGGCAGATGAACAGATGTTCAACATCACTCATCACCAGGGAAATGCAAATCAAAACCTCAATGAGATATCACTTCACAACTGTTAGAATGGCTAAAATCAACAACATAAGAACAAGTGTTGGTGAGAATGTGGAGAAAAAGGCACCCTGGTGCACTGACGGTGGGAGTGTGGACTGATGCAGCCACAGTAGAAAACAGTATGGAGAGTCCTCAAAATTTAAAAATAGAACTACCCTGTGATCCAGTAATTGCACTACTGGGTATTTGTCCGAAGAATACAAAAACACTAATTTGAAGGGATACATGCACCCCATGTTTATTGCAACATTATTTACAATAGCCAAATTATGGAAGCAGCTCAGGTGTCCATTGACAGATGAATGGATAAAGAAGATGTGGTGTGTGTATATATATATATATATATATATATATATATATATATATATATACACAATGGAATATTATTCAGCCATAAGAAAGAATGAAATCTTGCCATTTGCAACAACATGGACAGATCTAGAGAGTACAATGCTAAGCGAAATAAGCCAATCAGAGAGAGACAAATGCCATATGATTTCACTCATGTGGAATTTAAGAAACAAAATAGCAAACAAAGGGGAAAAAAGAGAGATGAACCAAAAAATAGACTCTTAACTATGGAGAACAATCAGAGAGGAGGTGGAGGGGAGGGATGGGAGAAATAGGTGAAGGGGATTAAGAAGACACTTACCTTGATGAGCACTGAGTAATATATAGAATTGTTGAATCATTAGGGACGCCTAGGTGGCTCAGTCGGTTAAATGTCTGCCTTTGGCTCAGGTCAGGATCTTGGGGTCCCTGGATCAAGTCCACATCGGGCTCCCTGCTCTGTGGGGAGCCTGCTTCTCCCTCGGCCTGCCTCTCTCCCTGCTTGTGCTCACTTTCTCTCTCTGACAAATAAATAAAATCTTTTAAAATAATAATAATTTAAAAAATTAAAAAAGAATTGTCAAATCACTATACTGTACCCCTGAAACTAATATAACATTGTATGTTAGCTGCATTAAAATTAAAGCTTTAAAAATAAAAAATTAAGAATCCCCAGGTGGCTCAGTTGGTAAAATGGCTGCCTTTCACTCAAGTCATGATCCAAGAGTCTAAGGATCAAGTCATGAGTTAGGCTCCCTGCTCAGCAGGGAGCCTGCTTCTCCCTCAACCCCTCCCCCGTGCTCATGATCTCTCTCTTTCTCACTCTCTCTCTCAGATAAATAAATGAAATATTTTTTTAAATATAAATAAATAAATAATAATAAATAAATAATTTAGTTCATCAAAAGTTTGGAGTATTTTCAGGATACCTAAATTAGAATGGTCTCTTATATTGTGCTCTGGGCCTAATAATTTCAAATGACCTTGGGTAAATCCTACCACCTTTTTCAAATTCCATTGGTCAAATGCAGTGTTGGCTCCAAAAGTAGAAGTGATATGGGGCACTTGTGGTTAAGAACACAGACTTTCAGTACAGAATTAAATCTCAGCTTTACCACTTATTAGTCATGAAACCTTGTGAAAATGTCCTCTTTGAGAATAATTTCAGCTTTGCAGGCCATATAGTCTGTATTGTGACCACCTAATATGGCCATTGCCCTGTGAAGGTGGCCATAGATAATACATAGATTGTGTGCCAAGAAGACTTTTTTCCACAGACGCAGGTGGCTGGTCAGGTTAGGCCTACGCCATAGCTTATAGATCTCTGAGCTGTGAAACAGAAATAGTAAATAATCGCTCCCATTCAAGGGTTGCTGTAAGAATTAAGTTGGTTGCTACCTATTTCTGGGCACCCATTAGACACTCAACAAATGGAAGCTGTTATCCTTATTCTTCTTATTATTATTTTTACTATTTCTATGTTTATTCCAACTCCGTCTGTGATATGGATCTATGGCTGTAAGATTTCCTGGATGTGTAGAACAAATTTCACAATGGAAAATTATTTTCTGAATGGAGATCTCCGTGGAAGGAACACAGATCTGGGAACATAATAAACAGGAAACGTGGGGGTCCTATGTGGCTCCCAGCCCTGAGGGTTTCACGCTATGGTCATGACCTCTCTCTCTCTCAAATAAATAAATAAAATCTTTTTTAAAAAATTCATAATCTCAGTCTAAACTCTTGAATCAACTCAGTGCACAACATTTTGGATTCCCTATAACTGGGGTTGGGTGCACCTACTACGTTAACTTCTTTAGAAAAAAAAAGCAACCAATAACGGAACGTGATATTAAGTAAAATATATTTATTTTTTGAGTTTATAAATTTTCACACTTGCTGTTAAGTAGTCGGTCTTACGACACTAAGCATATAAATCATCAGAAGATATCGCATTTTGCTTTTACTATTACAATGGTAAATGAGAACAGAGTAGAAACGCTTTTGACTTAAAAAGATGGGAAAGGACGAGGTTATAAAGTGCTGTGGCATTTCACCGTGAAATGGTGTGTCACATACTGAGCAGAGTAATTCGTCCACATGAAAGCTGTCCCTGGGGGACACCATAGCCATCTATTTCCAGCCATGGGACTGCCACGCGGGATCTAATGTGGGAAATGAGGTGGAGAAGAGGGGCAAAATGTTTCAACTGCTGAGGATACTAGTCCTCTGCAGGGTTTTGGGTTGGTGATATTGGTTTGTTTGGGTTTTGTTTTTTTGTTTGTTTGTTTTTTTAACAAAAAATGTAATCGGGTCATAAACCACCCAAATTATGAGGGCTAATAACCGCTGGGATAATCTAATAACCTGTGTTATTTTAACTATTATTGGCAATAGTCAACATATCAATAACTCATTTTTGTTATTTACCATTAGCATCTATTTTTATGTTTTAATATTTTCTGTAGATAGTAAGAGTTTTCAAATGGCCTTGTGTTCCTACTGATGCATGTTGACTCCAGAACCCCATGCCTGCCCATGAGCTTTCAGAGTCTCAGTTAGTTGACTCAACGCGGCATACGAAATGTGTAAGCTATTGACATATTTGCATCCATGATAGGAAGGAGCTGGGACTTTCTATCCATGCAGTGATGCTGTGTACCAAACAGCACGTGTGCACACACCGTCGCCGCGCACACATGGTATTAAGCGGCAGTCCGGCCCTGAGTGCAGTCGGGGACTTCAGGGAGAAACAAGACTGCAGGATCTGTGCAGAAGCGCGTGCCCCCCACCTGCCAGCCAGTCCCCTGCATCACCCCGGCAGAGGCCCTGCTGGGTGGCAAAGACCGCCCTGCTCTCTCGCCAGTTAAACCTTTGCTCTTTGCTTGGACTAAATCCGCACACGAAGCTGACAGGCTCCCCAGCTGCCCGGAAGCAGACTGTGCCCGCTTTCACAGGTGTTGCTGGAACTCTGTGAGTGAGTTTTAGGGAGGGTGAGTTTTAAGGGATGGAGGTTAAAACCTGGTTTGGTCTGAAAACAGGGTTAGCAAAAGAGAAAAAAAAAAGAACCCAGCACTAAAGTCGTGGCCCCGAGCCTGATTCAGAAGGACTTGAGTGGGGAGATCAGCCCCTGCAGGGCTTGTCAGGCCATCACAGGAAATTCCCCTGTATTGGGGGGGGGCGAAGGGGGGCATATATTATTATTTCTTCCAGGCAGTAAAGTGCAGATTGCAGGAAAGAAGAAATGGTAACCATTCTTTTTTCTGTAGCTTAGAAGGAGTCATCAGATAATTCGCTGCTTCGAGTGTCATGGGGGTGTGTGTGGGGGGGGATACTTTATCCTCAGGAAAGCGCAGGAAGAAAACAATTTGCAAATTACCCATCTCAGGGAGGTAGACTTTCCTCCCCTCAAATGGTACTGTTTTTACCCCTCTTCCAAGTTAACAGATCACAGAGGGCATTTGGGGTTTCACTCAGTTCCCCACAGCTTGTGATCTTAAAAATTCCAGGGGTCGAAGGGGTAGCTGTCCTCAGTCCTGGAGTAAGGGCCAGATCGGAGGCTGTCCACAAGCGGGGACGGGGCCTGGCATCCAGGGGCCACATGACAGGGCCCTGAGATCAAATGGAGGGGAAGAGAGCTGGGAAGGCAGCCGTGCGCCCCGGACTGCCTCCTGCGGCGCCTGCCCTGGCCACTGCCCATGGGGACGCCGAGCCTCCTCTCTCAGGCAAAAAGTTAGAAATGTAGAAGTCCTTCCAAATGCCTAGATGAAAACAGATATGTAGTTAAAAAAAAAAATTGTGAATAATCATTTATTGTTTGTTTCTGTACAGCAGAAGCCTCTTTTCTTACGGGTGTCCCGGGCTTCCTGTCCTGCAGCCCTTTGCAGGGGCTGCGAATTGGACCCTCCAACAGGGGGACTGGAGTTCAGGCGAGGCCCTCCCTTGCCAGTTGGGCGGCCTGTGTGTGCAAACCCAAGAGGCTTTCTCCCATGGCTCCTTGAAGCAGCAAGTTCAAATCTGAGTTCTTAGTCGAAGGAAACGGAAGAGATTTGGACACGGAAGGGAAGGACAGGCAGGCCTCGACCCACCCCCCCCACCCTCCCACAGGTAAGAAAATGTGTCCCTAAACTTGACTGTTTCTCTGGCTTTCTTGTCTCTGTTTCCTCTTGCGAAGCTGTCGCTGGAGCTGCAGCTTGTTGGTGAAGAACATCTGTCTCCAGCCCATGTCCTCGGCCAGGGCGCGCATGTCTGACGTGACGGTGTCGCAGGCAGACTCCACTATCTTCTCCCACAGTTTGTCCGACGTGCACAGCTGTGGGCGGGAAGAGCCAGAGGTGGGTTACGTCACACACGGGATGAGGACAAGTCATTTACTCACTCACAGAATCACTGTCCTATTCCCGCGAGACACTGGAGGAGACGTGAGGTGGGCACAAAGACGCACCAGACACAGTTCCCGCCTCCGTCCTCTCCTCTTGGAGGAAAGGCGAGTGCACGAATGCCTGAAGGACGAAGCGGTATTTGATTCATGGAATAAACCAAGTCCAGATCTCATTTAAGATGAAAAATGCAAGATAGCTATAAAGAGTACATACAGGACATTGGTTTCTTTTTTTTTTTTTTTTAAGATTTTATTTATTTATTTGTCAGAGAGAGAGAAAGAGAGAGAGAGGGAACACAAGAAGGGGGAGCGGCAGGTGGAGGGAGACACAGGCTCCCCACCGAGCAGGGAGCCCGATGCGGGACTCGATCCCAGGACCCTGGGATCATGACCTGAGCTGAAGGCAGACACCTAACTGACTGAGCCACCCAGGCGCCCCATATACAACATTATACAGTTAATTTATAGATACAACATTATGTCGCTCACTTCCAATAAACCACATAACAGAGGCTGACAATGTGTGGTTTACGGACCTTCCCCCCAGTGCTGCAGTAGCTCCTCAGCAGCTCCACTGCTAACTCCCGCTAGACTTGCCTCCATTTTATTTTATTATTACTATTTTTTTTTTAAGTAGGCTCCATGTGGGGCTTGAACTCTCAACCCTGCAATCAGGAAAGCTGAAACCAAGAGTCGGTTGCTTAACTGACTGTGCTACCCAGGGGCCCCCTGATTTCCCTTTTCATCTCTTCCATTCGGTGGTTGTTATTCACGAAAATCCAGAAGCGGAAAGACCTAGGCCTAGTGAGCAAGCGATTAGGAGCCCAGAGTTCCTTTACACCAATGGTGTCAGAGCACACGCCTCCCTTCCGCCCGAGCCCCTCTCAGACATGCCCCAGCCGTCTGAACCCACACACAGACTTCTCTTACAAGGAGGCAAAGAAAAGCGAGAAGCCTGTGGGCCCCTCAAAGATCAATAACTGATGGCGCATATGCTAAGGGCAAGAAATTTTGTGTTCGTGACCACATTTGTTTATGTACGTATGTCCGTTTATTTCATAAATTATTTACTACAGTCAAATAATCCGAAGCAATCTCGTGTGGGATACAGTGATGGAAAGGAAGGCATTCGGTCAGTGTACACACGATGTTGCCAAAGAGCCAGGGCAGGGAAGGAAGTCAGATCTGAATCCAGAATGGGGCCAGGAGAGGGGAAGAATGAACTGCTGCTTCCTCCATGATGAAGAGTCTGGGTGTTCCTCACCTGCCCCCAGGTTACTGACCAGATGCCGCTGGACTACAGCCTTTACTGGGGGCTCAGGATTAGCCTCTCCTGAGGCAATAGCCAGATTTATCTTGATAGGAGGAGGCTTCTGTTGAGGCCACATGCAGGCCCCATCCTTTCCGGGGGCCATTTTGTTTATGAACCCAGCAAACAGGAGGGGAAATGCGCTGACTGACATTCACAGAGCAGAGCATTGTACCCACCTAATTACTGAACACCTTCTCTGCATTCGTACCTTTTGCAGAGCAGTCAAACAGGACACAGATATCTTTATCCTCTGGCATATGCCGAGAAGTCCACCCAAATACCCCTTCCCTAGGAATCACCACAAATCTCCAGATCTGGTTCAAGATGGTCTAGACGTTGACCATCTAGCCAGAACAGTAGCCTTTGCCCAGGAGAAACCCAAGAGCTATTTTTCAAAACCAGAAGTTTTCCTACAAATGAATTCTTGTCTTCATTATTATTATTTTATTTTTTAAATTAACATATAATGTATTATTTGTCCCAGGGTACATGTCTGTGAATCATCAGGCACATTTCACAGCACTCACCACAGCACATACCCTCCCTAATGTCCATAACCCAGCTGCCCTATCCCTACCCTCTACCCTCCAGCCACCCTCAGTTTGTTTCATGAGTTTAGGAGTCTCTTATGGTTTGTCTCCTTCCTGATCCCATCTTGTTTCATTTCCCTCCCCCATCCCCCCACGACCCCCCGCCCTGCCTCTCAAATTCTTCATATCAGAGATATCATGTGACAATTGTCTTTCTCTGACTGACTTATTTTGCTTACACCCTCTAGTTTCATCCACATCGTTGTAAATGGTAAGCTTTCATTTCACTTGATGGCTGCATAGTATTCCATTGTGTATATATATCACATCTTCTTTATCCATTCATCTGTTGATGGGCATCTAGGTTCTTTCCATAGTTTGGCTATTGCGGACATCGCTGCTATAAACATTTGGGTGCATGTGCCCCTTCAGATCAAATTCTTTTCTTTAAGGCCCTGGGGTGCAAGCTGTACTTTCCCTCAGGAGGCATGCCCGCAGGTCTCAGCAAGGACCCAGACAGGCCCCCCTCCATGGAGGCTGCAGACCTTGGAGCATCATTGAATCTGCAGGCTCTTGAGAAGGAGGTGTCACATGGCTGCTTACAACACAATCCGGATGGGCAGCTGGGCCCCACTTACCACTGACGACTTTAGAGTTACGTGGAGAAGCACACTCAAATTGCACATGTACCTTGAAAATTAAAAAAAGGTCCACAAAGAGCTGTGGCTGCTTTCTTATGGTAGCAACAAATCTAAGGCACGAGATCTTAGGTTTAATTTATTGAGATGGCAGTCCTCTCAGTTTTTATGCGGTTTATCTCTACCTTCTTGGCATATGCATATCTTGCCAGAGCTTCTAAGGTATCTGCTAATTCCTGCTTATCAGGATGACGTCATCAATGTTGAGCAGCACGTAGGACAGTGACAGGATCAATAGCTCTGTGATACAAGACCCCCAGGCAAAGAACTTACATAATCCTGATGCAAAATGAAGAAGGTATACTGTCATCTCCATCAGGAGAAAGCAAATCCGTTGTGATGTGCTAGCTGGAAAGTCCAGAAAGACAGAAGGACGGCGTGTGATGAGGTGGTGGCAAGGGACGAGGTGAGAGATGGCCGAATTGTAAATATATTTTGAAGGTGGAACTCATAAGACTTGTGAATGAATTCAATGAGAGGTAAGAACAAAGAGAAGAATAAATGATGAGCTTTTTGGCTCGAGCAGCTAGGTGGGTGGTGTTGCCAATGACTGAGAAAACAAGACTATGGAAGAAGCAGAATTCGTCAATAGGTATGTGGCTGGGGCGAGGGGCGAGGGGATATCAAGAGGTCTGGTCTTGACATGTTAAACCTGCAATGTCTATACCACATCTAGGTGGAAGTGTTGGGGATGCAATTAGACTTAAAAGTAAGGACCTCAGGGGCGCCTGGGTGGCTCAGTTGTTAAGTGTCTGACTTTGGCTCAGGTCATGATCTCAGGGTCCTGGGATCAAGCCCTACATGGGGCTCCCTGCTCTGTGGGGAGCCTGCTTCTCCCTCTCCCACTCCCCCTGCTTGTGTTCCCTCTCTCTCTCTCTGTGTCAAATAAATAAAATAAAATAAAATGGGGGTGCCTGGGTGGCTCAGTGGGTTAAAGCCTCTGCCTTCGGCTCAGGTCATGATCTCAGGGTCCTGGGATAGAGCCCTGCATTGGGCTCTCTGCTCAGCAGGGAGCCTGCTTCCCCCTCCCCACCCCCACCCCCCGCCTCTCTGCCTACTTGTGATCTCTCTCTGTGTTAAATAAATAAATAAAATCTTAAAAATGAAAAAAATAAAATAAAAAAGGAGTTCAAGGGGGCAACCTGGCCTGGAAATGTATGTTTGAAAATTATTAATGTGTAAATACTATTTAAAGCCCTGGGATTAGATGCTATCACATAGGTATGACTGTAGACAGAGAAATGCCCAGGGAAGAGTTCTAGGATGTTCCAACATGAAAGCAGTCAGAAAATAAAAATTTTCCAGCAGAGGAGTCTGAGAATAAGGAAGAAAACCCGGACAGCAATCCAATGTCTCAAGGCTGCTGAAAAGACAGAAATTTACAACTGACGGGTGTTTTCGCAAGATCATGGCAAATGGCAACCTTGATAAGAGGTTTCCATGGCAGAGTGGGGACTGAATGCCCAGCTAGAGTGAGTCCAGGAGGGGACAGCAGAGGACGAAGTGGATATAGCAAGTACGGTCACTCTTTTGAGGGAATTTTGCTCAAAGAGCAGAATGGGGAGTCAGGTCAAAGCTTTTTTTTTTTTTTTTTTTTTAATTTATGTGCTGATGGAAATGATTCATTACAGAGAGTAGAACTAGGGACAGGGACAGCGGCATGGGCAAAGTAGCTGAGCAGAGAAGCTGAAACACACAGGTTGGAAACGTGACCTTGGGTAATGAGGAGAACTTACCTGGGACAGGAAGTTCACAGAGTCGGTGGGTAGAGGAATGAGGGGAAGGGACAGTGGGGCAGTTCTCTGGTGACTGCTTCCAATTCCTTCATGAAATAAGAGGCCACAATATCACCTAAGAGTGAGGAAGAAGGAGACTTTGAGAGGGAAGAGAGGCTAACATAGACATCTTGGGGGGTGAAGGGGAGTGAGAAACTCAGTTTCTAAGACAAAAGGTATTTTATGTATAATGTCGTCTTTGGTTCTGAGTTGGTTCTTAATGCCAGACACACATTCAAAAAATATGGTCCCAAGAACACGGAAAAGAGAAGTGAAAGGATGAAGGCCTCTTGTTTGTGCTCCAGACAGCACACTGTGATGATCCTGCCTGCGGCCAGATGAATCTCCACGTGTGGGCTGCTCCACTCTGGACTTGCGGTTTGTCGCAGCGCCAGTGGTGTTCAGCAAACATTGCATCTGCTCTCCCCCATTTCCGTCCCCCGGCAGTCAGGGGCGGGGCGCTGCAAAAGTAGCTCTGGTCAAAGGGCTAAGAGTAGAAGTGCCATAACCAGACGTAGTGCACGAACCTCCAGCTGTCTCCTCCCTGCTGCAGGATCTGAGGAGACCTCGCATTTCAGATGTACAGTGCAAGATGGCGGCATCTCCAGTCCCACGTGGTCCCCTGAGCAACCGGCCCTGGCCAGCGAGAGGTGAGGAGAGCAGCAGCCTTCACCCCCAACCTGTGGGCTTAGACATAGTAGGAATAGTGCCACATCGAAGGGTTGATGCCCCAAACGTTTCAGAGAGCAGGGTGGGTGGGGAAGCCCAGCTAACTCCCTTCTCTCTGGGAGGAAGGCCTGAAGGATTACCACGCAGCCCATCCCCCAACACACACACACACACACACACACACACACACACACACACAGAGCGGAGCTGCTGTCTGCTCTGGCCCTGGACACAGTTAGTTCTGCTCTGCCTGTTACCGCGGCCATCTCTACGTGTCCCTCACGAGCTGCACGCCGCCATGAGTACCAGGACTGGAAGCCACCCCAATATTCAACAGCCGTCTGAAGGGGAACAACGGGTGCCCCTGATTTCTGTCCTCCTATTATGGGCCACCATTTCAGCCCCCCTGCCCGCAGCCCCCTCCCCGCCCCCAGGCCCAGGCAGACAAGCATTCCCACTAGCGCCACCCAGGCCTTGGCCTTGGCTCTGTGCTACCTCGCTCCCCTGCATCCTGACTTCCTTCCGGGGAGGAGGAGACACGTCGGGGTCATATCCATTTCAGGACACCATTACATTCCATTTTGAGCAGAAATCAGCCAGGACTTTTTACTTTTATACTTTCCTATATTTGCATGCAACTTTAAAAGTACTCTAATAAGGGAAAAGAAGGAATTACAAATAGAAATGAATAGTAAAAGAAGGCGTAATCACTCAAGATCCTTTCTGCATAAATATCAAAGCAAAAAGTATTCCACATTCACATAACGGTTACCAGGGCACAGCAACACTGAATCTTCTGATATTGACAGCCCTCAAACATTCTGATATCGGTCAAATCATCTATCTTAGCCTGTCTTCAACAGTAGTTCAAGGTCCAATTTCTCTACTCAGATCACAACATATTCTAAATATAAGCAATAAAGGGACACTCTTAGAAAATGTCTTAATATTAAAAAACTAAACAGATCTTCCGATCCGCCTTTAAAAGATTTGAACTCTTAACACCAGGGTAGATGACTACCCCTTTACTGGCACGACACATTTCAGGATATCAGTGTGCCTCATATAATGAAGAATTATTGAAGAAAACTGAGATTTGGAGGGAAAGAAAAGAATTCTCCAAAAGGAGCTGAAAATTCCACCAGTGTAACTTCATTTGTGACTCATATTTTATCCTGAAATATTTACGGTTTGTTTTATATTATAAATTGGTCTACATAATACCCCCATTCAAGACGCCCAAACCCTGGGGCTCTTTGCTTGGTAGATGCCAGGCTGAGAAACACAAGGTATGTGTCCTGACCAAGGTTCCAGGGACTGTGAGCCAAGGCCCAGCTAATCGTGGATTTAGCTCCCCCTGGTGGTGGTGCATGAACTTAACACACAGGACGCTACCTAAAAGTTGAAAGGGATCCTAGGGCTTATCTAGTTAAGACCTCCCTTTCACAAATGGGGAAATTAAGGGTTTGTAAGAATAAGGGTGGAGGCACCTGGGTCAGTTGGTTGGGTGTCTGCCTTCGGCTCAGGTCATGATCTCGGGGTCCTGGGATCGAGCCCCTTGTCAGCTCCCTCTTCCTCTTCCTCTGTGTTCTCTCTCTCACTCAAATACATAATCTTAAGAAGAAAGAAAGAAAAAGAAAGAAAGAGAGAGAGAAAGAAAGAAAGAAAGAAAGAAAGAAAGAAAGAAAGAGAGAGAGAGAGAGAGAGAGAAAGAAAAGAAAAGAAAAAGAAAAGAAAAGAAAAGAAAAGAAAAGAAAAGAAAAGAAAAGAAAAGAAAAGAAAAGAAAAGAAAAGAAAAGAAAAAGAACTGATCGGGGAACAGAACCCAGCTCTCTGGCTTCGTCTGATTTAAACACCACCCCCCCCCCCAACCTGTACACAGTGAATATAGGAAAACACCCCATCACCCCCACCCCCAAGCTTCCAGCCTCTTAGAATCTCTTGAGACCTTTTATCGGAACCATTTCAATATCAAATTCTTGGACAGGATTCAGAATTGGGTTGCTGTGAATACAAGCGAACACACGGATGTTGGATCCGACTCAGGCCCGCCCACCCACCAGGGTGTGGGCCTCGCATCTCTATTTTCACCTGCCCCCAGGTGCTTCGCCTGCTTGCCCAGACGTGGGAACTATGCTCATAGGGAGTCTGCAGCTGTCCCTGAGTCACAACCAAGAGGAATATGTTTATATACCAATCCCCGTCATCGTGCTGCCATGTCTGGGCTTTAGGCTTTCATCTAGCTGCAAAGGTTCTTTCCGGTCTAGGCTGCTGTAGTTTGCTGGAAAGGGATAGGATCCAGGCCTGGTACCCTCTGGGCCAATCCTGGCAGCATTAGTGGCAATTGCAAGGCTGGCCCTCGGGCTGTCTTTCTCGTATCCCATGACACGGGATTCACCTTTCAGGGGTGTGCTCAACTTAGCCAAGCTCCCAGAGGATGCCTCTTTGTTGTTCACCCTGAGAAATACAACCACCAAGCGCCCAGGCCTTCAGGAGCTCATCCATGGAGGCTCTGAGTTTGGGGTCAACATGGAATGTTGGGAGGACATTGGGAGTCCTCCCCATGTTGGGAACACAATACGGAAGAGCAGAGGGCGGGAGCTAAGAGAGGTGGGTCGGAAGCAGGACATTCCTAGGGAAGGGAACAGTATAAGCAAAAATGCCAAAGGCCCAAGAGAGCCTGCCCAGCACATGAGAGGCAGCCAGGAGAACAGCCAGCAGAGAATCCTGGAAACGAAGATGGGTCAGGAAGTGGAAGGCCTGAAACAAGCCCCTTTAGATGTGACAGCGAAGGCATGACTGTGAATGAGGTCAGGGAAATTTAGTTATATTTCTGAGGCACGGATGGGGGGGCAGGGGTAGGGGGACGAGAGATGAGATAGGCTGAGAGTAGACTAGTGGCTTTGGGAATTTAGGATGTCCTAAGACCGGTGAAGTTTTTAGAAATCAAATAAAACATGGGGCGCCTGGGTTGCTCAGTGTAACCCACTGTCTTCAGCTCAGGTCATGATCTCGGGGTACTGGGATCGAGCCCCGCATTGGGCTCTCTGCTCAGCAGGGAGCCTGCTTCCTCCCCTCTCTCTGCCTGCCTCTCTGCCTGCTTGTGATCTCTCTCCTTCTGTCGAATAAATAAATAAAATCTTTGGGACGCCTGGGTGGCTCAGTTGGTTAAGCAGCTGCCTTCGGCTCAGGTCATGATCCCAGGGTCCTGGGATCGAGTCCCACATTGGGCTCCTTGCTCAGTGGGGAGCCGGCTTCTCCCTCTGCCTCTGCCTGCCTCTTTGCCTGCTTGTGCTCTCTCTCT
>CM053605.1:5843436-5887715 GCA_028646535.1 Procyon lotor | reverse complement strand
AAACACCTGCCTTCGACTCAGGTCATGATCCTGGAGTCCCAGACTGAGTCCCGCATCGGGCTCCCTATTGAGCAGGGAGTCTGCTTCTCCCTCTCCCTCTGCCTCTCCCCTGCTTTGTGCTCTCTCTCTCTCTCACTCACTCGCTCACTCCCTCCCTCTCAAATAAATAAAATAAAATAAAAAAATGGGGGAGGGAGACACATTTTAACTCTTTCCAAAATAGGAAGACCTGACTTCTAATAAAGGATGGTCATTTAGGCTAGCTCACTCAGTAAAGCATGAGACCCTCAATCACAGGGTCGTGAGTTCAAGCCCCACATTGGAAATGGAGCCTACTATTTAAAAAAAAAAAAAAATCATTTAAAAAATTTTTTTAATTTTTAAAAAAAAATGATCATTTAAATGGAATAAATTTGGCTTGATAACACACCCTTCATATCTCATTTACTTACTGTTTTCATTTCACCGTGGATTATAAAATCTCACTCCCATTGATGATGCTGGTTTCCAGAGGGTGAACTACCCTGTAAACTGTTTTGGTTTTTTTGTTTTCCCAAGGAGAAAAGGAAAGAGATTGGCTGCAAATAGAGTCTAGAGTTCTTGAGTTCTTAAGAATGAAGCTGAATTGAGAAAATTTCCAAGAGGAAAAAACCAATGAAAGAAAGATTTAAAAATAGGAACTAAATGCAATATACTATCCCAGACTAGATCCTGAAGCAGCAAAAGGACATTAGTGGAAAAACTGATGAAATATGAATAAAGTCTGTGGCTTAGTTAATAGTATTATATTAGTATTAATTGTTGAGTTTTGATAAATATCCTTGGTTAGATAAGATGTCAGTGTTAGGGAAAGCGCGAAGGGTATATGCAAACTGTCTGTATTATCTTTGCAACACTTACAAATCTAAAATTATTTGTAGGGGCGCCTGGGTGGCTCAGTTGGTTAAGTGTCCGCCTTCGGCTCAGGTCATGATCTCAGGGTCCTGGGGTCGAGCCCCGCCTTGGGCTCCCTGCCCATTGGGGAGTCTGCTTCCCCCTTTGCCCATGCCATTCCTCCCTCTCCCCTGCCCCTAGTGCTTGTTCACTTTCTCTCTGTCTCTCTTTCTCTCAAATAAATAAAATCTTTTTTTTTAAATAAAATAAAACTATTTTTAACAAAAAGGTTTTTAGGGCCGCCTAGGTGGCTCTGACTCTTAATTCAGCTCAGGTCTTAATCTCAGGGTCATGAGTTCAAGCCTAGCATTGGGCTACCCTGCACTGGGTAGGGAGCCTACTTTAAAAAAAAAAAAAAAAAAAAAGCTTTTATAAAATAACAACAACCCAAAAGAGAAAGGAGGTAAGTGGCAGGCTAAATTCCCTCGGGTCGGATCTTGGAGCCAGGCGGCAGGCGGCGCTGGCCTCGAAGAGCAGAGGAACACCTCCCTCCCAGAGGTCAGAGGAAGGGGCGAGACGCCGACCCAAATAATTGGCTCATACATTTGCCTGCAGAGATTTGAAATGGAAGCTTTTTTCCTTTTCATTAAGAAGGCAGCGAATGGCAAGACAAAACGAAGTAATTGATAAATGTCGGTGACAACGAAGTAAATGGGATGCGGATAAAATGTAGACTGGAGACAGAAATGAGTGGTTGCTATTCCGTGGAGAGAAAAAGGCAGCAGCCCTGGACCATTCTCCATCTTCAAGAAAATCCGCTCTGCGAGGATACTGAGAGCTGGAATCAGCAACCCAGAGCAGGCTTACTTTAGAACAGCAGGTAAACGATGGAGGATATTTCCAAGACGGCACTGAAATAATGGCAGGACGCTAAGAGGGAGTCTTCGAGAGTGGAATCGAGCAACACTCGGAGGGAAGACAGTTGCTCAGCGTAAGGAATAAATTGCACAGAGCCCTGCACCTGCTGCCACCCTGGCAAATCCTTCCATTTTTCATTTTGGGAACAAGCGCAGGCCCTAGCAGAAGCTTTCAATAGATGCCCCACTAGCACATTCATGCATTTAAAATTCTTTTTCATTGAAAGGAAGAATAATCAGCTTCTTCTCGGCAGCAAATCTTAACTGTAACACATATTTTAATGGTACAAAGAAAATATACAGTGATTACCTGTAATACTCACTTCTGGCTCTACATTTTTCAGAGGAAAACCGAGTAAAAACGTACGTTTTTGTCCTCAAAGAGGAGACGTGAAATAACAGAGGTTATATTATTTCAAATTATTATATATCAAGAAATATGATGGCATGATTATGAAAAAAAGTGTTGACTTTTTAGATGATAAGATTATGAATTAGGGGCTCCTGGCCGGCTCAGTGGGTAGAGCCTGTGACTCTTGGTCTCAGGGTCCTGAGTTCAAACCCCACATTGGGCATGGAGCCTACCTAAAAATAAATAAATAAATAAATAGGTAAATAAATAAAAATAAAATAAAAATGGGTGAATACTGTCTCACTTAAAGATTTATTTATTTTTAGAGAGAGACGGATCTCACGCATGTGGGGGAGCAGGAGAGGGAGAAAGAGAAACGCAAGCAGACTTTGTCCTGAGGGCGGAGCCCAATGCAGGGCTCCATCTCTTGATCCTGAGATCACAACCTGAGCTAAAACCAAGAGTCAGAGGCTTAACTGACTGGGCCACCCAGGCACCCCATGAATAAATGTCTTAAAAAAAATGATTTAAATCATCTTGGGAAATGTTGCATGCTCTTTTATAAATGGACATTGCCCCAGTATATTACAACTAAATACCGGGTTAGATTTCTTCTGTTTCAAACAAACTCCAACTCTGATTAATTTAAGCCAAAAAAGGATTTAATGGAAGGACGGTATGTGTGTAAGGAATAACTAAAGGGGCAGGAACGAAGCCACCTTCCAGGATGCAGGGAGAGGAACCAACAATGGTTGACTCAAGGCCCTGACGTTGGGTGAAATGGGCACCAAGTGCATCTTCTGATCTCCTCATTCTGCTGAGGATTCAAAATAGTGTAAGAGAGTCCATTTCGTCATCCTGGGGCATGGAGGAGGACAGGGCACTATGATGAACAATTCCCCCAAACCACCGAAACTGTGAATAGATAATTCTGCAAAGGGCTGTTAATGGAAGAAGGGGAGACAGATAGAAGGCTCACTCCTCGTTGTCTTCTCTCGTGTGGCCATGCCTCTGTCCGAACTGTTGCCTGGACTTGGAATGCCCCTAGTCTTTCAGACCACCTGGTGAGCTCTTATTTTTCCCTTGAAAACCCAGATAAAATAACCCCTCTGTGAAGCCTGGCAGAGGAAATGACTTTGCACTGTTTTTGTACCTCCTACATACATCCTTTGTTGAACTGCTCACATTACACTATAATAATCTCTATCTGTTAGGGCCTCTCCTATTAGACTGTAAGTTTCTTGAGGGCAGGAATAATGTCTTTTCACGTCTGCTACCTCTGTGCCTAGAACAGTGCTCATGATCAAGTAAGTATTCAACAAATGCTTGCTGAAATGAATGCAAACAGGAAACTATGCTTAAGAAAGAAAGAAAGAAAGAAAGAAAGAAAGAAAGAAAGAAAGAAAGAAAGAAAGAAAGAAAGACTTTGAGGAAGCACAAGGAAAACCCCGCATAGACACAAAATAATTATCTGTTACCTGCGCAAATCTGCGTGACGTTTGAGAAAGCCTGGCAATATCTTCAAGATCCAGATAAGAAATGATATTCAGGAGCAAATTGTCTGAGAGCCGTTCAAGGAAGTCAAATTTACCTTCACATAAATTGAAGACATAGTCTAATATTCTTGCACCAAATATTAAGGCAATTTGGACTGTAATTCAAAGAAACCAACAAACCAACAAGGTTACCATGTGCAATCAGGTAAAAACTATGATCTTTATCAGTAAGACGTGCTATAAGGCATTCTTCCCCAGAGAGTCATGTTGGATTGTGCCGAGTTTTTCCCACCTTCAACAAGATGCATTTGGTGACATGCATTTGTGAGACATTTGTTTTCAAGTGCTGTCCCTGCCATGAGATGGGAACCTTTGAGGGACGCTCACTGTTTTAACGCAGTGATGAACCACATCCCCTTGACCTCATCAGCACCAAATTCCAGTCCAGACAACTGACTTAACTAGTTTCAGCTCCCTCTTCACTGTCACCCCCAAATGGGCAAAGATGCTGGTCCATGTGGGTTTTCTATTACCCTCCTTCTCCCCAAATTGGCGTGAAACATATTAATATCTCTTAATTTTAGCTGATTTTTGTTCCCTTTTTGTTATACATTGTTTCTCCATCCAACTTTCTTCTTCTGTCTTGACCTTCTTTCATCCCTACCTTTACATAATGGAAAAACAAATAGAAGCAAAGGGGAAAATAAATAGTTCATGAAAATTGAGTTAACTTTTGCCTAATATTTTCTATACTTTTCAGTTATTTCCAAATTGGAAAACAGTTCACAAAGAATCAACCAATTATAATGGTCTATGTAAACATGTTCAATGTAAGAAAGTAATAGTTTGTTTCTTTTTTTTAACTCAGTTCCCTAAAAAAACAACAACAACAAGAAATGGCTAATAAATAGGAAAACGTGTTTGGAAGGGTACACGTTCAAATTTTAACAGTGGTTAAATCTGGTGGCTTTCATTTTCTTCCTTTTGTTCATCTGTATTTTCTCATCTTTCTACAATAAACCTGTATAACCAGTGTAATTTTTTTAAATCTAGGAAGGAAGGAAGAAGGAAGGCAGGCAGACAGGCAGGAAGGGGGGAGGGAAGTAAGGGAGGGAAGGAAAGAAGGAAGGAAGGAAGGAAGGAAGGAAGGAAGGAAGGAAGGAAGGAAGGAAGGAAGGAAGGAAGGAAGGAAGGAAGGAGAGGAGAGGAGGAGGGAGGAAGGGAAGGAGGGAAGCCAGCTGTCTCCTTATACAAGAGAGGAAGACAGGTTGATGATGAAGTAAACCTGTGGATTCCAGTGATCCCAAAGCTGGGGACTTTCTTGGCTTCTTGAAGCTCCTTTTTTCCCTTCTGACTCTGAAAGCACCACTAAAAGTAGCCTTTCTAGAGATCAGTTCCTAGAAAAGAGAGAGCTCTCTACTCTACATGGACTAAAAACCCAAGATTTGGGGACCACCTTCTTTCCTTGGCCTGGAGCATTCCTTCTGGATCAAGCAGGATGGGGCCGGCAGGAGCCCTGGGCTCTGTGGAGAAGTAGCAGAACTGTGATTCAGCTGGTTGATGGGGCTCCGATTTCAGAATGGATGTTGGGTGAGGGCCATGTTTATGTCAAAGCTCTAATTGTGCAACTTAGAAGCTCTAATTGTGCCAGGTACGTAAGATTTCTCTCCAAAACTGGTTAGTCTAGCATTCCAAAGGCATTAAGGGTGTTAGTGGCTTCTGAATTCCAAGTGCTTCTAATTCAAAGCACTTCTAGAGTCCAAGGGCTTTCCAGAGGATAAAATAGCCCTGTCAAAAGTTCAACTCTAAAGGATAGGTACCATGGAGAATTTCCGGCCCACCAGCAGAATAAGAAGAAAAGGCAGTACTAAGTTAATGGAGGGAGAAAAAAAGCCCTTAGTATAAAACATCCCTTAATATGACTGGAGATGTCTTTTCATTCTTAAAAACCAGGAAAAACATGCTCGATGCACCTTCAGATATACTTTATGAAATCTCTACCACCAAAGTCCTTAAAATGTAAAAATTATAAAAGGACATACACACCTAGGGGTATAATATGACAGTTTCAAAGTGAATGGGCACTGGGGTATCTGGAAAAATATTTTTCGTTTATTTGTATTTTTTACATAACCAACATTTACTTTTTTTTGAAATAAGAAAAAAAAAAAGTTAAAACAAAATCCATTTTGAAAAGTAAAATCACTGCCTTCCTGTTGGATTGTGTGTCCACCAACCTCCAAGATGGCTCCACAGAGTCTCTGCTCCTGGATTTATTCGTCTGCGTTTCCATCCCACACTGAGTTAGGGCTGATCTATGTAACCAAAGGATATTGCCTGAACGACATTCCAAGTCTTGATCATGAAAGACAGTGGGGATTCTACCTTGCTGCTGCCTCTTGGATCACTCCCCCCAGGAGAAGCCAACCACCATAGGCTAACAATGCTCAACAGTCCTCTGGAGAGTTCCATGAGGAAAGAAATTGAAACTTTCTTCCGGGCTACAACTGCCCCTCGTTCGTCAGCCATGTATGTGAGTCATCATGGAATCGGAGCCTCCAGATGACTGAGGCTCCATGCCACACCATACAAGACCCCAAAACCAAGCTAAGCTGCTCCCAAATTCCAGACCCACAGAAACTTTTAAGCCGTAGAGTTTCTGGGTAGTTCATTACATAACAAGAGGATTTGAGTACTTCCAAGTGTTGTGGTGCCATAATGGACGCTCAGGATGTGGGAGTATCTTCGAAATTGGAAAGCGTACAGAAAATTTGAATGAACTTGAGGAGGGTGTTCGGTGCAAGGCTGAAGAGCTTTCAACAAATAGTATAATAAATAAATAAATAGCTGGTTAGTGGAAGCTTGGTAGACTCGGAGGTTTTACAGGCAAGGGCTTAAAGAAAAGTGAAGAAAACATTATTAAAAATTAGAGGATGAGCGATCCTTGTCATGTAGTGGCAGAAACATTATTGCCGAAGTAAGAAATAAACTTAAGGCAAAGTGATTCAGTTCCGTAGATTTCCAAGTGAGGTGTTGAACATGTTATCTGATTTCTTCTTGCTGCTTAAAGTAAAATGTGAGAGCAAAGAGAGAAGCTAAAGAATATTTTTTTTTAAATTTTCATTTCTTTATTTATTTGACAGAGAGAGAGATCACAAGTAGGCAGAGAGGTAGGCAGAGAGAGAGGGGGAAGCAGGCTCCCTACCGAGCAGAGAGCCCGATGTGGGGCTCGATCCCAGGACCCTGAGATCAGGACCTGAGCCGAAGGCAAAGGCTTAACCCACTGAGCCACCCAGGCGCCCCTAAAGAATATTTCTTAAAAAGCTGCCAGGAGCTGCTGGTTTTGCCTATTCTCTGCCTTCTCAGATGGCGAACAATGCCATAATTAAGAAATGGCTCTGAGGCAAAGGTCAAATCCAGAACAATCTCAGGAAAACCTGGTATGAAGATGAAGCCGAGGGCATGGCTGGAAAATGCTTTGTTAAGAACCACCCAGTCAAATTTTAGCACTTCCAAGAAGCTGAAGGGTATTGTCACTCAGGAGTCAAGAGCAGGAACCAAGTTAGAGAAGGGTTACTTGTCTCAAAAAGGTGTGTAGGTGTGGTTTTGCTTACTGGAGTGAACCTCAAGAAAGTAATAGACAACTATGACATTTCTAAGAGAATTCCATGGGCAGAAACACTGCTTAATGGCTTGAACTGAAAGGATCAGAGGCAGTGGAAAGGAAAAAGACTCCAGACACTCAAACTCCTACAGGTTGGAAGTAGGCTGAGAAAACTAGACCTGCAAAGATGGGTTAGCTTTTGTGGACAGGAAGATGACTCGGGATGGATCCAAGAGTCCAGGAGGTAAAACCAAGAGCCATGAAGAATTAGTACCAGATCTTGAGTTCTCATCAAGAACTGATAACAAACTAATAATACATTGTATGTTAACTAATTGAATTTAAATTTTTTTAAAAGATTTTATTTATTTGACAGAGAGAGAGAGAGATCACAAGCAGGCAGAGAGAGAGGGGGAAGCAGACTCCCTACTGAGCAGAGAGCCTGATGAGGGGCTTGATCCCAGGACCCCGAGAACATGACCTGAGCCGAAGGCAGAGGCTTTAACCCACTGAGCCACCTAGGCGTCCTGAATTTAAATTTTTTAAAAAGAACTGATAACCTATTGGATTTCAGAATTTCTATGGACCAGTGTATACAGTGGTTGTCTCACGCCTGTCCCACCATCACATGTCAGGTGGAGAGGGACAGAAAACTTGTTTAATTCACAGGCTTCATATCTAGAGGAGCTATCCCTGAGGAGCTGCATGCACTTAAGGCCTTAAACCTGAGCTGCCCCATCCACCTATGAACTTGAGCTATGTGATGAGATTTTTGAACAACTAAAGATATATTGCAAGAAGAAAGAAATTTACATAGGGAAAGCCTGGGTGGCTCAGTCGGTTAAGTGTCTGCCTTTTGCTCAAGTCATGATCCCAGGGTCCAAGGATTGAGTCCCTCATCGGGCTCCCTGCTTGGCCCGGAGCCTGCTTCTCCCTCTTTCTTTACCTCTCCCCTTGCTTGTGCTCTCTCTCCCTCTCTCTGGCAAAGAAATAAAATATGAAAGAAAGAAAGAAAAGGGAAGGGGAGGGGAGGGGAGGGCAGGGCAAGGGCAAGGGCAAGGGCAAGGGCAAGAGGAAGGGAAGGGAAGGGAAGGGAAGGGAAGGGAAGGGAAGGGAAGGGAAGGGAAGGGAAGGGAAGGGAAGGAAAGGAAAGGAAAGGAAACTTACATAGAAGGAAGGAATAGAATTTCAGAAGTAATGATGAAGATAGAAATGGCGGTAAACACGGACAAATCTCAACAACTACTACTGTATCAAACATGTTTGAAACAACCAGCTGGCAGAGTCGTCAAACAAGGCAAATCAAAACACCATTCCACGATAACAATTTAAGGTAAAGGTTTAGGATATAAATATTCTAAGGTTCTTGATATTCCAGAGGCAGATAGAAATACTGATAAATATTAGATTTTTATACGTCAAATTAAACTAAACTTGTTACCATTTTAAGAGCACAAAGGAAGGAAGGGAGGGAGGACAGAAGAGAAAGAGAAAGGAAGAAAAAATATATAAGGATAACTTCCAAACTAGTTGCTCTATAATCAGTCGGAGATTGGTTCACGGCTGAATGAAACAGAAAACTCATTTTAACGTGACTTAACAAGTGGGGGTTTATTTTTTCCTCAGTTAGCGTGTGGATATGGACAGCAAAAACTGGTGCAGCTCCATTATGTCATTAATGTCCCTGGATCCTTTTATCTTTCTGTTCCACATTCTTAGGATGTGGCTATCACCCTCAGGGTCATTCTAAGATAGTCTCTGTCCCCTGGTAGGCATCATAATCATGCCAGTTAAAAAACTCTCAGATAAACAACACGCGCGCGCGCACGCACACACACACACACACACACACACACACACACACACACACACAGTTCTGGCTATACTATTTATAAGAGACACACTTAAAAATAATGATATGGAGAAGCAAAAGTAATAGACCGGGGAAACATAAATCAATTCGAACCAAAAGAAAGCTGATACCGTTGTATTACCAGATAAAACATTCGTTACAGTAAAACTCTCCACTGGAGATAAGGGGGAACCGCTAAGGGGTAATTCACCAGAATGATTTAATTCTTCTAAACTAGTATACCCCTGTGGCCCCTGGATGGCGCAGTCGGTTAAGCGTCTCTTTGTTTCCGCTCAGGTCATGATCTCAGGGTCGCAAGATCAAGCCCCACATCAGTCTCCAAGAGGAGCAGAGCATCGAGAAGTCTGCCCAAGTTTCTTCCTCTAACTGCCCCTTCCCGTCCGTGCACTCTTTCTCTAAAATAAGTAAATAAATAAATATTTCTAAATAAATAAGTAAATAGACTAGTATATCCCAAACAAAAATACACAGAGCAAACACTGATGGAATTATGAGGAAAAATGATAACCCTCCACTGCAGTGGGAGATTTTATAACCCTCCTATCGATACTTGACACATCACACAGAAGTGAAATTACAGAATATTGAGTAACACTATTAAAAAGAGTTATTCAGTGGACATTGCTGTAGAAAGACAAAGATCAAATATTAGTGAGCTATGCTTCCAAATTTTTTTTTTTTTTAAAGATTTTATTTATTTGACAGAGAGAAACACAGCAAGAGAGGGAACACAAGCAGAGGGAATGGTAGTGGGAGAAGCAGGCTTCCTGCAGAGCAGAGAGCCCGATGCGGGGCTCGATCCCAGGCCCCTGGGATCTGACCTGGGCCGAAGGCAGACGCTTAACGACTGAGCCACCCAGGCGCCCTATGCTTCCAAATTTTTTTTAAAAATTTTAAAAAATACCTCCCTCAATTAGAAGAAAATATAAAGATAAGAGCAAATATTAATAAAATAGTAAAGAAACAGTGGAGGTGATCCCAGAAACAGAAGGGTTGATTTTTAAAAAGATTAATAAAACAGATAAACTTCCAAGAATAAATAAGGAAAAAAGGACATAAGCATAACTCAGTCCTATCAGGAATAAAAAAAGAATATAACTAACTACAGCAGTAACTTCAAAAAACTGTTGGGCTGGGGCGTCTGGGTGACTCAGTCGGTTAAGCGTCTGCCTTCAGGTCAGATCATGCCCCGCATCGGGCTCCCTGCTCTGTGGGGAGTCTGCTTCTCTCTCTGCCCTTCACCTCACTTGTGTTCTCTCTCTCACTCTCTCTCAAATAATAAAAAGGAAAACCTCAAGTAAAACTTCAGATCCTCACTGCTTTATAGGTGAACCTTATAAACGCTCAGAGAATGACAATCTGTACTTTATTAATTTGTTCCAAAGAATAGAAACAGAAGGAAACTTCAAATTAAATTATGAGGCTGCTCAAACTAGCAACGATGGTAGGCAAAAGCAAAGCTGCATGTGAAAAATCACTTAGGAACATATGTGGCACAAATTCTAAATATAATGTTAGGAAATTGAATCTACCAACATATCAAAAACATAGATAAATTGTGACCAGTATAGTTAATCCTGGGATAATCCAAGGATGGAATAACTTCGGAAGACTAATGTAGTTTGCCATCTTAACAAATAGGGGGGAAAAGGATCATCTCAAAAATAGAGGAAATATTTCATATAATTCTAACACTTATTTATGAATAAAAACTCATAGAAAATTAATAATAAAAGGGAACTTTTTTGGCTTATGAAAATTTATTATCATAACATTTTCACCATCAAAATTTATGATCTTGGTCTTTCCTTCTTGTCTTTGTACGAGGCCAAAAGAGAGACATTGGCTACTTTGACAACCTTGAAGCGAACTCCAGGAATGTCACGCACAGCATGACTTTTGCGACCAAATCCAGCAACCAGAACCTCGTCATTTTCCTCAATAAAATTCAAACAACCATCATTGGGTAGAAAGGCTGTGATTTTTTTTGCCATTCTTGATCAGCGGGACCCTGACACACTTCCTGATGGCAGAATTTGGCTTCTTGGCTTCAACCCTTACTTTTTCCAGCACAATCCCTTTCGCGTGGGAAGCACCTCCAAAAGGGTTGGACTTCAAGGCTGTGCCCAAATGGGCTTTCTTGTACTGTCTATCATGCCACTTCTGATCTCGTCGTGGCTACGGAGCTTCCCGGCAGTACGGAGACCGCGACACTTGCCCATCCTGCCGGCACCACAGGCCTGAGCAAAAGAGCTAAAAGGGAACTTTTTTAACTTGATTACCTGATATAGGCTAGTTCCCAGAAACCTAGTAATAGTGGCAATAATAATAACAATAACAAAGCATCTGGCTGTCTCAGTCAGTAGAGCAAGTCACTCTGGGTCTCAGGGTCATTAGTTCAAGCCCCGTGTTGGGTATAGAGCTTACTTATATAATAATAATAATAATAATAATAATAATAAAGTGACATGAATTTGTACAGTATCCAATATTTGCCAAGTACAGCTCTAATATATATATATGTATACAAACACATATAATGCATATGTATCATACATATAACCATTTGGTCCTCACAGTAGCGCTACGAGATGGGTACTATGATTATTCCCCTCTTAAGAGAGAAAGGTGAGAAACAGGGTAAGTGGTTTTGCCCAAAGTCATGCAGTGAGAAAGGTCCCATAGTGAGAACAAGGACTGAACCAACAAGCAGTGTGCTCCACTAAGCTTCTCCTAACCATGATGTTTTTATGTATGGCCTTTCATGTCAGACATGATGAGAATGCCCACTCTTATCACCATCTCTATTCAGCATTGTTTTAGAGATCAAAAATAAGTAAGTAAAAGACATAAAAATACATTGGGGTTGGAAAGCAAGGACAAACTGTCCATCTTACAGATGATCTAAATATCAACGTATGAAAGTCAAGAAATTCTACCAAAAAATGATCAGCATCACTTCTCTATATACCAGCAACGAGTAATTCAAAGTCATGACTTAATAGGCATTTGTCTTTTGACCCCGTAATCTCACAAACATATATTGACTAAATATGAAAGGACCTGTGCACAAGGTTATTCATTTTGGCATTATTTGTATTATCACAAAATTGGAAAGAACCCAGGGCACCTGGGTGGCTCAGTAGGTTAAAGCCTCTGCCTTCAGCTCAGGTCATGATCTCAGGGTCCTGGGATAGAGCCCCGCATCGGGCTCTCTGCTCGGCGGGGAGTCTGCTTCCCCCTCTCTCTCTGCCTACCTCTCTGTCTACTTGTGATCTCTCTCTCTCTCTGTCAAATAAAATCTTTATAAAAAAAAAATTGGAAAGAACCCAAATTCCATCGCTGGGATTCTGTTGCATTCACACAATGAAACACTGCAGTTGTGAAAAAAAAAAGGAGGAAGAGGAATGGGGGGAGGGGAAGGAAGAAGAGAGGAAGAGGAAGAAGATCTTTATGAAGTGATCGCCAGGATATATTGGTAGAAAAGTAAGCTGTAAACAGTAGGGATAGAATGCTACCATTTGTATAAGGGGTGAGGGACTACAATTTTTAAAAAATATATATAAATATGTTTTATATATATTTATAAATATATATAATATATTTTTATATTTTAAAATTTATAAAATTTTATTTTTATATATAATTTAAATATAATTTTAATTATAAATTAAAATTAATTATAATTTTAATATATAATTTATATAATTTTAAATATAATTTAATAAATATAATTTTATATTAAATATAAAATATAAAATAAATATAATTTAAAATTATATAAAATTTATAAGATATATATATTATATATATAAACATACATATATAATATATATATATGGCAGAGAGAATCACTAAAGGGGTACATAATAAATACAAGTGTTTAGCCTAGGACAAGGCAAGGAAAAGGTAGAGCACATAGGGATGAAACTAAGCCTCTGAATGTACACCGTTTTACAGTTTTGACTTTGGAAACACACAAGCTTTATATAATCTTAAAACTGAATTTTAAGGGACACCTGGGTGGCTCAGTTGGTTAAGCATCTGCCTTTGGCCCAGGTCATGATCCCACGGTACTGGGATTGAGTCCTACATCGGGCTCCCTGCTCAGTGACCTGTAGCAAGGGGTCATGAAAAAAAAGGAGAGAGCACAAATGACCACCATCAAGGAAGGAAAAAGAGAACAGCACTACAAACACCACAACCATTGGAAGAAGAGAATATTATGAGCAAAGTACACCAACATATTTGATAATTTGGATAAAATGAAGTAAATGTGACAAATGTTAACATCTTTTGTTAGTGGTATTAAGTATAATATTATCTTCATTTATGTAGGTTTAAGATATTTCTGAATTTTCTTTTCTTTTCTTTTCTATTTCTGAATTTTAAAGAAGGGCCATATACACCTCCAATGTTCAGAGCAGCAATGTCCACGATAGCCAAACTGGAAGGAGCCGAGATGCCCTTCCGCAGATGAATGGATAAAGAAGATGTGGTCCATGTATACAATGGAAGATCACTCAGCCATCAGAAAGGACGAATACCTACCATTTGCATCAACATGGTTGGGAATGGAGGAGATTATGCTAAATTAAACAAGTCAAACAGAGAATGTCAATTATCATATGGTTTCACATACTTGTGGAACATAAGGAATACCGTAGAGGACATTAGGAGAGGGGGAAAATGAAGGGGGAGAAATTGGAATGGGAGACGAACCATGAGAGACTATGGGTTCCGGAAACAGAGGATTTTAGAAGGGAGAGGGGTGGAGGGATGGGTGAGCCCGGTGATGGGTATCAAGGAGGGCAGGGATTAAATGGAGCACCGGATGTTACGCACAAACAATGAATCATGGAACATGACATCAAAAGCTACTGAGGTACTGTATGGTGACTAACATAACACAATAAAAATTTTTTTTAAAGTTTAAAGAAAAATGTAAAATGTTTTTTATAAAAGGTATTTCTGAATTTTAAAGCTTATTTATTTATTTATTTATTTATTTAGACAGAGACAGGACAAGCAGGGGGAGCAGCAGGCAGAGGGAGAGGGAGAAGCAGGCTCCCCTCTGAGCAGGGAACCCAAGGCAGGGCTCCATCCCAGGACCCTGGAATCATGACCTGAGCCAAAGGCAGGCACTTAACCGACTGAGCCACCCAGGCGCCCCGAATTTTAAAGCTTTTAAAGAGCAAGGTATAGGATACAATGTTCAAGATTCTTCTTTTTATATTAACGAATTTTACCATTTCTGGAAGGATATACAAGAAAACTGTTAATGCTGGTTGTCACAGGAACTGGGAACATGCGGCCAGAGACTTACTTTTATTCTAGAACCTCTTTAAACTGATTTAATTTTCGTATCACTGTGTGTGTATTCATTTTTTTTTAATCTCAGAAGATTAGTTAATAAAAAAATGCTAAACTACAAGAAGAGTGTTGCTAAGACCTGCCTCCCTTGCTCTGTAGCCTGGAGTCTGCCTCCAACACTCTCCCACTCCACCCACAGGCCCCCACCCAAGGTGGGCAGAAACTAGAAATCCAGGCTGAAGTCAAGGAGTAGCTGATTCAAGAGGACAGAGAGAAGGAGGGGAGTAGGCTAAGAATAGGTCCCGAGAAAATAAAGTTCCAGGTCAAAGGCTGAGATACAGGCTAAATGAAGAAGGGACCCAGAGAAAATGGATCATGGGTCCGTGGCATGGGGATGATGAAGGTTTCGGAATAAGGTAAAGCCAGTTGTTTCCCACTCTCTTATTTCTGGTGTACCGATATCTCCAGGATCTAGAACTCGGGCCAATATTTCAGGATTATTAGTATTGATAGTATTATCAATTTTCTGTGATATATGAAACTATCACAGAAAGATGATTTCTTTCATAAATTTCATAAATTACCTAAATGTCCAAGAAAATTTTAATTTTTTTTTGAAAATTTTAATTTTTGACATCTAAACTATATCACCCATGTTTCCCTTTACAAGGAGTAGCAGAAATAAAAAAAAACCTTTGTCATTCGGTTCAGAAGATATGATCCTTGAAGTCATTTGGTTTTATCACAGGGATTTTTGTGGATTGGCCTAAATACTTAACCACCACTTATAACTCATTCAGAGATCAAAGCAATCAACTTTAGAGTGGACTTAAGTTGGAAAACAACTTATTTTTAGGTTGGATTCAACCTCAACTCATGAGTCAGCACTTTCAACTGAATTTACACAAGCATATTTTTGCTTTTTTTTTTTTAAAGATTTTATTCATGTGTATTTGACAGAGAGGAGAGAGATCACAAGTAGGCAGAGAGGCAGGCAGAGAGACAGAGGGAAACAGGCTCCCCGCTGAGCAGAGAGCCCGATAAAGGGCTCGATCCCAGGACCCTGAGATCATGACCTGCGCTGAAGGCAGAGGCTTTAACCCACTGAGCCACCCAGGCGCCCCATATTTTTGCTTTAAATGCAATTTTAACGCAATCTCCAATAGCTAATTTTCTGGCAATTCCTATTTCTTTAACTTAGGGTGGGGGGAAATCCATAGATGTTTCTTCAGATTTTTAAAGGTCTCAGAGGAAATAAAAATTTTTAACTTCATAGAGAAGTGGACAAAGAATGCAAACAGGCAAATTACAGAAAGGATATAAATGGTAATTAAACATGACAGGATGCTCAACTTACTAGTTATCAGGAAAATGCTAATTAAATATGACACTATTTTCACCATCTGACTGGAAAAGATGAAAAAGAATAGTAATATCTAATTAGTGATGGCAAAGGTGCAAGAAAATCGTATCCTGTTGGATGGAGTATAATTAATATAGCAGTTTTTTGGAGCCTGGCCTGTGAGGACAGTGAAGTAACTGGCATTTTATGTAAATTTTGGATTACTCAAAATTAAAAGAGGGTGACATCAAAATATTAATGAAGTCTCATTTTATGAACAAATGCTGAAATAATGTAAATTGCCCAGTTTAAAATTCCTTCAAAACTAGCAAAATTAGGGACACCTGGGCAGCTCAGTTGGTTAGGTGTCTACCTTTGGCTCAGGTCATGATCTCAGGGTCCTGGGATCGAGCCCCGCATCAGGCTCTCTGCTCAGCAGGGACCTGCTTCCCCCTGTCTCTCTGCCTGCCTCTGCCTACTTGTGATCTCTCTCTCTCTCTGACAAATAAATAAATAAAATCTTAAAAAAAAATAATAACTAGCATAATTATAAAGGTCAAACAAATTAGAGATCACCTTTGCGCTACATCCTTCCCATGGTAGGCCTCCTCAAGCTAGCTAACAGAAATACCATTGCTGGTCAAGTGAGCCTGGAGCTAGAGATTCAGTAACAAAATAAAATACTCTATCAAAATTTATAATGTACATTTCTTTGGTCTTAATAATTCCATGACAAAGAATCTATGTTACTAATATTCTCACATAAGTGTGCATAGATAAATATGTCCCAGGCTTCTGAAAATGCCCATCAATGGAGGATTGTCTATTTCTACCAAGAAATGCCACACAGCCTTGGAAAAGGACGAGGTATTTCTTTAGGTATGCTAACAGAAAAAAATGTTCATAATATATAGTAAGTACAAAAACAAATTAAAGAATTCGAGATTGTATTTTTTTTTTTCGAGATTGTATTTTTGTAAGCAAACAGGCACAATCCCAAACAGAAAGAATTCAAATGCAAAAGAAGCTATTTATAGCAGTTGTCTCTGAGGATTAGACCTTGGAGGAAGAGAGAAGGAGTTTTCACTTTAAAAATTTTAAAAACTGTAATAGCTAGTTTGTAGGTGTTAGGCAAATTCTAAGCCTTCGTTCAATTACTCCTCATAAGGACCCTATGAGCTAAATGCTATTATTATTCCCATTAACAACAGTTGAGGAAACTGATATCCAAAGAGACTAAATTAGGGGCATCTGGCTGGGTCAGTTGGTGGAGCATGCTGCTCTAGATCTCAGGGTTGTGAGTTCAAGCTCCACATTGGGTGTAGAGGTTACTAAAAAAAAAAAAACAACAACAAAGTAAATCATTTGCCCAAGGTCACAAATATAGTGTGTTAGAAGCCAAGACCTGAATAGAAATAATCTGTATTAAGCAACACTCAACTGCCTGCTAATAGTTTTCTGTGTATGTAAGTATGAATGGCTCTTTAAATTAACATATGAATTTTGTCTTTTTTTTTTAAAGGAGGAACTTGTCTATTTTTATTTATTTATTTATTTTTAAGATTTTATTTATTTATTTGACAGAGAGACAGAGATTATAAGTAGGCAGAGAGGCAGGCAGAGAGAGGGGGAAGCAGGCTCCCTGCTGAGCAGAGAGCCTGATGAGGGGCTTGATCCCAGGACCCTGGGATCATGAACTGAGCTGAAAGCAGAGGTTTTAACCCACTGAGCCACCCAGGCGCCCCTGAATTTTGTCTTTTAAAAATGCAAATCTAGGGGCGCCGGGCTGGCTCAGTCAGTGGAGTGCCTGACTCTTGATTTCCCAGTTGTAACTTTCAGCCCCATGTTGGGTATAGAGACTACTTAAAAAAGTAAAAAAACAATATGCAAATCTGGGGGGAGGAGGAATTCAGCAACATTTTTAATTTTGACACATATGACTGTGGTAGGCAGAATAATCCCCCAGCCAAAGATGCCCTATATCTAATCATCAGAATACCTGACCTTACAGAGCTAAAGGGCCTTTGCAGGTGTGAGTGAAGATCTTGAGATAGGGAGATGGTCGGATTAACTGGGTGGGGCCCCTGTAATCACAAGTGTCCTTGGGAAGGAAAGGAGGAGGCAAGAGGGGCGGAGTCAGAGAAGAGTCAGAGATAGACCATGGAAGCAGTGTGAGAGCAAGAAGGGTTGGAAGGTCCATCATCACAGCCTTGGAGGACAGAGGAAGAGGCCAGAAGCCAAGTGATGCAGGTGCCTCTAGAAATCGGAAGGGGCAAGAGCCTCCAGAAGGAAGGCAGGCCTACTCACACCTTGAATTTAGCCAGATGAGACTTCTGAACTCCAGAAATATAAGACAATAAGTTGTTATTATTCGAGCTGCTACATTGGTGGTAGTTTGCTACAGGAATAATAGGAAATAAATAATAAAATAATATATATTTTATTTATTATATATAATAAAATAATATATAAAATAATAGGAAACCACTACAATTATTAATTACTAATTTAGTAACGATACGCTGTGTTTACAAGATTACAAGAATTCCCTTACATGGAAAGTGTGTATTTTGCTATGGGGTGAACTATGTCCTCCTGACCTCCCCCAAATCTGTACGCTGAAGTCGTAAACCCCAGAACCTCTGGAGTGCGACTGCACTGAGAAAGGTCCTTTCTTTCTTTATTTTTGAAGGTAGGCTTCACGCCCAATGTGGGGCTTGAACTCATGACCCTGAGATCAAGAGTCAACATGGTCTACCAACCAACCCAGCCAGGCCCCCCTGGAGAAAGGACCTTGAAAAGGAGTGATTAGGCTAATTTGGTCATATGGGTGGGCTCTAATCCATTCTGACTGTTGTTCTTAAAAGAAGAGGAAATTTGGGCACATAGAGAGACACCAGAGGTGTGCGCACACGCACAGAGGACAGGGCCTGCGAGGATGCAGTGGGGTGGCCATCTGCAAGCCAAGGAGAGAGGCCTCAGAAGAAACCAACCTTGCCAGCACCTTGAACCTGAACTAGCCTCCAGAACAATGAGAAGATCTATCCCTGGTGCGTCAGTCATCCAGTCTGTAGGATTCTATTATGGCGGCCCTAGCACACTCGTGCAGATTTATATGATGTATTCCTCTAGAGCTGCTTATAACTACCCTAAGTATAAAAATACTAGTAAGTTCTAGAATTTACTCCTTGTGTTCTTATATGAATTTAGAGCCATGAAAATCTAGTTTGAGCACAGTGATTTTGTTATTCAAACAATATTCCTTCATCAGAAAATGTATTTTCATTCATTTGAACAAACATAACTAAGTGCCTACCAGGTACCTGATCTTGAAAATGGAATGACTAATAAGATGTGGTCCCTGTGCTTGAAAAACCGACTTAAAAGTATCAGTCTCGTAGTGTGACCAGGCTTGGTGTAAGGTTTTTTTCCCTCCTCTGGAATAAACCATTGATCAGAAACCTGAACTCTGTTAAGACCAGAGTCATAATTCAGAAGGATCTGTTTTAGAATTTAGCTTGTCCCACTCTTTAAGAGTTCTCTCAAATAATTCAAACAGCAACTATTTATGGAGCTATGTACCAAGCATTGCTCTAGGTGGGTACCAAAGACCCACTGGTAAGCAAAGCAAAGTCTTTACCATAATGGAGTTTACATTCTAGCGATGGAGACAGACAATAAGTGAACAAATAACATAAACTATATCATGTGGTAAGAAGTGTTATGGGACATCTGGTCTTCCGGGGTAAGGAAGGTGGGGCTGTTTTTTTATATAGTAGTCAGAGAAACACTCTCTAATAAGGTAGTTTCAGGTCCCTTTCTGGTGTTCAAGATGTCAAAGCGAGGACACGGTGGGTCCTCCTGTGTGAAATTCCGGATTCCCCTGCGTCTTCTGGAGATCACAGTTGAGCCATGATCAACTGTGCTGACAACACAGGAGCCAAAAATCTGTATATCATCTCCGTGAAGAGGATCAAGGGACGATTGAACAGACTTCCTGCTGCTGGTGTGGGTGACATGGTGACGGCCACAGTGAAGAAAGGCAAACCAGAGCTCAGAAAGAAGGTACCTCCAGCAGTGATAATTCAACAATGAAAGTCATACCGGAGAAAAGATGGTGCGTTTCTCTATTTTGAAGATAATGCAGGGGTCATAGTAAACAATAAAGGTAAAATGAAAGGTTCTGCTATCACAGTACCAGTCGAAAAAGAGTGTGCAGACTTGTGGCCCAGGATTGCATCCAATGCTGGCAGCATTGCCTGATTCTTTGGTGTATTTGTCAAAAAAAAATAAAATAAAATAAAAATTATTTGCTCCCCCCCAAAAAAATAATAAGGTAGTTTCAGCAGAGACCTGAATGAAGAGCAAATCATGGGGACATCTGGGAAAATAGATTCTTAACAAAGGGAATAGCAAGTGCAAAGGCCCTGAGGTAGGAGCATGCTTGGTTTGTTCAAGAAGCACCAGGGAGGCCAGTGTGCCTGAAGTCGAGTAGCCAAGAGGGGAGAGTGGCTGAAGATCACTACAAGACTTGGATTTTTACACTACGTGAGATAGGAAGCCATTGAAAGGCTTCAAGCAGACAAGTAATGTGACCTGATATATATGTCTTGAAGGGCTGATTCTGGCTACAGTGAGGAGACCACACTATTGTAGGGCAAGAGTAGAAAAGTTAGACCGGTTAGAAGGCTAATTCAATAATCTGGGTGAGAGGTTGTTGTTGGTTGGACCAGAGTTGGAATTGGTGAGAAGTGTTCTGTATTAGTTATCTACTAATCATTTGCGTAACAAATGATCCCCAAATTTACTAGCTTAAAACAACAAACATTTATTTTCTCACAGTTTCTGAGGTTCAGGGAGGTGGGAGTGGGTGGTTCTGGCTCAGGGTCGGTTTCTCCTGAGGTTCAGTCAAGACCTCATGCGGGTCTGCATCACCTGAGGCCTTGATACTGGCGCTAGGGTCCACATTCAAGAAAGTTCCTGCATATGGCGGCTGACAGAAGGCCTCTCAGTTCCTCATCGCACAGGTCTCTCCACAGGACTGCCTTGAGGCACAACAGCCAGCTTCCCCCAGGGCAAGCGATGAGAGAAAGAGGGAAAGGAGAAGAGCCAGACCTCGTAGTGTCATTTACAACCTAACCGCCAAAGTGACACGACATCACTGCAGCCAGATTGTATTGGTCACACACGCTGTCCGAGTACATTTCGAGAGAGGATGAATGTTGGGAGGTGGGCATCTTTAGGAACCATCTTGGAGGCTTCGAACCACTGTTCACTGTTGATGGATGACATCCAGCGTGTGAGAGAAAGAAAGGGACCAAGGCTAACTGTAGGATTGGGTCTTCCTCCTCCTCCTTCTCCTCCTCTCCTTCTCCTTCTTCTTCTTCTTTATGCAGGAGGGAAGATCAGGAGCTATTTTTGGACACGTTACATTTGAGAACCCATTAGAAATAACTCAAGTGGAGATGTCAAGGGAGCAGCCCGATACACATCTGAGTGTGGAGTTTCTGGGGAGACGGGCCAGCTGGAGATAATCATTTTGGGACTTGTCAGTGTGTGGTGGCCCAGATCCAATCCCCCAGGAGTTAAGCCCAGACAGACAAGAGAACAGGCACTTGAGCTAAGATTTGCTTGAGTCCCCAACGTTTGGATTTGCAGAGAAGAGGAGGAGCCAGCAAGGATGTTGGGAAGGGGCCAGTGAGACAGGAGGAGAACCAAGAGCTCGGTGCTCCTGGAAGCCAGGGCAAGGAAATGTCCCCTCCAAGTTCAGTGCTGCTGAGAGGTCAAGGAAGAGTAATGTGGTTCCAGTCCTCTGCCAGGACTGCCACCAAGGGTGACCCAGATTCTAGAGACCTATCGCCAGTGTGTCAGAGTCAGAGTCAGAGAGGACCTTCGGATGAGAAAAATTTGGGGGCGATCTTGGGAATATGATAAGGAGCGAATGGGAAAATTCAAACCCAGTCAAACATCAATACTTAACAACAACAAATAATGATTATGAGTTGATTACATAGTGTGTATGGCTCTAAATATTGCTTGTGTGGGCAAGTCACTGAATGCTCACGGCGACCACATGGAATAACCATCTTTCCCCCCAGGTATGAGGAGGAAGTGGGCTCACAGAGGGAGACAGGGTCAACCTGTGTGTAGAGGCAGCAAGGGTTCAAATCCTGGCCACTGACCCCTGAGCCTCTCTCTGGGCCCAGTGCACACCTCTTCTGCTGTAGAGATGCCTTCTGAGGGATTCCTTAAGGACTAAGGAGGAGAAGGGGGCCAAACAAAATTGTTGTCTGGAGTTTTCTCCTCTGCCAGAGACCCGGATGTTGTAGGAAGTCTAAAAAGTGAAACACAGGAGACTTTGAACTTGCCGGGTGATTTATTATTATATTTTTAAATTATTTATTTGACACAGAGAGAGAGAGGTCACAAGTAGGCGGGGGGCAAGGGGGAAGCAGGCTCCCTGCTGAGCAGAGAGCCTAATGAAGGGCTCGATCCCAGGACCTTGAGATCATGACCTGAGCCAAAGGCAGAGGCTTCAACCCACTGAGCCACCCAGTGGCTCTTGCCAGGTGATTTAATTCAGTATCTCAGTGCTACTCCTGGCCAGAGGCCACCAGCCGTCCTGAGACTGCAGCTCTCAGACTGGTGTTTTGTTTTGTTTTGTTTTGTTTTGTTTTGTTTTTTAAGGATTTTGTTTATTTAGACAGTGAGCAAGAGTGAGAGAGAGCACAGAGGGAGAGGGAGAAGCAGACTCCCTGCTGAGCAGGGAACCCCACTCGGGGCTCCATGCCAGGACTCCGAAATCAGGACTCCGACCTGAACGGAAGGTAAAAGCTTAACTGACTGAGCCACCCAGGTGCCCCTCAAACTGCAATTTTAAAAGTCCCACTTTATTGCCTATTTTCCCAGGATCAGAAACCCCACAAGTGTTATCCCCAAGCCCCACCCCTGTATCCTAGCAGGGGCAAGGGTATGGGAGGCGCCTGGGGCAAGCAAGAGACTGTACTCAGAACACAAGCAATGCCAAAGTCCCTTGCCAGATTTTGTGATTGGAAAATCACATGGTCTGTCCATGAATATTTCTCACTTAGATACAAGCCTTGCGGTAGTTACTACAACGCTTAGAAAGTAAAATGGATCCTGACATGAAAATGAAATGTGTTACATAGCAGTTATATTTTGAAGATTTTTTTTTTTAAGATTTTATTTATCTATTTGACAGAGAGAGAGAGAGATCACAGGTAGGGAGAGAGGCAGGCAGAGGGAGAGGCAGTAGCAGGCTCCCCGCTGAGCAGATAGCCCGATGCGGGGCTCGATCCCAGGACCCCGAGATCACGACCTGAGCCAAAGGCAGAGGCTCAACCCACTGAGCCACCCAGGCGCCCCTATTTTGAAGATTTTATTTGTAGGTAATCTCCATACCCAACATGGCATAGAGTCACTCCAAGGCCAAGAGTCCCCCACTCCGATGACTGAGCCGACCAGGCTCTCCGAGAGCAGTTTACTTCATCACTGCGCAGAAACATGTCTACTTTACAATTAAATAAGTAAGGAGTGCCCGGACTGACTTGTAGTCAATGAAAAGCAGACAGGCTTTCCCCAACACGGTTCTTCTTAAACCACTAATGCATTTTGTAAGTACTTGCTATAAAGAAGCTAACAAAATAGGACGTATACAATATCAGGAATTGAAGGCAATCAATCAATCCAGACTTTCAACTGTTCAGGAAACTGAACCAAACCCAACCTACTCTCTGCCTAAAAAAATAACTATTACATGCTATAATTTAAACAGTAGAATGTCTTTTAAGAGTGTTGATTATCAAAGATCCACCCAGAATGTGTCTTTTTTTTTTTTAAACATTATTTGACTTAGAATTTTTTATTATTTATTTATTTATTTATTTATTTATTTATTTATTTTTAAAGATTTTATTTATTTGACAGAGAAACACAGTGAGAGAGGGAACATAAGCAGAGGGAGTGGTAGCGGGAGAAGCAGGCTTCCTGCTGAGCAGAGAGCCTGATGTGGGGCTCGATCCCAGGACTCTGGGATCATGACCTGAGCTGAAGGCAGACACCCAACGACTGAGCCACCCAGGCGCCCCTCCAGAATGTGTCTTTAAGAATAAGATTAATGTATGTGAGGGGCGACTGGGTGGCTCAGTTGGCTAGGCAGCTGCCTTTGGCTCGGGTCATGATCCCCGAGTGCTGGGATTGAGTCCCGCATCAGGCTCTCTGCACAAGGAGTCTGCTTCTCCCTCTGACCCTGTCCTCTCTCATGATCTCTCTCACTCTCTCACTCTCTCTCAAATAAATAAAATCTTTAAATAAATAAATAAATAAAACTTCTAAACTTAAAAAAAAAAAGATTAATGCACTTGATTTTTCCACTCTTGGTGCTTAGTCCTGGCAATGCCCATAATTAGCTGTGGAACCCTGGAAAGTCATATCCATTCTGAGCCACATTAGTGAAACGGGGATAATACTGGTTATTTCGTTTTTGTTTTTGTTTTTTAAGATTTTATTTATTTTTTTGACAGAGACAGAGAGAGGGGGAATAAAAGCAGGGGGAGTGGGAGAGGGAGAAGCAGGCTTCCCACCGAGCAGGGAGCCCGATATGGGGCTCGATCTGAGGACCCTGTGATCATGACCTGAGCCAAGGCAGACACCCAATGACCGAGCCACCCAGGCGCCCCAATACTGGTTATTTCATAAGGATATTGTAATGGTAAAATGAGAACACATATATAAAAGTTTGACATTAACTCCTAATAAAATAAAAATCTCTAAAATGGCTTCTAGTTTTCCATTTTTGTACTTAAGGTAAATAATTATTGAGGAGGTTAGTTAAAGGGAATTTTAAGAGACACATACTGAAGTGGTTTAGCATGAAACGATGTAACAACTGAGATTTGCATCCAACTAATCCAGTGGCAACAGTGGCTTGGTGTGGAGATTCTAGCCACATTTTGAGTGTCATTGAAGCCAGGTGATAGGTACATGGGAGTTTGTTAAAAAAGCCATTCTTTTTCTTTTTCAAGATTTTATTTATTTATTTGGCAGAGAGAGAGGAAACACAAGTAGGGGGAGAGGGAGAACCAGGAACCCCGCAGAGCAGGAAGCCCGATGTGGGGCTCGATCCCAGGACCTTGGGATCATGACCTGAGCCGAAGGCAGACACTTAGCAACTGAGCCACCCAAGTGCCCCTGATTAAGGCTACTTCTGAAGCAAACCTTGATGTTAAGAAGAAATGGTAGCCATTTTGCCAAAATGCATGAGAGTCCGAGGGAGGATTTGAGAATTTCATTGTTTTCAAATAACCTTTTAATTTATTTTTAACTAAAGGAAATCCATTTTAATTAAATGTTGTAGAAAAAAATTATATTTATACAATTTAAGATTATTAATGAAACCGACACATTAACCTAGAATCTTGAACACTTGAAGATTTTTCCCAAGAGAAACTTCGGGGTATGTTAGCAATTTTCTGTCTCTAAGTACATAATAACATCAGTATTTCAAATGATGATATGCTGGCTATTATGCAACAAAATCCATCATTAATTAAAGGAAACTGAGCAGGAAGTACATAACGTGCTTCCTTCCTTACCTTGAAGATGAGAGTTCTCTAGGAACTCTTCATGAGAGTCTTTGGCTTCTCCAGGCTTTGTTGATCGATACTCACTCCTCAGAGAGATCTTCCACCATCTAAAGATTACCTGTGATTGAATAGAGAGGGATTGGAATTAAAACTGATTCTGATACCAACAGCTACAGTTTGGTCTGGGATTTTGCAAAATCCCTGCAGTGGCCACATAAGGCTATGTGTCCAACGTCAGCTGTAACTTTGCCATCTGGCGTCGTTGCATCACGTTAGAAGTGAGGTCTGCGCATCAGTGAACGTTCTCCTTACAGATTAGGGTCACAAAATCAAAGTGCTGGAAGGAATCTTAAAAATCTATCAAGTCAATTAATGTTAAAGTCATGCAGACCAAAATGGCCATCTGTCTCTTGAGGGTCTCTGAGAGTAGGCATTCTCTAACTTGGGGAGCCACTCTCTGCCTCCCTTCCCATCTACAGGGCAGACGCGATGAGTGGATACTTTCCTACATGACCAGCACCGGGGACAGTACCGTTACGCTTTGTCTGATGCGTGTAAGTGTCATTACACAGGACGTTTCTTGGTAATGGACCTGCCCATAGTCCACTGGACTTCTACGAGCCTGTTGGTTTATCTGGAGCAGAGCTCATTTCCATGGTCACGGACTGCACTAAAGTTCTGTGTTGATTTCCTGGCCCCGATGAGGAGTCCCCTGAAGCTTATCCAATTTGTCTCACGTCCTGCAACCTATAATGGAACTGGGGAATTCACTGAGATGATAAAGCTTCCATCAACTTGACAAGCAAACCAGATTCTTTCCACACTTAGATGAGGGCTACACGGGAACAGGTGGGTAAGGGGACGGGGACGATGCAGAGAAACTGGTTGGCTTCCTCTCTCACTAGCACCACCGTGTCAGGTTACAATGACAGTCCGGAAGGCTCTGCCCAAGGCAAAATTATTAAGCAGGTGCCACTTGCTATGGGCCCTCCCCTTATTTAGTTTCCTCTCCCCCATTCCCCCAACCATCGCTCCCTGGGGTCCTCACAGGTCCTGGGTATGCCTTTTTGGGCCACTGCCCCTGTCCCTAGGCCCTTCTTGGTGTGGTTCTAGAACCCTTCCCCGAGCCTTTGAACTGCCTGACCACCTCATTGCTCATCACTCCTTTCTCTGTGCGTGCAGGCCTGGGCTTCAGCCAGCTTTCCTCTCCTTGCAGAGCTGCCTCCCTGTGTCCTGTCATCTCCTGAAGCCCTTCTCCCACACCTTCTCCCCTTCCCTGATGGCCGAGAGGTAACCAAACTCCCAGGGCCAGAGAGACTTTATAGCATCTTACCTAGCACCCTGCCCGACATAAAGTGGGACTTTTAAAGGGTTACTATTCATATAGGTTTTATGCTGATGGCTATAGAATGTGTAAGTTAAAAACCCCTAAAATCTCACAAAACTGTGGTAGCTGATTCCTTGCAGAAAATCCCTTAACCTGCCACTTTGGATTTTCCTGAGCAAGAGCCTCACTAAAATTGTCCTCTTAAACATCTTTCTACCCCATGCCCGCAGATGTAAGGGCGTTTTAGTCCCCAGAGCTGCTGTAACAAAAGACTAAGGGCTTAAACAACAGAATTCATTGCTTCATAGTTCTGGAAGTTGAAAGTTCAAGATCAAGCTATCGACAGGCTTGGCGTCTCGGAGGCCTCTCTCCTGGGCCAGCAGACGACCACCTTCTTACTGAGGCCTCATATGGCCTTTCCTCTGTCTGTTTGAATCCCTGGTGTCTGTCTCTTCCTATAAGGACACCGGTCATATTGGATTAGGACCCCACCTTTATGACCTCATTTAACCTTAATGACCTATTCAAAGGTCTTATCACCAAATACAGTCACCCTGGAGATTAGGGCTTGGACACAGGAATTTTAGGGGGACACAATTTAATCCCTAACAAGAGTTATCTGTTACAGTATCTTTTACTGTCTCTCTATGATATGCAGGGGCATCAGTAGAAAGAGCACGAATTCTGGAGAAGGACAGAACTTTACTATTCAATCGCTCTATACTTCAATTTCCTTTTTTATTTCCTTTCTATTAGACATCATTGAAATTAACATTAAATATGATAAATATTTTTCTATTGAGTAAAGATGCCAGGCAATCTGAATCTAATGCTGTCTCTACACCACATGATCTGGAACTTTTCGAACTAATGGGGAGGTCAGAAATAATTTAGTCCATCTCTTGCAACCCATACAGAGGAGAAAAAGTTTCCAAGAGGTTAAGTTAGGAGTGGTGCATTTTCTCTCTCCATGACCATACCACCAGAGGTAGGTTACCATGAAAGCAAGTCTCGGGTTGAATTCTGCCACAGGAAAGACATCACCAAGCTGGCACCACAAGAGTCCAAACTACATTTCTGGAAGCTCAGTGGAGTCCCCTCCTCGCTGTGCACTTGGCCATGCTGCAGGAACCTTCACAGGAAAGTTTCTCCTTGGGGCAAGTGCGCTTATAATGCAATGACATAATCAGCTACCCTTCTAGCCAGATCAAGCAACTAAATCCCTGGGGAAGTGGAAGATTCCAGAACAAACGGAGTTCTAGACGGGGCACTACTCCAAGTAGTTACCAAGCTTATTTCTTACATTGTTCGAAAAAAGGCAGAGAGATATACACGGTTGTCGAATCACGGTATCATATTCCTGAAACTAATCCTGTGCGTTAACTATACTGGAATTAAAAGAAAATATTTTAAAAAGGCAGAGAAACATTTCTACAATCTTACTTGTCTCCTATCTTGCACATTACTCATTTTATCAGTGAAAAATTATTTCTGACATTCATTAGACTAATTAATTAACCCTCCGGTACTGATTTAAGAGGAAATATCTGAAGTTCTTGCAATAATGTCCTCTAGAGGGAGGATCCTCAGGGCACAGGCTCAAGTTAACTTGCACACAGATAAGCATCCTCCTGACTCCCCTGAGGTATTTAAAGAAAATTACTGAGAATATAACACTTGTCTAAAGAAAGATGACTAGCCAGAACCGGAATCCAAGTCTCTTTACTTCTTACTCAGAAACACAGGGTTTGTTCTGAGGCACAAAGCTTTCTTCAAATATGACCTTTAGGCTGTACAGAGCAGAACCCAGCAGTTGAAATCACTACTGAGCCTTGTCAAGACTCCATTATGGGGGTGCCTGGGTGGCTCAGTGGGTTAAAGCCTCTGCCTTCGGCTCCGGTCATGATCTCAGGGTCCTGGGATCAAGCCCCGTATTGGGCTCTCTGCTCAGCGGGGAGCCTGCTTCCCCCTCTCCCTCTGCCCGCCTCTCTGCCAATTTGTGATCTCTGTCAAATAAATAAATAAAATATTTTTTAAAAAAGACTCAATTATGTTCCATATACTATACTTATTAAAATAGAAAATTGTATTAGATATTTTCCACCATTTATTGTCTCTCAGATTGGTGAGGTTGTTTTTGCATTTTTTGTTTTTTTAAGTGATAAAGCCTAATATTGGTAAGGACAAGGAAAAATAAAAGCCTTAATAATCTTTGAGAAGGCATAAATTGGTTTGGCAATATCCTTCAAAACCCTGAAATTAATTCCTACCCTTTGACTCAAACATTCTACTTGTTAAGAATTTATCCTCAGGAATTTATCAGAAACACGTATAACATGTTTCATGAAGGATAGTTGGGAGAAAGGCAGGCAGGGACAAGAAGTCCCTGCCCTAAGTGGTTACCATCCTTAAAACGATTTGACACCACCCCAAGGAGCTCTATCCTTTCCCACAAGATAGGTAGATGACAAAAACCTGATAGGATGACAGGCACATGGGGAGGGTTAATCAGATTAAAACAGCCCAAACCAAAGAGCCCAGATCTTGGGGAGCCTGGGTGGCTCAGTTGGTTAAACATCTGCCTTCATCTGAGGTCATGATACCAGGGTCCTGGGATTGAGCCTTGCGTGGAGCCCCGCATTGGACTCCCTGCTGAGTGGGGAGTCGGCTTCTCCCTCTCCCTCTGCAGCTCCCCCTGCTGGTGCATGCATGTGCTCGCGTGCTCTTTCTCTCCCTCTCTCTCTGTGTCAAATAAAAACAAAAAACAAAAAACCCCAAGATCTAAACACCAAATCAGCAACCCTCTCGGGTCCTCTCCCTTTCTCCCTTTTCAGGAGCTTTGTACCATGGCTCAATAAACTCTGCAATGGCTCAATAAGCTTTGCTTTGCGGCCCACCACTGTTCGTCTGTCTGGTCTACCTCCTCACTCTTCTAAGCAGCATGACCAAGAACCGAGGCCACTAAAGAAGAAATCCTGTAACATTTTGATATAAGAATGTTTGTCATAGGGGCGCCTGGGTGGCTCAGTGGGTTAAAGCCTCTGCCTTCGGCTCAGGTCATGATCTCAGGGTCCTGGGATCAAGCCCCACATCGGGCTCTCTGCTCAGCAGGGAGCCTGCTTCCCTCTCTCTCTGCCTGCCTCTCTGCCTACTTGTGATCTCTCTCTCTCTCTCCGTGTGTCAAATAAATAAATAAATAAAATCTTAAAAAAGAAAAAAGAATGTTTGTCATAGGTTAATTATGACAATGAAAAATCAGAACTGACCAAAGGGGGTTGATAGTTGGGACTAATTCAATAATTATGGCACATTTAGAAGATGGACTACTTGGCAGCCAATAAAAGAATATGTGAAAAAATAACATAGAACAATGTTAATGATCATTGGTGAAAAGGCTCAAAAGTGTATATACCACTAATCCAAATATTGAAAGAAAATATTTATATATGCGGAGGGAAGGAGCGTCAGTGTAGCAGTAAATGCAACTGTTTGACATGACAGACAGAGTTTGAAGGAAGCTGGGCTACGAGGTATCCCCCAAATATTTGTGAAGTGGTTGCTAACTATTCTGGTATTAGCTCAACTTACGTGAATCATGTATTCATATATAGTTATTTATATATACTTATTATTTCATATTTATCTCTATTTTGAAAATCTTAAAGTCTATACTGTTTTTTTTAAACATTGTTCTTATTTTTTTTTAAAGATTTTATTCATTTATTTGACATACACAGAGAGAGCTCACAAGTAGGCAGAGAGGCAGGCAGAGAGAGAGGGAAGCAGGCTCCCTGCTGAGCAGAGAGCCCGATGTGGGGCTCGATCCCAGGACCCTGAGATCATGACCTGAGCTGAAGGCAGAGGCTTTAACCCACTGAGCCACCCAGGAGCCCCTGTTCTTATTTCTTTGAGACAAGAGTGTGCAAGCAGGCACAAGTTGAGGGGAGGGGCAGAAGGAAAGAATCTCAAGCCGACTCCACACTGAGCAAGGAGCCCACGTAGGGCTTATCCCAGGACCCTGAGATCATGACCTGAGCTGAAATCAAGAGTCAGAGGCTCAACAGACTGAGCCACCCAGGCGCCCCGAGGATCTTGTTTTAAGTGTGAATGTTTTGTTAAGGAGCATTCTGGCAAGAAATGCTGCGAAGGAGTTTGCACTGTTTTTGCAAGACTTTGAGATTTGGCTGGAACATGGGCTTTGCTGTGCTCCCCCCAGGTCTCCTGAATCTCCCAAAGGCCTGTGAGCCATAGGCGACTCTTAGTGAATGAAGAAACTGACCTTAACGGCTTAGAATCCTTGTGTCTGCTCCTGCCGCCAAGGCATCTGCTGGCCTTGCCTAGTCTAGTTCTCATGCATCTCTTCAAATGTGCTCCAGGATGGGTGGGCAGTGGGCCTCGTTAGAAGGTACATACCAGGGATGCCTGGGTGGCTCAGTTGGTTAAGTGGCTGCCTTCAGCTCAGATTATGATCCCAGGGTCCTGGGATCAAGTCCCACATTGGGCTCCTTGTTCAATGGGGAGCCTGCTTCTCTCTCTGCCTCTGCCTGCCACTCTGCCTGCCTGTGCTCTCTCTCTGACAAATAAGTAAATAAAATCTTAAAAAAAAAAAAAGAAGGTACATACCATTATTTGGTACTGTGGTAGAAATCACATAACCATTGGTGGAATTCTTTAATATTTTTATTTATATTTAGCGTATTTTTAGATTTCTCATATATTTCCAGTGAATCTTTTTAATAAACTTGGAAATTGAGTTTCCTATTTTAAAAGAGAGGTCAAAGGTTTCTCACTAATCCCCTGGCACCTCTTCTCTACATTTGTTAAGGCAAGATGATGAGGCATTTGTTGTTCCCCTTGCGAAGGCCCCTAAATGTTAGGTCCTTCCCCCACTGGGCCAGCAACTCACTAGGCAGCCCTTGGGGGGTCACTGGGAAAGAAATGGGCCCAGCTGGGCGTCTCAGCATCTGAGAATATTTGGACAATGCACATCCCTATCCTCACCCCCAGGCTGAGATTGGGCTAATCCCACCACTACACTAACTGAAAAATCCGTCCACTGGGACAAAAATCAGAGAGAGTCTGTGAGTAGACAGGTCTGGGTTTAAACCCTGTTCTTGTCTTTTACTTTGGGCAAATGTCTTCATCTCTTTTGGCCTCGGTTTCATCTCCAAAATGGAAATAATGACAATGCGCCCTCCACCGACTCACAGATGGATGACATGAGATAAATCCAAAGCACCTAGCTGGATGCCAGATACGGAGTACACCCCAAAGAGGGAGGTCCTTGCCTTTCTCCCTTCTCATCTTGTTCACCTGCTGACTAGTCCTTCATACCTGTAAAATAGCCAACTCCGTCCAAATACTAAACATGTCTTTCCTCATCAACTATCTAACAACATTTGGTTCTTGATCGTATTCTTGATTGTATTCTTCAAAGACATTTATTTCGGCTTCTCACTCTGACCTGGTGTTTGATTTATTAATCATCAATAATCATTAAGAATTGCATGCTCTGGGCGCCTGGGTGGCTCAGTTGGTTAGACAGCTGCCTTCGGCTCAGGTCATGATCCCAGGGTTCTGGGATCGAGTCCCACATTGGGCTCCTTGCTCGGCGGGGAGCCTGCTTCTCTCTCTGCCTCTGCCTGCCTCTTTGCCTGCTTGTGCTCTCTCTCTCTCTGACAGATAAATAAGTAAAATCTTAAAAAAAAAAAAAAAAAAAGAATTTCATGCTCTTTGCTGTATTTCCTCAACAGCTTAATTATTATCCGTCCAGTTAAAAAACAAAGTTGCTCAAGAAGGCTTGGAATGACTTGCTAGATACCACACACTCAGTGGGGGATTCCAAATCTCTCTAAGTGTCGTCTTTCTAGGAAATAGTTTTCTAAGTTAGCACATGGCTATTTCTGCTTTCTCTTGCAGACGACTATTATTTTATCAGATCAAATTTCTCCCTGCTTTGGAAATCAGACATAATTAGGGGATTTCACACAGTGGGATTGAGATACTGTGTCATGGAGAGTTTGTAGAATCAGATCTTTTATGAGGGGAAGAAAGATTTTGTTATCTGAACAGCCCACTGAGAAATGGAAAAGTGAGGACTGCAAGGTAAATCCCGCATGTAACCTTACCTCTTGGTATTACTCAAAAGCTCACAAAGCACCGGTTTTCCAAAAGGCAGAAAGATGTTATTTTTTAAATGAATTATGAATATAATTAATTTTATTTCACCTTTTTTAAACCAGACAACAATTATGATGGATTCCGTGCAAATTTACAATATCAAATATGTGCTCCTCTCTGTTTCTGTGTTTGGTTCAACTTGTCTAACTACAGAAAAACTTAGATACTCAACTATCCAAAATTTCATTCTGGAATGGTGGTAATTTTTATACATTAGGAATGAACGCAACACTATTATGAATATTAGTAGTAGTAGTAGTAGTATTTAGAGAGAGAGGAAGGAAGGGGCAGAGGATGGGGGAGAGGGAGATCTTAAGCAGGCCATGCCCAGGGCAGAGCCTAACGTGGAGCTTGATCTCACAACCCTGAGATGATGACCTGAGGTGAAATCAAGAGTCAGGCGCTTAACTGACTGAGCCACCCAGACACCCCAACGTTATTAATGGATAAAATGAGTCTGAGGCTAAGATGAGAATGGATTAAAAAGAAATTTACAATAAGGAAGAGCTGACTGCATTGAAATATGTCTTCAAGAATTAAGAAATGCAGTTGCCCTTGGAGAGTCAAATTAGTAAATTTCAAACACAATGAATGTGATTAGGCATTGATAGCAGACATTGTTGGTTGCCACCTATCTGCCTTTCCTAGTAGAGCCCAATTTGTCTAGGAGTCTCTCTCTTCTGCATATGCACAGAGTGCAGTTCTTATCTCTAGCTCCAGGAGGCAGGACATGATGGGTCTAAGTGATTCTTGATAGTTTTTCCCCCTCTGCCAGGGATTGCTATGGGCGTGTAATAAAATTTTGGCTAATGGGACACCAGGAGAAGGCTGCTCCTTTGGGAAGATTTTATTACTTACAAGGAGAAACAGGGCACCTTTTGGGGCACTGATCATTGTGCTTTGATGTGATGGCTGGAGTTGCTGTAGCCATTTTGTGATTAGGAGGGGAACCAGGTTGAGAGGGGAATCAGGCTGAGATGACAGCAGTCACCTGCAGGAGACAGAAGCCGTAAGTTGTGGAGGAGTTTGAGCACTGTCACTGTGCTGGGAACCTCTTTTTCTTTAGATGTGTTCACATGAAATAATACCATATTTCATCAGATCTAATACACTATCCATTGTATGTTATGTCACAGCATTATTTTATGTGTGATGTGAAAAGAAATAACACTGGCAAAAAAAAAAAAATGACACACAATTTTTTTAAGATTTTATTTGCTTATTTGACAAAGAGAAAAAGCACAAGCATGGGGAGCAGCAGAGGGAAAGGGAGAAGCAGGTTTTCCTGTTGAGCAGAAGGAGCTAGATGAGGGCTCCGTCCCAAGACCCTGAGACCATGACCTGAGCCGAAGGCAGATGCTTACCAGACTGAGCCACCCAAATGCCCCAACATGTTTTTTTAATCACTTATTTTATATTTATTGAAAGGTTCTTTTATTCGTCACTAGTCGTGTATTTTATTATTTTTAGCATTTGTATTACTTCATTGATTTTATAAATTATATTGACACAATATATGTATTTTGTTAATTTTGATATAATAAATTTATACTGTCCTTGCATATATCTAAAAAAGGAAAATAGAGGGGCACCTGGGTGGCTCAGTGGGTTAAAGCCTCTGCCTTCAGCTCAGGTCATGATCTCAGGGTCCTGGGATGGAGCCCTGCATCGGGCTCTCTGCTCAGCAGGGGGCCTGCTTCCCTCTCTCTCTGCCTGCCTCTCTGCCTACTTGCGATCTTTCTCTCTGTCAAATAAATTAAAAAAAAAAAATCTTAAAAAAAAAAAGGAAAATATAAGTGAATAAATAGAGAAAGGTATTCCTGAAACTTCCCCAGATTCAGTCTGAATCTTCAGGGTCACAATGTGGATGAGAGTGTTCATTGTTTTATTCAGAATATTGTCCTTTGTGACATCAAAACATGATGATAACCACAATAAAGTACTGAGTTCTTTTTTTTTTTTTAAGATTTTATTTATTTATTTGAGAGACAGAGAAAGAGACTGCGAGCTAGAGAACACAAGCGGGGGGTGACCCTGGGATCATGACCTGAGCTGAAGGCAGACGCTTAACGACTGAGCCACCCAGGCGCCCTTAAAGTATTGAACTCTTTAGCTGACTTTGGGACTACGGAGAGCTCGTCTCCTTTTGACTTCTACTTTGGGAATGATGTAAACATGTCAGATTCACCCCTGCCCCCTCATAGCTTCTGGGTTTTCTTCCAAGCTGCTGCTTTGATGCCTGGGCTTCTGAGTTGTTTTCAGTTTCAGGTTCTTATGAATAAAGTTTCTGTAAACATTTGTGTACTGGTGTTGCCTTCCTTTACTCCTTTTAAGTTGTTAACCATCTTCTATGCGTTAACAATTTTTTTTTTTTTTAAGATTTTATTTATTTATTTGGCAGAGAGAGAGATCACAAGCAGGCAGGGAGGCAGGCAGAGAGAGAGGAGGAAGCAGGCTCCCTGATGAGCAGAGAGCCCGACGCAGGGCTCGATCCCAGGACCCTGAGATCATGACCTGAGCCGAAGGCAGAAGCTTTAACCCACTGAGCCACCCAGGTGCCCCAACGATTCTTTATAATAAACTGTCCCTGGTAAAATAGCACTATAGGTTCTGTCTCAGTGGACCTTGCTTAAGATACCCGATATGAATCTTTCATCATTTATTATGTAGGGCACTTGGTAAGAGCTTTTAATTTGGGGCTACTTTACGTCTAAGACATTTTCTTGTATAATTTTTTTCTGGAATTCCTTTTTTTCTCCCCAGCTATTGGATGTCTTGGTCAGATTCCTTTCTTTTCTTTTTTCCTCATTTTTTTCTCTCTTGCCTTTGATTCTTTTTTTCTAAAAGAGTTCCTCAATTTTATCTTCCAACCCTTCTGTTGAGTTTTTCGTTTTACCTATCCTGTTTTTCATTTTCTAAAAGCTGTTGTTCATTTTCCGAGATTTTTTTAACGGTATGCTGTTCTTGTTTCATGGCTACAATCCCTCGTCTTACCCTGCTGAGGCTATTAATGATGAGTATTTTGTTCTGTTTGTGTGCATTGTCTTTATTATCTCCAAAATTATATTTTCTGGATTTTGATGGTGGTGGTGGCCCTAATGATTTGTGCCTATCCAGCCTGAGAACTCTTAGCTGTGCCTGTGCATTCAGGATGGGGGTGCTAGGAAGCTGACTGGCAATTCTGGCATTAAGCAGGGCTTGACCAGAGGAGGACCTCATTATAGGGTGGTCTGATGGGGTTCTTTGGTTGGAGGATCCTCAGTATGAGTATCTTTTGATCTCTTCACTTGGCCGGGTCTGATTCTCCAGGGAAGAATCTTCCAGCTTTCTGCCTAGAGGGCAGGAGGCTGGCTGCCTACAGCATCCTGAGTCTCGGGAGAGTCAGAGTGAGTCTCCTAAATCAGTATGTGGATTTTCCTTTCATCTCTTGCCATATTCAATACTGAGTCCCTCTGTCCAATTGACCTGGGTCTTGAGGCCATAGTATCCCTCCTTACCACTCCAGAGACCGAACCTCCAGTCTTCTGGATGGTGAAGCAAACGGTTGCTGGTTGTAGAGGGAAGGAGGAGATGAGGAAGGTGGTTCCAACCACATCTCAAATAGAATTTTAATCATTCCTATTGTTTTGGGTCCTTCTTTACTCTTGCTTTCAAAACCCATTTCTACCCATTCTTGAGCCTCCCTGCTCTGAGTTTCTGGGGCACAAATCTGATTGCTTCCTGACTCGCCCACCACTGGCTTAGATTTCAACTTTCCTGGGGCTGTTCAATCAGCTACCAGTAGGTCATCGGCCTTCTAGCTTGCAAAATTGTTGTCTTTCCTATTTTCTTTGTCTTCGTGGGTTATGCATCAGAAAAACCCTGTAATCGTCATTTTAGTGGTGGTGCAGGAGGGAGGGTAGGTATATAAAAGTTTTTTTTTTTTTAAGATTTTATTTATTTGTTAGAGAGAGAGCACAAGCAGGGGGAGCAGCAGGCAGAGCAGGCAGAGGGAGAAGCAGGCTCCCTGCTGAGCAAGGAGTCCGATTCGGGACTCGATCCCAAGACCCTGAGATCATGACCTGAGCTGAAGACAGATGCTTAACCGACTGAGCCACCCAGATGTCCCTATATAACAGTTCTTTAACTAGAAGTTGTGCTTTGTGTATTCTTAAGATGTTTAAAATGCCACCACAGAGAATCTGAGATACTGTATTTCTCAACTTAATTTAAATACATAGAATAATGTAAATAACTGAGTTGGTAGTCAATATTTAAACCTAGGAGTATCTGTTACATTTATAATGATTTTAAGATATTTAAAAGAATGTGATCTACATTTTTACATTTGTTTCATTACAGCTTTGGCTTGATTTTGTTCGATTTGTAATTATGTCTTTTCAGATTTTAGAAATGCTTGAGAAAGTCAAATACATTAAATCTGTGGTATAGATTGAAGCGTTCAAGACGATTTAATTAAGTTTGTAAATACTACTCACATTTAAGAGAATTTCATTTGTTAAATTTATAAGTTCCATAGCTTTAATTAATAATTTCTAGGATAATCTTTTTTTTTTTTTAAAGATTTTAATTTAATTATTTGACAGAGAGAGAGAGATCACAAGTAGGCAAAGACGGGGTGCCTGGGTGGCTCAGCGGGTTAAAGCCTCTGCCTTCAGCTCAGGTCATGATCTCGGGGTCCTGGGATGGAGCCCCGCATCGGGCTCTCTGCTCGGCCGGGAGCCTGCTTCCTCCTCTCTCTCTGCCTGCCTCTCTGCCTACTTGTGATCTCTCTCTCTGTGTCAAATAAATAAAATCTTTAAAAAAATAAAAAAAAAAAAAGAACAAGTAGGCAGAGAGGCAGGCAGAGAGAGGAGGAAGCAGGGTCCCTGCTAAGCAGAGAGCCCGATGCGGGGCTCCATCCCAGGACCCCGAGATCATGACCTGAGCCAAAGGCAGAGGCTTTAACTCACTGAGCCACCCAGGCACCCCAATAATTTCTAGGATAATCTAATTAAGTTTGTAAACAATGCCTAAAAGTTTAAAGGATTATAATTTGTTAATTGTAATAATTTCATTAAATGTTCATCAAAGGAGAATGAAACAGTGTTTTGAATTGTCATTCAAAATTACATGATTTACAATTGAATTTACTAGGTTTGTATTTGACTCTTCAAAGAAAAACAGGTTTCAGGGGTGCCTGGCTGGCTCAGTCAGTGGAGCCCTGGCTCTTGGGACCCTTGATCTCAGGATTTTGAGTTCAGACCCCCCATTAGGTTTAGGGATTATAAATAAACAAACTTTAAAGAAACATAGGTTTTTAATTTTTAACTTTGAGTAGCAGTGATAAACACAAATAACTAATAAATCAAAATATTTGTATTAGGTTACAAATTATAAGTAATTATAACATAGTTCCCTAAATCCAATTAAAAAGACTGATTTAGGTATTTGGGGACAACTTAGCCATTTGAAAAAAAAAAAATTGATTCATGCCTACCACCAGGATAAACTCCAAACAGATCAGAGATCTGCATGTAAAAAAATGAGAGCATACAGGGACTAAAAGGAAAAAAATGGTGAATTCCTTTATTATCTTTCTCTGTCTCAAAATCCAAAAGCCATAAAAGAGAGGACTGATAAATTCGACTATATAAATATAAAAAAACTTGGAAACATGAGAATGTTTAAAGCAATTCATTCGTAACAGCTCTGGGTTGAAAACAACCAAAATATCCATCAACTGGTAAATAGATAAATACATCCATATGACAAAATACTACTCAGCAATAAAAGGAACCGCTGATACCTGCAATCACATGGTTGAATCTCAAAAGAATTATGCTAAGTGAAAGGAGCTGGGTATAAAAGGCTACGGACTGGATGATCCTATCGTGATCCACAGGACACGATGGAAAAAGCAAACAGAAATCAGCTGAGTGGGTACCAAAGGGATGAGGGTGGGAGAGGGGAATGACCACAAAGGGACACGAGGGAAATCTTGGGTCGATAGAAATGGTCTCTCTCTTTAGTACGGTGCTGGTATTTGGGTGATTTTTACTATATTGAAAGTGTACCTTGAGAATCCTGATTTTCTTAAAGTTTATTTTTTTTAGTAATCTCTACACCCAACTTGAGGCTCAAACTCCCAACCCCAAGATCAAGAGTTGGGTGTTTTTCCAAGTGAGCCCAAGCCAGGTGCCCATAATAAGCCTGGTTTTTAAAAAAATATATGTATCCCGGGGTGCTTGGGTGGCTCAGTGGGTTAAAGCCTCTGCCTTTGGCTCAGGTCATGATCTCAGGGTCCTGGGATTGAGCCCCGCATCGGGGTCTCTGCTCAGCAGGGAGCCTGCTTCCCCCTCTCTCTCTCTGCCTGCCTCTCTGCCTACTTGTGATCTCTCTCTCTCTGTCAAATAAATAAATAAAATCTTTAAAAATATATACATATATCCAAAAAGAAAAAATATATATATATATATCAGACAAAGTCAAAATAAAAACAATACTCTGGAAAGAACATCTGCGATTAAGATCGCAACAACAGGCTAATCTCCCTAAAGAATTTGTAGAAATAAAGAAAAGGCCAACAAATTAATTTTTAAAATGAGCAAAAGACAGGAAAACAAAAGTTCACAGGACAAAACATTTACATGGCCCAGAAACATGAAAAGATGCTCCATTTCACTCATAATAATAGAAGAGCATATTAAAATCACAATGAGATGTCATTTCTCATCTATCCAGACTGGTAACATCCAACAGACTGAAAATGCCCTCTGTTAGCAAGAACGTGGGGAAACAGGTACTCTCGACGTGGTACAGAAGCTAGAGGGGGAAATCCAGCATAATCTAATAAAATTACAGAGAGAAAGAGGTGGATGACTATTTATTTGTTTATTTATTTTAAAAGATTTTATTAATTTGACAGAGAGAGAGAAAGCGAGCGCAAGCAGAGGGAGCAGCAGAGGGAGAAGGAGAAGCAGGCTCCCCGCTGATCTGGGAGCCCGATGTAGGGCTGGATTGTAGGACCCTGGGATCATGATCTCAGCCGAAGGCAGATGCTTCTTACCTAACTGAGCCACCCGGGTGCCCCAGGATGATTTATTTAATAAATAATGTTGACATGGGGCACCTGGGTGGCTCAGTCGGTTAAATATCCATCTCTTGATTTCAGCTCCGGTCATGATCTCAGTTAGGAGGGTTGAAATCTAGCTGTATCCAACTCTGCTGGGTGTGGAGCCTGCTTAAGATTCTCTCTCCCTCGGGGCACCTGGGTGGCTCGCTCAGTCGTTAAGCATCTGCCTTCGGCTCAGGTCATGATCCCGGGGTCCTGGGATAGAGCCCCGCCTGGCTCCTTGCTCGGCAGGAAGCCTGCTTCTCCCGCTACCACTCCCCCTGCTTGTGTTCCCTCTCTCGCTGTGTTTCTCTCTGTCAAATAAATAAAAAAATCTTTAAAAAAAAAAAAAAAAAGATTCTCTCTCCCTCTCCAACCCCCTGCCAGTGTGCACAAGCTCTCTAAAAAAAAAATGTTGACATGATCAGCCATCCATCTAAAAGAAATGAATTTAAACCCCTACCTCCAACTACATTCAAACCTAAAATCTAGATAAACTAATATAATAAATGCAAAAAGTAATAATGTAAAATGTATTACTATGAGAATAAAAAGTACCATTTTCATTTTAGAAAATGGTATAGGAACCAGGAATACTCTCACGCTGAGCATGATTATGCATGCTTTTTTAGGATTTATAACTGAAGTGTAGATGACATATAATATTTTATTAGTTTCAGGTGCACGACATGGCGCAATTTTAAACATTAAGCAACGCTCGCCAAATGTAGTTACCATCTGTCAGCATACAACATTATTACAATATTATCTGCTATTTTCCCTATGCTGTACTTTTTCATCTCTGCGATTCATTATTTTACAAACTGGAAATCTGTACCTCTTAATCCCCTTCGCCTATTTCACCCATCTCATCACCTCCCTCCCCTCTGGCCACCACCCGTATGTTCCCTGAGTTCAAGTTTGTTTGTTTTTTAATAATACATGCTTTTAATATCATCCTATTCTCTCGCTGAAGCCTCGGAATCAGAATTCCAGATTCTGACTAATTAGAAGCTGTTATTTTAACTCGATAACTCACTACAGAGGATGTAGCTTTTAGTTTTGCTTCGGCAACTCAGTTTTGAGACCCAGAAGTGCAACTTTAAGCAGTATTCTTTAGAGAAAAAAATTCTACTACAGTAGAGCAAATTGGAGATCCTACAGAATTTACAACGATTGTAATTTTCTCCTTACCGTGCATAAAGATCTGGGTGTTTATACACCAGACACAATATCACATTAGGAAGATTTTCTGCAAGCAAAACTTGCACGAGATTTTGCACCAGGGAGGATGTGTAAGAAAACCACACATACTAACGGTTAAGACTTTTTGCAAAGGAGAAGCACCTGGGTGGCTCCGTTGGTTAAGTGTCAGGTCGTGATTCCAGGGTCCCCTGCATTGAGCTCCCCGCTCACCAGGGAGTCTGCTTCTCCCTCTCCCTCTGACTGTCGCTCTGCCTACCTGTGTTCTCTCTCTCTCCTTCTGTGTCAAATAAATAAATAAAATTTGTTTTTAAAAAAGTATCTTTGCAAAAGAAAATGGGCAGGATGCCGGGCTGCCTCAGTCGATTCAGCATCCAACTCTCGACTTTGGCTCACATCGTGATCTCAGGGTCGTGGAACTGAGCCCTGTGTCGGGCTCCACGCTGGGCATGAGGCCTGCTTAAGATTCTGTCTCCCTTTCTCTCTGCCCCTCCCCCCAAAAAGAAAAAAAACAATTATTTAAAAGAAAAAAAGGAAAGAAAACGGGCAAAATCCCACATGAATCCATATAATCCAGGAGAAAAAAAAGTCATATAAATAATAAGAGGATAAAATATATGTCACACCAGAGTGGGTGGGATGTCACTGACTGTTGGTTCACCTTGTGCAAAGGCACAAGGTCAAGGGTGTCCAAGCAGTTGTTTTGGACCCAGAGGGACATTCCAGTGCTAGGACTTAGTATAAGGGTGACCTTGGGCCCATCTCGTAATCTCTGCCTGCTCGCTCCTATCAGTCCCATCTTCTGGGAGGATTAAAATGAAATGATACATATAAATTGCTTAGCAGAGCACCAAATAAGTTTTTATTTTCTGTCTACCAAATTATCACTGGGATTTGTTTACATAAGAGGTCAAAATTACAGGTGCCGTTCCCTAGGTTTAGAAGCAACACGATGGGCTTTTGCACTCTGGTTGAAGAACTTGATGAAAGCCACAGTTTCCTCAGATTGGAGATGGTCGGCTCCTTCCCAAGGGCAGAGAGACAGTGTGAGTCAGGGCTCCCCCAATCAATTCTAACACACACGCTGACCCCATGACACTAAGTGTGCCTGCCAGATGGGTACGCAGAAAGTCCCAAAAGAAATTCAAAGTACTCGGGACGCCTGGGTGGCTCACGGCTCAGGTCTCATGATCCCGGGGATCCTGCTCAGTGGGGAGCCTGCTTCTCCCTCTGCCTCTGCTGCTCCCCCTGCTTGTGCTCTTTCTCTCTCTCTGACAAATAAATAAAATCTTTAACCCCCCCCAAAATTCAAAGTACTCAATAAACAATAATATCAAACCAAAACAAGAACCCTCTAAACAGATGCAATTTTTCTTTAAACTTTTTTTTTCTGTATTAGTACAATATTATCTTCTGGAACGACGCCCAGAAGAAAATACTGCAATCTGGAATCCTCTGTCCCAAACCTTCCCAGGTTAAGCGCAGAAGTGACCAAGCAGGTAGAAGGCCCAGGTGTCTAAGGCTCCCCTTCACAGACCGCGTCTCAGCACCTACGTGCCTCCAGCTGGCAACCTGCCTTCTGGATAAAATTATTATTTACAGCTCGGAAGTGTTTTTGCTTTGGCTTCTGGTAACACGATAGTCATCTGCTGGTAGAAAATGCATTTTTAAAATTTTCCCCAGCTTTCTTGGGGGTCTGGTTAGAAGGAACTCTGCTTGTGCCTCATGCCCTGGAGGGGAAGGAGGGAATGAAGACCCAACTGGTGGAGACAGTTTCTCTCTCAAGGAGGCAAACATTTGCCCTCAGAAGTCTGGTCGCCTTCTTTCTCTCTCTCTCTCTCTCTCTCTCTCTCTCTCTCTCAGCTTTCTCTCAGCAGCCGCTGCTAGGTCTCTCTCCTCTGGTGCCTTACCCATCCTGTGTTACTGCTCCTTCAAAGGCGTCCCCAGGGGGAAGGCCACCCCTCAGGAAGGGGCCTTTCAGGCTCTGCCCGTGTCATGTTCCCCTCTTCCCGACGGTTTCCTTCCTTCCTGTTTGTGAAATGAACACCTGCTACTGAAGGCTTTGATCTCTTCCCTCCCCTTCCCAGTGCCTCTCTGCAAGTCAAAACACAGCCACCTAAGTCCCTTTGTTTCTGGGAATTAAAGATAACTTAATTAACGAATGTATCAAAATGAGGTCCTTTGTCAAAACCTCCCTCACCTTCCAAAATTCCTGTGAAGCCCCCCCCAGGGGACAAGGCTGGTGAACAGGTAAAGGTTGAACAGGGAAATGAGGTCTCACCAATGAGGTGGGTCCTAATCCCGAACAATTGACGTCCTTCATGAGAAGAGACAAGGCGGATGCACATTTTCAGAGGAAAGACCACCTGAGGCCCTCGTGAGAAGGTGGCCACCTGCAAGGCCAGGAACCAGGCCTCACAAGACACCAAACCTGCCCACACCTTGATCTTGGACTTCTAGCCTTCAAAACCATGAGAAAATAAATTTCTGGGTTGTTTTTTTTTTTTAGCCACCCAGCGTGTGGTATTTTATTAGCCCTCGCAGACTCATACAGCCCCCTAAATGATGACAAAATAATAACAGATGTTTTCAAGTGTTTGCCACATGCCACAGGCAGTGTGCTTTGGACTTTTCCCGGTTTCGTCTTTACAACCACCCTGGGAGGTTAGCATCGCTGTACATTTCACAGATGAAGAACTGGTTCTAACCCATTCACTGTCCAGTGGGATTTGATTCCAGGTCTACCTGATCCTAAGGCACCTAAATCTGTTCAACATGTTGCCTCACTGGAATGACGAAAGGCCTTAACTTCTTCATGTCCACGATATGCAGGGAAGCAGTGGTGTTTACAAACCCTAACGGTGTTAATCCTCACGTCCTGAAAATTTGGCACTGGGTGGGTTTCCCGCTGACTTCTGGTGGGGGGTATGACTGATGGGTCACAGCATCTCCTGCACTCCCCTTCTCCACTCCACGAGCATAGGGGGCATCATACTGTTCCAGCAAAACTGACCAAGCCCTGTGCCCATGGGGCTTGCATTCCATGGGTGTGTGGGGGGGGGAAATGCGACAGTAAACAAAACGAGTAAATATATCTTAGT
>CM053605.1:5826199-5842936 GCA_028646535.1 Procyon lotor | reverse complement strand
GCTTGAATAAACACCCTTTGCATCTTGCATGAGAACGTCTCTTGGTGTCCTCCGTTCGCCGCAGGCTTCTTAACCCTTTCAAGTGAGGTGCAGAGGACCCAGCAAAGGGGAGAGGAATTGAGGAGTTTCCACGAGGCCGGACCCTGGGCTTTCACATGAGGGTGGAGTCAGTAGGATCCGAGGGTTCTAACAGGCACAGTAGGGCTGCTATGCAGGGAATAGGGTCTGGGATGGGGTTGGGGGGCAGTTGGGATCGGGGTTGGCAAGAGAGAAGTGGGGACACCAGGGCAGCTACTGCAAAACCTGGGCGATAGTGGTTTTCCAGCGGAGGTGAGGACTCGCAGCCCATTCTGCATTTAGGCCCCTAACGGCAGAGCCTGTAAATCGCGTGCCAGCTCTTTGGAGGGCTGTGACTGTTTGCCACCTTCCCGCCTCTGGTCTGGAATGTCACTGGGGCTGGACCTTGGGCTAGATCACGAAATTTCCACCCCAGGGAGCTGGGGGAGGGGTGGAGTGGGGAAATGAGGCAAGGGTGATGTCTTGCTGTGAGTATTTCTGAGAATAGCATTCCCTCTCCTTTTAAGAAAGGTTTCCCAGAACGAAAAACTACATCCAGGAAAACGAGGAACAAGAGGAGGAGGCTGGGTCTCAGGAACTCCGCCCTCACAACTTCCCTCCGTCCACCCCCCGCCCCCCCACCCCTCCAACCTTCCTCCCCCTCCCCCCCAGTCTACTTCTCTGGGCACATAGTCTCTCTGGGCGGGGCTGAGGTCACATTCTCTTTGTGGATCCCCCTGCCTGACCTCAGTCAGGTACTGGATTCAGGCCAGCCTGATGGAAGCCGGTCGTCTGCGCTGAGTCCAGGCTGAGGCACAAGGGGGGATGGGACCTCAGCTCTATGGAGCACCGACGGGCAGGGGGTAAGGGACGACCTGGAACACTGCAGGTCAAGGGCTAGGAACGCCCACTAGTCTCAGGAAATGGCAATGACTTTGCTTTATTGAGTGGTCCCTGTGTCCCAGGCACCTGCATACGTGGTTGGACCAAATGACACTTCTTCCCAGCCAAGGAATTAGAATGATGAATTTGGGGCTGGGCACCTTCCATTATCTGCCTGTGAAAGTTAGTTTTATATACGCTGGGGCTGAGGGTAGGTGTTCTTTCGGCAGAAATAAAGCCCAAGGTAGGCTTAGTGGTTCTCAGGAAATGACTTCCGCGAAATAACCACGGGAAATAGTTAAATGGAAAGAAGCTAGGTCGATGGACTATGCCCCCTCAGTGGGATTCTGCCTCTTTTCCTGGGGATCAGTGGGAAGGAGAGTCATTTTTCAGTGTGATGGGGGAACAGAGGGCGGGCTGGGGACAGGGCGCGAGCTGAGACCCCGCAGACACCCACCTCCCCAGGTGGGATGTGTGTGGCCTCCCTCGGGCATTCCCGGCCACCCTGGGGCTGGGGGGTGGGGGAGGATGACTGGGTGGATGGCCTGTGGGGATCGCAGCCCTGCAGGACCAGGGTCTGCCTCGGTCTGCAGCTGTCACGGTGATCTGCAGGAAGGGGCATTCTTGTCAATGACCTAACTTCCAGAGGGAAATGTACCTAAAATTGGTCGTCCTTGTAACTTGCAGCCCACTGACAAATACTGGAGGCCACCAGAGTATAATGTTTCTCCAGGAAACTGTCAACCATCTTGACGTTAATGCCTTGCTAGAGGGAGGCATGTCAAGCTAAGGCATCAACCTTAGCTTGACAATAGCCAGGCCTCAGGGTATCCTGTAAGTCTTTAGCATATGAAAACCCTTCGGGATGTTCCCTTTGTCTTTGCTTCCCCCAACCCCAAAGTACACAATCAGTTGTTTCTCTTAATCCTGGGCCCCCGCAGCTCTTTCTGCCCACAAGTTGTGTCCTCGTGCTTTAATAAAACCACCTTTTCGCACCAAAGACGTCTCAAGAATTCTTTCTTGGCCTCTGGCTCTGGACCTCACCAACATTTCAAAACTACATCAAATGTAAGGTTTGTTTTAATTTTAGGTATTTTAGGCCAGAAGCTAGAACCTCGAGGGGACTCCCCTGACCCCCCGGCCATGTTCTCTGCCCTTCCTGCCTTGGGTACAGTGGTCCTTTGTCACCCCCACTGCACAACTACCCCTGAAAAGCCTGGACAGTGGGAACCCGAGGCCTGGAAGCACTGAGCAGAAAGGGCGCGGTGGTACAAGGGACACGCCCCCAGCCCCCTGCCTTACTTCCTGTCTCTACCTCTGCCCAGACGGCGGGTGACCACAGTGCCTCTTTCAAGATGTGGCTGTTTCTGTGGCTTCTTAGGGCCTCTGGTCCTCTGCTCTGGGCTCCCTCCTGCCTTCACTTCCTGCTTTTCGCTGCAGCCGTTGCAACGAAGCATGCCTACCCCGACCTGGCACTATTCTGGATTCCTTGTTCTTTGCAACTGCCCCTAGCCCAGACACCACAGGAGAGGGGGGCACGGGACAGCCACCTTAGGGCGATTTCACATCAAATACATTATTGGACCAAAGTCCCAGGAAATCTTCAACACAAATGTAGACATCTCAGTTCTCTCAAGATTGACCTGGGGCAAAGCATCTTAAAGCTGGTCTCCACTCGCCCATCTTTCTGAGGTCGTATGCCTGTCCCCCTAACCCCACCCCCCAGCCCCGCTGAGGTCCTATGCCTGTCCCCCTAACCCCACCCCGCAGCCCCACTGAGCTTCCTCCCAGCCCTCCCCACCCCCCACTCCCAACTGCTTTCTCCTCCTGGTTTCATTTTTCCTTCTGGAAACACCTTTCCTTCCTCATCAATGTTTCTGAAAACTGGTTCTATTTGAATAAATGCTTAAATAAACTAGAACACATGAAACAGCCAAACAAAACAGCCTGCAAGTCAAGCAAACCACAAATGTGTGCTGTCTCACCCTGCAGGGCCTGGAAAGCTCTTGTTACTAAGTTGCAAACTTCACCACAGTAGTTAGATTGGTTCCTTTGTCAGAAGATAAATGTGGGTCTTATCAAAGGACAGTGGAGGTCAGACTTCACTGTGGCAAAAAAGTGTCACTTCAAAAACGTGATAAGCTCGTAGAATGCACCACTTTCTGGGCATCAGTCCTAGAGATTGCCATCGGGGGTGGGGGACCCTGGAATTCGCATCTTACAAGCTTCCTTGTGATTCTGAAGCCGCGAGCCATGGACAATGTTGGCAAGCGGGGGCCCCACGTACAGCCATGTTGGAGGACTCCTCTCTGAACACCACTGGGTCAGAGATAATTTCCTAGGACCCAAGATCCCTCTAGCAGTGCAGCTTCCCCCAGAGCAGGTCCTATGGGCATTCCTGCCAACGGGAGATTCCAGAATCCAGGTCTGAGGATGTAGGTGGCCAGCTCCAGGCTGGCCGAACCACCAGACCCCAAACTCTTTCAGTGAAAACCAGACTCCACAGCCCTCCTTCTAGCCCGCATTCCTAGTGCGTCTCCTGGGGCACCTACCCTAACCCTGAGGTTTTAACCCAGTGACAAGAACAGAATGGACCTTTCATCCTCAGTCTCTGCCGAAGTCCGGAGTGCCTGGGACTCTCAGAGCTGGGCCTGGAGCCTGTCGTGGGACAGTGGGAGGAAGAGCTCTTCTTCAGCTCAGCTCTGCCCAAACGTTCCAAAGAGCTCAGAACTAGGACCAGAGGGTCCAGGGAAAACCACTCTGAGGACCCGGGGACAGGTGGTTTTGATACCGGGCTTGGCCACGCATATAAATCAGGCGTGGTCCAGATATGGAAATAGCCAACTCTGCCCTCTGGCTTCTGCCCTGGGGCAGTTCTGGCTGCGTTGGTGTTTGTAGGCCCAGATGTGCCAGAGCATCTCCGGTGTTTCCCGCTGGTGAGAGTTCCCATGTGCCCGTTAGCCCCAAAGGCCAGCTTTCACTGGCTGCCACAAGCCTCCCGCCCGAGGGCAGAAAGACCAGGCTTCCACCCCCAGGGCACTTCCGTGGGCCCATAAATCAGCTCAGACCCTAGGCATGGGGTCCGCAGAGCCAGCCCCTCGGTCTGGGCCTTGACCGCTGGGCATCGCTGCAGCCCCGGGTCTGAGCCGCCGCCCCAGTGCCCGGCTACCTGCCTGCAGGGCTGCCGAGTGCAAAGGCTGGAAACCTTAGTGTTGCCCTGGGAAACACGGACATGCCTGCCCATCTCGCTCCCAAACTCTGCAGGTTGAGAGCGCCAAACCGCCCCCCACCTTGAACACACTCTGTCCCAGTCCGATGGGACAGATGCGTCCTGGCGACAGCTGACATCCTGGACCTGCAGCTGCTCCTTCCTGTTGACACTCAGGCCTTGTGTCCGGACCTGGGGCCCTGTCCTCACTCCTCAGTCCACCACTCGGGGGCCTTGTTCTTCTGGCAAATTGGCCTCCATGTCACGTCTGGACCAACGGAGGAGAGGGTTCCCACGGGAGTGTCACCCACTCTAAATGGTCAGGTGCCAATGGCTGCTCTGGGCGCAAGGTGTCCCCAGTGCCAGGGCATCTCAGCTCTGGTCTTGTCAGGAAACGGCTGCTGACACGCTGCCCGAAGGAACCCTTGGCTGGGAGGGTCTTTGCTGAGTGGCATTCCCTGAGTAGGAAATCCCTTCCCATTTCTAGATAGTTCCTGAGATGCAAGTGGCCCCCTTGAGACCAGGGGAAAAAATGAGTAAGACAATGGCTTCTTAGATTCCATTATTTTGTGTGTCACTGAACAGTGGCGTGGCTCTTAAAAGGAATAGCGTCTCCTCCTTGTCTTTTCTTTCCCCCCCCTCCCCTCCTCTCCCCTCCTCCCCTCCCCTGCCCTCCCCTCCCCTCCCTTCCCCTCCCCTCTCCTCTCCTCTCCTCTTTCCTTTTCTTTTCTCTTCCCCAGGGACAATGGCAGAAGGGAGAGCCTAGAATCCTGTAGTCCACACACCCAGTTCCAGGAGGTGAGGAACTCCATGGGATGGAGTAGGAGAATCTTTAGAGGGGAAAGAAGCAGTCAGTCTCCTCAGAGAAGGCAGGGGAGAGGCCAAGGCTCCCAGCAGGACCCACCAGGCCAGCTAGAGGCAGAGCTCCCCAGCTGCCTGTGGGATGGGAGCTTGCTTGCTAGGCCTCCTTCTGCCAGAACGTGGAGCGCACCCGACAAAGGGACTCGGGCCAGATGCTGATTGCCAGTTAAGTCTACCTCCCCCAAGCACAGGTTAACTTGACCAGGAGATCATGCCTTCCCAGATCCTAAGAATGAATTTTCCAAGGTTGAATTTCTTTCCCCTCCCCCCTTTTTTTAAAGTAGGCTCCACGTTGGATGTGCACGCCAACGAGGGGCTTGAACTCATTACCTTGAGATCAAGACCTAAGTTGAGATCAAGAGTCAGACACTTAACCAACTGAGCCATCCAGGCGCCCCTCTGAGGTTCAATTTCTGGCATCAGCTGGAGGAGGGAGCCTATTCTTACATGTAATTCCTCCAGTCACTCCCCACAGAAAGCTTTTCTTTCGTTTTCATAGCCTTAGTCCTGTCCGGCTTTGAGGGACCACTTTAGAGTCATTTATAACCTCCGGTGTCATAGTTTGGGGGGGGCCATCCTGACCTAGGCTCTCGGCAGCCCTGGCCAGCATGGGAGGGGAGGAATGGAGCGGAGATGGACCAGGAAGGGAGAAAGGGCCTGAGGGCAGAACTAGAAGGGGTCCCTGGGGGGAGGCAATTGGCCTGTGTGCAGGGGTGTCACTGACGCCCCAAGGTGAGCCTGGCAGTCGGAAGTCAAGGGAAGAGTAGGCAGGAGCTTAACCTCCTGGAGGGACTGGGGGACGATGAGGGTCAGCTGAGTAAGGCAGAATAAACCAAACCTTGCTCTTACAGGTGGAAATGGTGTGAAAACCAGAGAACAGTAGGACAACAAAAGGGAGCCAGAGGGAGTGATAGCTCCCGGGATGGGGTCTTGGTTGTCATGGCAACTAAACCGATAGCCTTTGAAACTTTCAAAGGAATAAATGACCCTTTCAATGTTGTTGGTTTCTTTTTCATTTACAGAGCAAGCCCGAGCTGTGATGGGAGAAAGGGAGACAAGACTCAGCTTGCCGGGGCCAGAATGGAAGAGAAGGTCACCAAGGGATGCGTGATCATTTAATACACAGCAATCCTGGCCGCTGGCAAACACTGGGCAGGGGGTGGGGGGAGTGGGGGGGTGGTTTGGAGATCTTTTATCCGGACGCACAGACGGTGAGCTGGGAGGAGAGAGCTGTACCGCAGGGACGGCCATCTCTAGCCACCCCCCACCTCCCATCTTCCCTTCCAGAAGGGCATCAGGAGCAGCAGTCTTTATGGCCCTGTTTGACTCCTTCCCACATCATAAAAGGAATTCTATTTCTTTACCTGCTTCTCTGAAGTCAGGGCTCAGCCTGCCTCCACCCTTTCCTGGATCATAGGTGGTCAGTCCATACGGTAATTCACCCGCTGTGGAAACACTGGGGGGCTCCCTCCATTGTCTGTTTATGAGTCTGTGACACCAGGAACTGAAATGGAGGAGGAGACTTCTGCCCGAGTCCCTGGCGGGGGAGGACGGCGGGGTCCCAAGGTGCCACTGACAGTCGGCCCGGGCTGCCGCAACAAAGCCCCCGGCTCGGGCAGTGTAGACGACAGGCCTCTATTTCCCACAGCTCTGGAGGTTGAAAGTTCTGGATGGAGGTGCCTGCTGATTCCCCACGGGGGAGAGCTGGCTTGTAGCTTGGAGGGGGCCTCCTTCCTGCTGCCTCCTCACCTGCCCCTTCCTCTGTGCACATGGGCAGAGCCACCCTGGGGGTCTCTTCCTCTTTTTATAGGGACACTCACCCTATCTCACTAAGGCTTTACACCTGTGACCTCATTTAACCATTAACCCTTTCTTACAGGCCCTGTCTCCAAGTATGGCACACTGGGGGTTAGAGCTCCAACGTATGAATTTGGTGGGGGACACAATTCCATCCCTAACACTCCTCCATTGACACTATGTAAGAATGAAGGAATCAGAAACACAGATTGGGACAACTTCTCAGAGGCAACAAGTTTTTATTTTTGTCTTGAGAAAAGAAAAGCGTTATGGTAAGAAAAGTTTGCTTGCTTAATAGAGAGCGATTAACATGATTAAAATGATAAAAAAAAATCAATCATTCAAAATATTGATCATAGAATTGTAACTGGTTTGAGTAAGTACATTTAATGATGTAAGGTCATTTAAGGATGACCTCAGAAGAGGAGTGCTTCCTGGAACTTATTTTTCCTTTTTTAAAAATGATAAATAGGGAGGCCAGAGAGCGGAGAGCCAGCATATGGGTAATAGATGTTCTTGAAAGAGAGCCCAGAACAAAAGGATCAGAAAGATTTAATGCAGCTGCTGAAAAAAGAACTGGATATGTATATTGAAAGGGCAGAGTGCCAGGTAAGATCAATGATAAGATTATTACACTGAATCCTGTTGTGTCAAAGATATGTAAGTACAGAGAGAACGAGGAAACCCACTGTATGTCTACACACTAACAAAGAAGCAGACTTCACAGGTATAGGGTGAAAATGCCCATACGCAGTGGACCAAAGTCTGAGTTGATTTTGAAGGTGAGACGTTGGATAAAATATATACTGTAGCCCAACAGTGAATTTATGAAAACAGAGAAGACATTCAAAGCTATGCAAAGTCTCAGAAAACATGTCACCTGTGTACTCTTCTTTCAAAATTACCTAAAGAAAAAAAATTACCTAAAGATACACAGACTGAAAGAAGGAGCAAAAAAAGAAGCAAGAAGAAGCCACTGCAAGAAAAGACCAGCGACATTGATTCACAACATTAATGCTCCTCTTCTGAAGATGGGTTATTGTGGTTTTAACTTTTGCTTTTCAATTTTGGTAGCTACTTGAAGTAATGAATAATTTATATAATGTAAAAATAACGAAATAATGATTTATATAATATAACTGAATAAAATTAAAATAATGAATATGAAGTAAAAGTAAGCATTTAATAATGGTAATAAATAGCCATATTATAAAATAGAGAATTCCTCCCTGTTTGAGTTAGGAAACTGAGGGGCATAAGAAGTGACAAACACCTTGGCTTAAATATGCGGCTTAGAAGACATTTTATTTTTGGCTCTGACATTTAGTTATTTATTTTTTAAAAGACTTATTTATTTATTTGAAAGAGAGAGCACAAGCAGCGGGAGGAACAAAGGGAGAGGAAGACTCTCAAGAAGACTCCCTGAGGAGCTCAGAGCCTGCTGTGCAGGGCTCAATCACAGGACCCTGAGATCATGACCTGAGCTGAAATCAAGAGTCAGATGCTCAACAGACTGAGCCACCCAGGGGGCCCCAGGCTCTGACATTTAAAAAATAAGTTAAAAACATTTTTGGAAAGCTTGTAGGTAAATATTAGAATTAAAAACTCTTACAAATGTCTTCCAGAATAGAAGGCATAAACAAAGAAAATGTAGACAAAAATCACATGAAAGTATTCTAAAGAGAAGGAATAAAATAATAACGGCAGAAATAAGGCCAAGTATAAACAACGCATACAGTGCATGACTTCTTAGAAAACTAAAAGTAGAACTGATCCAAAAAGGAAGAGAACATCTGAATAGTTTAATGACCCTGAAAAAGCAGAGACCATTGTCAATATCACCTCTGCAAAGAACGATAGGCTATATAACTTTATGAGTTGGTTCATTGAAAACATTATAAACTATTCCAGAGCATATAAAAGATAGAAAGTTTTAGGCATTCTTGTGCCAAGCTAGGATAGCCCTACATCTGATTTTGACAGTACACAGAAACTTACGGACCAACCTCACTCACAAATACAGGTTCAAAACTCTAAAAAATACTCTCTGCAATGGTATGTGAAATACATAACATATATTTCATACGTATATATAAAATATATATATGTAACAGAAACAAAATATAACAGAATATACATATAAAAGAGAAAATAATTTCCACACAATTTAGGATTCAACTTGGTTTCTTTTTTATAGTGGTAGGAATGCAGCAATTCTGAAGCGATTATCCTCGTAGTTTAGTTGAGCAAATGAGAACAGGTAACTGTGAGAGAAGAGAGATGGAAATATTGACAAGGAAGAGGTCTGTGGTTTTGGCTGGGAATTAGAGGTGTATTTTATGCGCGCTTGAACACACACACACACACACACACACACACACACAGACTTTTAGGTGTAGAAAGAATCAAACAACAAAAAAGAAGGCACGATGATGGTATGAAGGCTCTGGCTTTGAGTCAAGAGGGCAGCCAATAGGATCCCTGACTCACTGGCTGTCTAAAGATGGCCAAGGTCACGTCATCTGGATCCTGAAGTTGGGGTGCCTTAGTCCTTCTAGAACAGGGTCAATGAGTCTGGAAGCTGTTCTCATTGGCTTTGCAAAAAAATAAACACCTCTTTGAGGTCCTTTTCAAATTCTGCCTCCAAGTCCAATCCTATCTGACCAAAGTTGGAAGCCTGAAAGAGAAAAAAAAAAAAAAAAGCAAACAAACAGCTGTCTTAGGACAAAGAATTAGGACGATCAAATCATTTGCTTTTTTTGGGGGGGGGGTGCCCCACCCTGCCTGACCCCAATACTGTGCTTTCCCAGCAGCCAGGCAGAGTGCACAGGGCAGGGGGAGATGCTGATGTCACGGTATTGAAATGGACGAGCCTCTGCCTGATTCCCAACTTGGACCTGACCTGTGGTCAGGACTGGAGGACTGATTTTAATCATTGCAAAGCCTGAGCTTGGGATAAAATAGATAGAGATAAAGCATTTCCTTTTCTTTCTTTCTTTTTTATTTTTATTTTTTAAGATTTTATTATTTATTTGACAGAGAGAGATCACAAGCAGGCAGTGAGGCAGACAGAGAGAGAGAGGGGGAAGCAGGCTCCCCGCTGAGCAGAGAGCCCGACGTGGGGCTCGATCCCAGGACCCTGAGATCATGACCTGAGCTGAAGGCAGAGGCTCAACCCACAAGAGCCTCAACAAACCCATTTCTTGAAAGCCCAGCCTCTGAAGGAAAGATGAGCTTTCTGTTCTCCAAGGCTGACCCTGGGCCAGGCATGGAGGGGCTCCCTCGGTAGACTCTCCCTCTAGCTCCACAAGTGACAGGAGTTTACAGTTCGTGTTTTCATAAACATGACAACTTGTACCATGGAGGAAGGGAAGGAGGTTGGGTGGAGATGGAAATCTTCCTTAGATACCTCCCAAGAAATATCTGTACAAATGATAGTATAAATCAGAATAAACTCAACAGACTAAAGTTAACAACCCATTGGCTTGCAAGATAACTCAGCTAGTTGTCTCTTGCTGCTGGCAAAGGATGAAGCCAACACCATCTGAGGGCAATTCTGGAGGTTTGGGTCCCCTGGGAAATTTAGGAGTAAAAAATATCCAAGGACGAGCATCCTGGGAGTTTATTTCACGAAATTGAATTCCTTCGTTTATTTCTGTATTTCTGAGGCATGGAGAACAAGGTAACCACTAACCACCTTTCCTCCCCATTTGAACAAGGAGGCAGGATGAGATCGACTATTCTCTGCATGACTATGCCGCCAGTCCTAGAATTGGGGACGGATTGTTTTCAGGCATTGTTTACAAGGATCCTTCCCCGTCCCCCTTGCTGTTCTTTCAGAATTCCTCTCCACCCCCGGAATTTAGAGGCCAATTTCTTCTGTAATCCTGCTCCTTCTGAGCTCTCTCCAGGACAAGATTGGTACAATTCTCACCAAGTACTGCTGCCCCAAAAATTAGGGAACAGGAGACACCCTTTACCTTGTAAAATGTTTTATGGTTGTGAAAGATGAGGCGCATGTCCCGAACAAACCATGCCACCGTGTAGACGTTCTCAGTCAGCCTTTCCTTAACCAAGTCCAACCACATGGCTTCCTTAAAGGGCTCTCCATAATCTCGAATCTAGGGAAAAAGCCACCAAAAGGGTGATATATGCGCCGCCATTATTCCTGGAGGAGATCCAACCGAAACACAACAGAAATGATGGTATTAGCATTGGACTTGCCTACCCCAGGCATGGTCTAAGCACTGCCACCAGGTTAACATATGACCCTACAACAACCCTGTGAGATTGGTACTATAATTACCCCCATTTTCCAGATGAGGAAACCAAGGGAGGGAGACCTTAAACAACCGACCCAGGATTTCACAGCTAAAAAATGGCAGAGGCGGGACTTGAAGTCTCCCGAGAAGGGGCTCTAAACCCTGTGCTCTCTGCAAGAAAGACATTCCCACCTAAGAAAATGAGAAACTGAGGCACGCGGGAGGCGGAGCAAGTCGCCCGGAGTTCCCAGAACCCGGATGTGGTGGGCGGGGTTTGAACAGGGGGGTCCCCCTCCAGACTCTGCAACTACACCCGCTCTCAGCCAACAGCCGGCGCCCTTAGGAGTCACGCTCCCAAGTTCCAGAATGAGTTTTCCATAAAACAGATGCCCGGAGGACAAGAATCATGAAATGCCACTTACGTTTTGTGGGGTTTCTGCAAAAAAGGAGCTTTGTGGATGACAGTACGCCTTCAAGAGGAGGAACTCACATTTCTGTAAAATGTGAAGAGCGCTTTAAAGGGAAATGCAGCTCGAGAGAGCGAAGCCCGGCCTGTGCCCAGACAGGCCCAAACAGGCACAGCCGGACACGGCCAGCCATCCAACCACATTTGCCAAAGGGCCGTGGGGTGCGTCCAACTCTGTTTGGACCGTGGGCACCGAATCGCCATCCTTGGAAGCGAGACACTGCAGGCCCCCTCAGGCCTCTGTGGGTGCCCTTCCCCTCCCCCTCTACCTGTTGGACTTCTCACGTGTCGGAGTGAGGAGAAGGCTTGGGGTTGGTACCCAGCTCACCAACTGCTCCTCGGGCTGCATCTGCCTCTCCAGGACCTCAGATTCCCTGGGACACTGCTGCCTTCCCGAAGACTCCTTTATCCGGCAGAAGGTGCAACTCCACGGGCTCCTGAGAGGTCGGGCATGAGTGAGCAAGGGCCAGGCCCCTGGAAACAGCCCCTATTCCTACGGCTGCCACCGTCCTCCTTTCAGGCATGGCCAATCGACACAGCTGGGGGGTGAAGTGGGCACCTCCCAGATTCTCCAAAACCACCCAAGTGGGACTTGAGCCCACGTCCCTCTTCCCATCGAGAGCGGCACTAGGGGCTGGGTGTGGTGGTGTCAGGGTGAGTGGTGGGCTCTCCTTTCCCCAGCTGAGCTGCTGGGGGCACAAGACGCCCTGCCTGTCACACCCAAGTGTCCAAACCGGGTCTTAGCCCTTGGGGACCCAGGCCTCTCTCAGCCCGTTGAGCCCGTGGTAAAATGCAGGAACCAGGCCACCTTTCCTGCCTTTTCTGAAGAAGCGCAACAGCTGGTGTTTCTCATCCTCAATCCCAAGGGACGGGAGTCAAGGTCACAAGGTTGTAAAGCTAGGAGAGGACACTCTCCAGGGACAGTGGCAAGGTGGAGGTAAGGTGGCTTGGTCACAGACTCGGAGAACCAGAGGCTGTCACGATACCACATGGGACATAGACCCCATACTGCTGCTCTGGGTCACACCTGAGCCACGACGCTACGGGTCCTGCTCTTCCGCCTGGAGAAGAGGAGACAGAGGCAGAGCCTGAGCAGAGTCCACGTACAGGGCTGCATTGCACTAACCTCTCCGCCTCTGCAGACGGGATGTGACAGTCCTCATGAAAGGCTCGTGGACAAGTGTCACAGCAGAGCAGTGGTCCCCCTCTACAGCACACCTCGCATTCCTTGGAGTTTTCCCCCTGGAAGGGGAGAGAATGCAGCAGCACTGGGATCAGCCCTGACACCAAGGGGCTTTGGGACACACCGTCCTTGTGTGTTCCAGAGTGGAGGTTTCCAACCCGCCTGGCCGTGGTGCTCCGGGAGGTGGCTGATGGGGGACGAGCGTGGCCTTTCCAATCGCAGACGGGCAAACGGCAAGAATCATCAAGCTGCCCCTTGAACCACACCTTCCCAGGCCCGGAAGGGATGGAGGGACCTTTCAGCCCTTTCTATACCACCTGTGGCCTGAAGCCCAGCTGCATCAGCATCACCTGGGAGCTGGCTACGGATGCAGACCTACCTAACTGAAATCTGTTTTAATAGGATCCCAGATGCTTTGGAAGTACATGAAATTTAAGAAAACCCAGCTTTAGGCAACCTCCTCATCTTATAAGCCTGGAAAGGCGAGATGGTTTTTTTACCCCCGTGGAGTCGATACAACTTAGTACCTGAGCCACAGGGGCACCCGGGCTGCCTGTGCCCGGGTTCAGAGCTGTCCTGTCCACCGTGTGCAGGCAGGTGTGCTGGGCAGACCCAGAAGGGTTCCTGACGTTAGGGCCGACAATCGGAGACATAAAGACAGAGAGCAGCTGTATAAATGGGTCGTTCCCTGGGCCTTTGAAGTCACGGTCTTTCTCATGGCCTTAAAATGTGATCCAGTAAATTCTGCAAGCGACTTTTACTGGGATAAGAATCCACAGGCAGGAGCCCCTGGTTCCACTCTTGACCCCGCAAGAGGGACAGGGGGGCCCCCTCCGTGAGGACATGTTTTCTCTGCACTAAAGGTAGGAGTCAGGAAGGGGCATCTTTCTGGGTGGTGAATAGGTAGGAAATAGGCCATCAGGAGCTGGAGCAAAGGACTGAAGGAGGTGGGGTTCGGTGGTCTCTAAGGAGAGAAATCCTGCTGCTCCCCTCAACTGTCCACAAGACAAGTCCGAGGACCTGGGTGAGGGCATAAGGGATGGAAATGTTCTGTCCATTCTCATAACGAGCCACTCGGAGGAGCGCCTGGGTGGCTCAGTCAGGTAAGCATTTGCCTTTGGCTCAGGTCATGATCTTGGGGTCCTGGGATTGAGCCCTGTGTTGGGCTCCCTGCTCAGTGGGGAGTCTGCTTCTTCCTCCCTCTCCCCTCTCCCCCTGCTCATGCTCACTCTGTCAAATAAATAAATAAAGTCTAGCCACTCAGCCAGTGTAAAAATTCCCCTTGATTTGAGGGTGAGTCCATCTCTGTCTTAACTGAGGAGACTCCCTGAGCAGATTCCCGTACTTCTGGGGCCCCAGGACGCCATAAAGAGGGCTCCCCACCAGCCCTGAAGTTCAGGTGATCTTTCTGGCCTTCCCATCCTGAACTTCCGAGTCTGCCTTTCTTTGTTCCTGGAGCTGACACTCTATGGCCATTCTTGTCCTCTGACTGGACACTTAGCCTGCCCAGGTCTGGGGTGTAGGTGCCAGTCCCCATGTGGCCCAGACCTACCCAGCCTCCTCGCTGAGACCCCAGTAGGATCCAGAGCGCCAGCCCCTCTGTAGTGTGAGCACTGATAGTTTTTTTTTTCCTTTTTTTATAATGCAAGTGCCCGACTGAAGCCTTGATTGCTCCAAGAACCCTCCCCTCCATAAACAGCTCTCTCGCTATTTCTCAAGTAAACACATTTCCAGCCACACAAGTAGATACAGAGCCAGGCCAGCAATCCACACTGAGCCTCCTTTGTTATACAGATCTCGGCTCATTTCAATAACTGACTATTTGGGCTACTCACTTGTTTGTTTGTTTGTTCATCTGTTTTTTAAAATTTTTTTGGAAAGATTTTTATTTATTTGAGAGAGAGCGGGGGAAGGGCAGAGGGAGAGGGAAACGCAGACTCTCCACTGAGCAGGAGCCCAACACTGGGCCAATCCCAGGACCTGGAGATCATGACCTGAGCTGAAGGCAGATGCTTAACCGACTGAGCCACCCAAGTGATCCTGGGCCACCTTTCTCCCCCTCTCCTTCCCACACTTTAAATTCTAGCTCTTATGTTTTAAATTCACCCATAGAGAGTGATCCAGAGAAACCCTAGGCCCCCATCCTCTACCCCAATAAAGGCAGAGCCTCACACCTATGTTCATTCCCTCTCTCTCTCTCTCTACTTCTTCTTCTACCTCTTTCTCTCTCTCTCTTTCTCTCTCTATCCCTCCACAGTCTCACTGCATGGCCCCAGATGCACTTTGTAGTTTCCAGGTCCTGTAAATAATAAACTTTTTTTCCCCCAGTTTCCTGATGGTTATTGCTGGAGGGATCTTGTGATTTTATAAAGAACCACAGGGGCGCCTGGGTGGCTCAGTCGTTATGCGTCTGCCTTCGGCCCAGGTCATGATCCCAGAGTCCTGGGATCAACCTGCTCAGCAGGAGGCCTGCTTCTTCCACTACCCTTCCCTCTCTTGTGTTCCCTCTCTCGCTGTGTTTCTCTCTGTCAAATAAATAAAAAATCTTTAAAAAGAACCACAACACTGATAGATAGGCCATGACCAGCACAAAACACCCCTTTCTCTAGGCTCCGGAGAGGAACAGTTTCCAACACACGTGATATGACAGAGAAAGAGAGAAAGATTGTACAATTCCACAGTTTGACTCTGGCTTTTACGTTTGATGGCTGAGAGCTTCAAGTCCTACTCTTCCCTCTTCCCCTTTTGCCTCATCTGGGCAACTCGATAAGGAAGCTCATGGGCTCCCCCACTTGGTGCCAGTGAGAAGTTCAAACTAGATAAGCTCCGCCCCTGCAGGGAATTCTCACCCTGCCCCCCACCTCACCTAGCCATTTTAAAACCTTGGGCTACTCCCCCTGGTCACCCAGACCATTTTCCGACCAGCTTGGGAGCCTGCCCTGCTCTCCCTAGAAAGCCTCAATATGTGAGTAATAAATCAGTTCATACTCTCTTGGTGCACATACTGCATCATCAATTTTGATATCTAGTCCCAGTTTTTGGTGGAGGGCTGATCCCACTTCCTTGCCGGCAACCAGAAGACACCTGGCTCAACAAGCAAGGAGTCCCAGTGACCGGGATCTGTCATTTGCTCTGGCTCGCTAACTGGTTTCACTAACTGGCTTTTGCTTTGGTGTTGCTGCCTGCTGGGCCATGGCACTGAGGCTGTAGGCATCCACCATGAAGCGCCACTCATTCTTCCCAAGTTTAAGAAAAGACCAAACTGGGCAATCAGTAGATGTATCAGTTTATTTTATAATAATGATGGGCATTTGTATTCCTCTCTAATTTTTGGCTATTACAAGGAGCACCCCTGTACACATTCAAGTATTTCAAATCAGCACGGAAAAGATGTTTTATACAATAAACAGCTTTGGGAGACCCCTTGGCTTTTTAAACTTTGAATGAATCCAGCCAAGGATCAGGGCAGCCCCCAGGGTGACATGGGAAAGGCACCATTGCCTCTGCCCAAGGTTCAGATCAGATCCCATTCTGGGAATGGGAAGTTCACGAGTGAGATTTGTTTTGTCTTTGTTTTTATTTTTAAAGATTTTTATTTATTTATTTGACAGAGACAGAGAGAGATCACAAGTAGGCAGAGAGGCAGGCAGAGGGAGAGGGGGAAGCAGGCTCCTTGCTGAGCAGAGAGCCAGACGTGGGACTGGATCCCAGGACCCTGAGATCATGACCTGAGCTGAAGGCAGAGGCTTTAACCCACTGAGCCACCCAAGTGCCCCATTGCTGAGAGCCGCAGAAACCTCGCCTTTTGACAGGGTCGCGGCGAGGACATGGCAGGTTTGTAGGGCTCCTGCCATATGAACAGGGATTGGTATCGTCTCCTCTATCTCTTTGTGTTACTCAAATTCCTTTTTTTTCAAAAGCTTTTTTTTTTTTTTTTAATAATCTATTATTTGCCCCAGGGTACATGTCTGTGAATCGTCAGGCTTACACATTTCACAGCACTTAACAGCACATACCCTCC
>CM053605.1:5804765-5825699 GCA_028646535.1 Procyon lotor | reverse complement strand
AGACATCTTTTTAATAGTCTCTGTGGAAAACCGAGGAGCTCATCTAAAGCAGTTCGCTATATCTTCAAGCACGAATGTCTCGAGAAAAGTACTTGTGTGATTGAGCTGCAAGCTTACTGTCGAATTCAGTGAACCAATATTTTCCAAATGTTCAAGATATTATAAAATCCTGTGTAAGTAAAAGATACATTTAAAATGCAAGACAGTGGGGCGCCTGGGTGGCTCAGTGGGTTAAAGCCTCTGCCTTCGGCTCAGGTCATGATCTCGGGGTCCTGGGATCGAGCCCCGCATGGGGCTCTCTGCTCCGCAGGGAGCCTGCTTCCCCCTCTCTCTCTGCCAGCCTCTCTGCCTACTTGTGATCTCTCTCTCTGTGTCATATAAATAAATAAAATCTTCAAAAAATTAAAAAAATGCAAGACACTATAGTGCATTGTATTGCAACAGAGTATAAAAAGTTAATTCTAAAAAAATTTAAATTTCATTTAAATTCAATTAATTAACATACAGTGTATTAATTTCAGAGGTGTATAAGAAGTTAATTGATGTGGTTTCAGATGCTACATCACAACTAACCTTTAAGAAACCATCCCATCTTAAAAAAAAAAAAAAAAAAGGAAGAAATCATCCCTTCTTGACTTTGGGGGCAATATCAAAGATGAACATACACCGTTATCCCAAAAAACTGTTAAAATGCTCCACCCTTTGGAACTACAGATCCTCGTGAAGCTGGATTATATTCCTGTCTTTCCACCAAAGCAATGTTTCCCAAGCAATCGAACACAGAAGCAGCTACAGGAATCCAGCAGTCTTGGATTCAGCTAGACACGAAGAGTTTGTAAAAATGTAAAATGGTGTCAGTCTTCTCATCAGCTTTTTGCGTTTGGAAAATATATTTGTTTCTCATAAAAATTTGTTCTTTATGTTAATCGGTAGTTGGTATACTACTGTTACTTTTAAATGGATGAGTACAGAAAGATTTTAAAATGATCGGTTTTAATGCCTAACGAAGTACATATAGATAAATACAAACAACAGAAACAAAAGGTCTTTAGGGTCCTCCATAATTCTGAGGAGTGTAACGAAGACTGGGAACCAAAAAGGTTGAGAGCTGCTGCCTTGGGTCACAGCTACCCTGTGGACAGAGCTGTTTCTGCACAGAATGTCCTCAGGTGCATGGATCTTTGTGCCCTCTCGTCACACACACCTCACCATCTGTCTTTGCACTTCTCCCTCCCTCTGCTGTTACCTTTACACACCTGCCTCACCCTGTGCCTATCCTGTGAGAGACCCTCCGACACCCAGCATTCAAATGGCAGATGCCGGCACCAGCCTTACCCTCTGGTCCAGAGCTTTGGGCACACGCAGCGCTTGCCTTTTGGACCCTTGTCATGACATCTGACTTCCCGGGAGCATGGTCCTTCCTTTGAGTTGACTGATCCACCACCTGGAGCTTCTCTTGGCTTCTGTGTGGAGGTGAGGCGCTCCCTGGGCCAAATGGTGATTTGTGAATAATTTTCACTGGGGCGCCCAGGAAAGCACCTCCTCCCCCTCCCATGTCCCCAACCCCCCAATCACAGAGATTTTGAGATCTCTGTGCTCCTGTGCCTTGTTTTTCTCCTGCTATTTCTCTGTAATTACATATTTTTTCTTGTGTGCACCTTTCCTTCTCCCTTAGACTCACCATCTGCTCTCACCCCTGTACAACCTGTTGAAATTAACCAGAATCCCAGGGCAGTGGAATTTCCTTCCTGGGCCCTGTTGTATGACAGCATCATCCTGGCGGTGGCCACATCCGAGTAAAAATGGCCAAGTGGTCTGTTTTGGCACAGGAGGAGTGTGATAAAGTACCTCTTCAGGTTCCTGAGGGTCTAGCTGTGGATCTGGAGAGATCCACGTGTCCGTAGATGCCTCTATCGGGGAGAGTACAAAGTATTGAAGAACCGAGGGAGATGGTATTAAGTATGGTATTATGTATTAAGATGGTATTAAAGTATTAAAGAACTGAGTGATGGAGTGAGAGTGTGGAACATAGAGGATTTGCTGTGCCCGAGGTGGGGTTGTCAAGGTTAGGGTTCTCTTTCTCATGGTCCTGGATGCCTTCATTTTGCCAAGGACTTATATTTAAATCTTTGGATCTGATTTTTCATTGAGTGCCGGAGCGGCATATTGTGGGGGAAATTAAACTCCTTTGATTTCTCAGTGCTTCTGTAAAAAGCCTTAGCCTCCAGAGACATGGAAATATATACAGAATAAAGATAGGGAATGCTTGCTTTCACTTACCTAGAAACATTTGCTTTTCACAGACCATGAGAATGAGAGCTATAGCTAGTAAATTGCTGTCTGATCCAAAAGGATAATAAAACTTCTCATCTCCTGAGATTGCCAAATGCCTAGAGCGGGGCTAACTTCCTAGGTTAAGTCCCCAAGTTAACTTCCCAAAGTTAAGTGCAAAGGGAGGGAGGAGTCCTCCCTCCCTAGGTATTTATACATCAAAAGAGGTGAAGCCCAGAACTTGGAGATATCTTTAGTAAAACCCGGAGACACCCGGGCTTTCTCTGCCTCTTAGAAAAAGGCATTTAAATTCCAAAAGTTAAAGATGAGGACCCAGGATTGATTCAATCTTATCTCAAAGCAGCAAAAGGGATTTTTGGTTTGATTTCTTTTCTTTTCCTTTAAGGAGGGCAAGAGGATGCTTGTCTTTTGTCCCATCTGTAAACAGAAAATCCATCATTTTCATTCTCTGTCCCCGGTCTATGGGATCTCATCTGCCTCTCAGAAAGATTCCATTAGCTCTCTTCTCATTGCCTACAGGTCTGCACGGGAGGGGTAGATGCTGAAATATTACTTTGGCTGTTGAGCTGGTTGTGAACATTAATAAGGAATTCTCTGCCCTAGTCCGGGTGTCTGGGTTCCTGCAGTGGTCATATTCATAAAGAATGTGCCAATGCAAGTGGGGGACCATCTCGGACCCTTCACAGTTTATGACAAAGCACTTGCTGGCTTGGCACAAGGTCACAGACAGCTAGCACCGATCTTGAAATGGACAGGGCAAAAATGGAAAATTCTAAAATTTCTCCCCCAATTATTTGCATCTTCTCTAAGCAATGCATGCCACCATTCACCTGGCCACTCGAGCCAGATACTGAAGAGCAAGTCTTGATTTCTCTCCAACTTATCAAGGTCTATCAACTCTACCTCCAAGCTGGTCTTGAACTGGCCCTCCCCCCATCTGCCAGATCTGAATGCAGAGTTCTATCGACTTGTGCGACATCTGCCCCCCAAATGGTTGCCCTGCTTCCATTCTTTTCTGTTTCCAATTCATTCTTTACACAGCCCCAGAACTGTGCTTGTCAAATGTAAAATGAGATCATGTCATGTTCTTGATTAAATCTCTCAATGTCTCTTCATTTCATTAGAATAAAATTCAACTTCCCACACCTTGACCTACGAACACGAGCTGTTTGTGGCCTCTGACCTCCTCTTTTTCTGTCATCTTACCTTTGGGGAGCCTTTTTTTCTGTTGCTTTTTTGGAGTTGACCAGATACTTTTTTTTCTTTTCTTTCCTAAACAGAGAGGGTACAGGTCATGTTTTCATGGCTATAAACACAGACCTGCCAACTTTATGTGTGAATAATTTTCAGCTTTCACTTTCGGTCTTCAATCCACAGTGGTGAGGAGGTATTGGTAACCTTATTTATTGCTGCCTCATGGAATAATGAGGGAGAAGAAATTCTAACATGGTAGAGGAGAAAGCAACTTGAAGAGATGCAGACAATGAGTTGATCTAACTCATTTCTAGCAGTTTGGTAGATGGAGGAGAGAAGTATGGAAACAGGTAAGGTGAGCTGAGGATCAAAAGGAAGCTCTTTTGAGGAGCTATGATAACCTTGGGCAGTGGTTGAATGCAGATCCTGTGACAGGGAGATGCTGAGCTCTCAGGAAAGAGAAGGGATCGTGGACCTCATCCGGGGAAGTGGAAGGATTGCTGGAGAGGGAAAGGGAGCTGGAGAGGAGGGGACAGATGCAGTTAGAGTTTGCTGGTTGGTAGCAGGGACTGAGAGGATTCCTATCTGAGGCTTTCTAAGAAGTAGGAGGAAAAGTAATCGGTTAAAAAAAAAAATGAGGTGGTGAGGGGGTCAGCAGTTTGAAGAAAAAGCTCAGGGTTGGAAAGGCTTATTGCAAGAAGTGGAATTGTCATGCAGCATGGGCGGGTCATTTATGCTGGGCTCATGAAGACACAGACCATGTGCTATGCCCTGCTGTGTGGCTCTCCCCAGCAGTGCCTACCTTCAGACATAGTGTGCAGAAAGCAGATAGTGGGATCCCTCCAAGACCTTCCAGAGGGTTCTAGGAAAAGACAGTATGGGTCAAGGCAGATTAAGATATCAGCAAGAAGTTACTGAAGTGATGGTTTGTGGACTCTCACTTCATATGAAGGGACATGAAGAGGGGCATATGATGAACCAGAAAAGAGAAAGGCTTGTGGGCTGCTCATCGAAGTGAGGCTGAAGGGCAGCTCTAGAGAGAACAAACTGTAAGGAAGAAACCAGGCAGGGATACCTTCAAATTAATTTTTTATAAAGATTTTATTTATTTATTTGAGAGAGAGAGAGCATGCATATGTGAGCTGGTGGAGGACCAGAGAGAGAGAGAGAGGGGGGCAAGCAGACTCTTCGCTGAGTGTGGAGCCCGATGCAGGCCTTGATCCCACAACCCTGAGATCACGACCTGAGCCAAAATCAAGAGTTGGAGGCTTAACTGACAGAGCTCCCAGGTGCCCCTCGAATTAATTTTTTAAGATTGGGCTGAGGAGGACAGCTCAAAGATAGAACAATGGCTGTAGAAGCAGCAGACTTTAAGGATTAGAGGTCACAAAAGAGAATTCTGAAATTAATTATTGGGAGATCAAACCAGGCTTCAATGATGAGAAGGCTAATGGGTTGCCTTTGGGTGCAGGAGGCCACAAATTGGTGCAGGAAAAAGTCACTGAAAAGATCTGAGAAAGGATCTGAGGGTTCTCTTATCCCTGTGTATCTTGAAGGTGTCCAGGATGGTGGCAGGACTTGAACTGATGGAAAATTCTAAGTCAGCCTTGGAGGTGTGCTGAGAAATTGGGGGCAAGTCAAGGATGATAGTGATGAATAGGGAGGGAGTATTTCACTTGAATGGTTAAGCCTCAAAGTAGAGGATGGAGGAGGAAGGGGCTGGTTGGGGCTGGTGGGTAGCGGGCAGTGGACATCCTCCCTGCCTTCCACCATGAATGATAGCAGAGAGTAGGCGGCCTTATCTTAAGAGAAAGCAGTGTCCTTTCAGGTGAACCCACTTTCAGTTAGAGGGAGGTATGACTAACCCTTCAAGAAGTTGTGGGCAGAGGACACCTTGATGATTTCAGAGAAAGTGATTGCAATGGGTACATATTTCAATACCCCTCAATGCTTTCTGGCTTCCCTACAACCTTCACAAAGGCCTTTGGGAAAGATGCAGTCAATGGCTCACCTGCAGAAACAAGCTATAACCTGTACATCATGACTACAATCATATGGTGGGTGCTTCTGACAGAATAGGAGAAAAGCAGAAAGTATCTCCCAATTCATACTCCCGACATCTAGAGGGGAAAGGCAACCCTTCCTTACCTTTCTTGTTGGGAGGTGTGCTGGATGCCTTCTGGAGCTCTTTGGGGTCATTTGGTTCAGGAGACTCATCTGTTATCACTAACAAAGGAAAGAGAATGCGGTTCAGAGGAACAGGCTGAAGGAAAAGTCAGAGCAGGAAGGTGCAGTACCTGTGACCAGGGTGGGGGTCTGCCAGCCCTCGGGGGCTCCCTGGCTCTGCCTTGATTTGATCAGTTTGCAGTTAGAGTTACCCGCGCAGCTATCCCTATGAAGCAGGGAACAATTGCCCCACAGAGGAGGGCTCAGTTTGACCCATTTCGAGAGGGTCCCCCTACTCAGTGGAAGAAAGGAACAAGGGATCTAAGCTGCCCTCACGCAGGGGATGAGGCTGCCAGCTGGGTGAGGGCTGACCTTGACTTCTGGTGGCTTCAATGAAGGGGAATGTCTTCGCTATGGGAAAAATAGACGTTAGAGGTCTGTGAGTGGATATTTTTGGACTGTTCTCTTTGTCATTATTTCCCCTTGAAAAATAGTGAAAGAAGCTAAGTGTCTTGATAGTTCTATGTACAAGGACCAAGAAAGCAGGAGCTAGCCTCTGCTTGGATGCACGTGTTAGCAGCAAATAAATACAAAGCTCTACTTTTTGCTGCACTGAGAAGACAGAAGGGCCGGAAGCCATTATAAATCTCAAGTAAGACTGTCACCTTCTTCTTGTTTACACGGTGCTATGAGATCAATCTCAAATTTTTGTCTGCTTAGGGAGAGATAGCAAGCAGTCGTGAGACATTTTAAATAATTTGCTGCATTTTAAATTATTTTAATCCTATCAACTCTTAAGAATTGAAATGATATAGAAATGACTAGGGTCGAAGTTGAGACTTCCCCACAATTGGGGTGGAGGCTGGGAAAAAGAACCCTCCACACCTGGGCCACACAGTGTTTTTGTTTGCTTCACATTTGAATGGAGCAGTTTTGAGCTTTACCTTATTGCAATGACCTCAGAGCATCGGTGACTTACACAGTTCTGCTCTGACTCAGTCCCTGTCCTTTCTCCAAGGTTCCTGCCACCAGCCCTCATGGTGATAAATGCTCTTGCTTAGCAGACACCCTAGTGATATTTGTAGCCCAGGCCCAGTGGGTACCTGCCCAGTGGGGCTCCTGCCCCTCATCTTTGGTGCCCCTGCTCCAAGTCTACCTTTCCCAGACTCATCTCCCTTGTCCTCCCCAGGGTCTCCTGCATGTACGAGCTCCCAAAGGCTAGGTGCACAGCCCAAAGGTGGCAGTCTAGAGTGGCGAGGAGAGCCCTGTCTCAAGAAGATCTGAATGGCCTCTCTTCTTGGTAGACATGGAAAGTAGGGCAAGCTAAAGTTGTCTACATCAAAATTACCTGGCACAGGGCCTGGTGGGGCCTCTCTTGAGCATTTTGTTATCTTTTATTTGGGGGCTCAGAGCGTTACTGGACACTGAGCAGAGGAAGAAGAGGAATTTCAGGCCCCAGGACCAGCAAACAGGGATCAGAGGGGCAGGAACAACACCAATCTATTCTCACCGGTGAAGATGATGGGGCCGACTGAACACCAAGGCCCAGCAAGGGTGGGATAGAGTGGGAGAGTCAGCAATAATTTCCTTTCAACTAGCTGCTTACTAATTTTTTTCAACTTTATTATTTTTTTAAATTTTATTTCTAATGTAGTTAGCATACAGCACTATATTAGTTTCAGGTATAGGATACAGTGATTCACTACTTCCTAATTTAATAATTTAATTATTTCTTTCTTTGGGTAGTCAGGAAGATTTCTTCCATTGTCATTGGCTTCATGATTGTTAACTTTATTTGGATGGTGGGTATCAGAGGAATGAAGGAAACATTTGGACCAAATGAGGCCCTTTATGCTCAGTATCCAGGATACCATTTTTGACAGCGCCCGACAATACTCCATGGTTATATCTGATGTAATCAAAGTCCTTAATGATGGTTGGGAGAGATAAGAAACACAATTCTGGAAACCAGATCTTTCAACGTTTTAGCAGATCTTTCAATCAGCAGATCCTTCAACATTTTATCATCTTTTCTAATAATTTCATTGGCATTACTCTTAGAGTCCAAAGCACATAAAAATGAATATGATTGGAAGGGCAGTATCATCAGAGGGTGAGAGACTGAGTGAGGGTCACAGAGGGGGGTGTTGCACAAGTTAAGTGTCAGTTAAGGATACTATTATTAGTTAGACATCATAGCATCAAGTTGGTTGGGGAGGCATTCCTGATAAGTAGTTCTGTGCTGAGCTGGGGCATCAGTCCCCCTGCTTCTTTTCCTTTGTCTCACCCAGTTCTTTTTCCCTGGGCTTGTGCTACATGCCTCTGGGTTGACAGGTGCATGTTTGCCCCTCATGCCCACTCGGAACTAAACCAAGTCAGCCCCAAGCAATATTACCTTGCACAGTGGCAGGGGGAGAGCCAGGCATCTCTTGTGGATCTTCTTCATCATTTATTTAGGATGTTAAGTTGTCATTGCATTGAAGAGAGGAAGAAAAATCATTAAAGGGTACAGGGACAGAGTTTCAGAGAGGAAAGTGAACAGTAAAAACAAGGAGGACGGAAGCATCAATGCCCCAGAGCAGAGAGTTCCCGGGGTGTTCCAGGGGTGGGAAGCAGGCGTTTGGGCTCCAACTCTCCCCAAGCTCCTGGAAGTGACCATAGTCCTTCTTGGAGAAGACTGTGTGCAGTAGGTGGGCACATGGGATGGACAAGAACCCTGGGCTTCTAGACACGACCACAGGTACCCTAGGCTGGGGAGGCGCAGGTATTGTACAAAGTCTTCCCCTTACCTGGAGTGACCCTCCCTTCCTGGGTGGCTCTGGGGAGAGCCACAGCAGGGTCAGAAGGTCTGGATGGCTCGCCGACGATCTCAGCACTGTGCTGTGTGGATGCACTGGGCTCAGCGACACTGGACGAAGAGAGCAGGTGGCTCTGGGGTGGGGGCATCGGCAGCGGCATCTGGAGGGAGTGCCTTTCTGCTGGGTTGGCTGGAGTTTCGAGGAGGGTTGGCACAGCTCTGTTCCATCCTCCGTAGGAAATGACAACTGGGATTGGTGAAGGAACACACATCAATGCCCTGGCTACTCAGAATTATTAGGGAATTTCTTTGCGCAGGACTTCCAAAGGGTTGGGGGCATGGAGTGATCCATCCTCCTGCAGGTGCAGGGAACCCACTCATGACCACCATCTTCTGTTTGTGGCCCCTTTCTATTCTATGTGTTTCACTTCGGCATTAGACCTCTGGAATTTAATTTTCTTTAGTTTTTCTTTAATTCTGGTTTCAGAATTTGGACGATTTTGTATAATGTTATAATTTTAATACATGTCCTCGTTTTAATAAATAAACACATCACACCTCCCTGTAGCAAATAAGATAAAATGTAAATTCCTTCACATGGAACATCCCTGCTAGTCTGGTTTCTGCTCATTTCTGCAGAACGAGCTTCTGTGATCCCTGCCTCACACCCCACGATGGGCCACACCAACCTTCCACCCCATCCTCAGTACCCCAGGTCCTTGACTTTCTGCATGTGATTCCTTCCATAGCCAGGTTTCTCTTATGATTCTTCTCCATCATTTATTTCAGGAGTTAAGTTGTCTCAGCCAGTGAACAGAAAAAAGAATTTTAAGGGGGGATTTTGGAGAGGGGCCCAGAACAAAAGCTTAGAGTGGCAGATCCAGAAAGACACGTGAGCTCGGTTAGGTCAGGGGGTGCACCGCAGGTGCCTCTGTGGTGCCTCGGACTGACTTAGCGTGGCTTCTGAGAACCCAGTCCTCCCCAAGCCGCCCCGATGCTTCCAAAAGCACGGGCTCAAGTGTACCTGTGCTGGCTGGGAGTGGTGCTTTTCTCTTTTGCTCCCCCCTTTAGCTCAAGAAGTCATTTCTTCTTTGGGGGAACAACCTCTTGCTGTTAATAGTGGCGAACCCACTAATAAAATGTCACAATGCAGTGTGATCTGCTGGTCCTTTTCCTGTTGTTCTCAGCTAAGCGAACAATGCCCTTTGGCCAAAGTGTTTGTCTTTAAGCCTAAAGTGATCATGTCACCTCTTCCTCTTGCGCTGGCTTCTTCCTTCCCAGCCCTGTCCTTGCTTTTTCTCCTGCTCTTTACTTACCCAGCTTGTTCTCATTCCCAGTGTTCATCACATTCTGCTTCCTACTTCTACCCTCTCTCTGTCTTCAGTTCCCTCTCCTCTCTCCTCCAGCTTTACCCTTTGCCTTCACCTGTCCTTGTTTAAAAGAGGCATTGAAATCTCAGGCTCTGGTGTTAGGAACCCCAAGTGGGACAGGGTCTCTGCTCTTAGCTGACAAGTAACTTTGGGAAAGTTATTCTGAGCTTTAATTTTCATATCTCAGATGAGGATAATAATGACTTCATGGGATTGTTTTAAAGATGATATGAGATAATCATATAAAGGTCGTGGGACGATGCCTGGTACACAGTAAGTACTAAAAAGAAAAAAAAAGATACTTACTGTCCATCCCTATTCATTTCCCTTCCCCTCTGGCTCTCCTAATCCCTTGGCCAGACTAAGTCTCTGCAATCACATTTCTCTAGAGAATGTCCAGCGGGGTAAACTGGACAACTTTCCCGCACATCATAGAACAGGTAAGACAGAAATGTGTCGTCTAGAAATTCATCTTCGAGAGCTGGAGCTGCCCTTCCTGATGCACCTGTGAGAGAGTACACTCCCTATCTCCGCAGAGAACCCGGCACTTGAAGTGCTGAATTCCAGGGGGCTGAAAGTCAACCCAAACTTGGTGCACAGCCCCTTCTGGCATGCTTTTATAGCCCAAAAGATATTCGAGAAGCCTCATACCACTTCTGAAGCCCTTGAGAATCGTGGTCAGGTTGGGGTATTCACGCAGGTTAATCCGGCTGAACAACGTCTCCAGAAACGACAGATTGAAGGTCTTTTCCAAGTGGGTGAGGATGTTGTACACTACTCTCGGTATGGGGACCTGATTTCTACAGGCTTCCAAGGATTCCTTAAAAAATGGAATTGAAGATTATTATAAATGATTACAAAATGGAATGGAAGTTTACTACACATTTGTGGTTTTCTAAATCGTGGGGATGGCATTCTGTTAAGAAGGAATTTAACACCAATGTACAGTCAAACTCTAACGGAGAAAGGTCACAGCTCCACGTGTTTACTTTTAGAGCTTCACATATATTTGGATTGTTAGTCACAGGAATAAATAACTTAGTCCTCTTTAAGTTTGCTTTTTGAACTTTATTTTAGGTACATTTGAGGGAAGAGAGAACTTTTAGGGAAGGAAAAGGGGAGTCAAGGCTGCTACTGGGTAATGAATTTTCCAAGGCTCTGGGCGGGACTCTGTAGCAATGGGTCAAGGGGTTGGTCACAAGGGGCAATTCTGCGATTGCTTGTTAGCCTCTGCGCTCTCTCTCTCTCTCTCTCTCACGGACTTGGGATGGCCCGAAAGTGTTCTAGCCACAGGGAAATCACCCAGAGAACTCCTCTTCAGGAGAAACTGGCCAAAGGACAAACATGGCAGGAGAGAATTCACAACATAACACTTACTGAGCACCTACTAGGCTAGCCCTTGGGTGCAGAGAAATGGATAAGATCCACACGATGCTACCCATATTGGGGGAAGGACACTGTCAGGTGGAGAAGATGGGCATTAAATAATAAACTAATTAAAGAAATGCCCAGTTGCTATCGAGAAAAGTGTTATGAAAAGAAAGCATAGATTTCTCTGGGAAATCAGTTGGATGAGTGAGCTAAGGAAGCCTCTCTGAGCCGTGACATCTGGGCTGTGACGTGAAGAGGGATTGGAGCCAACCGGGTTGAGACCGGGAGAAGATCATTCAACTACTGATGCACTTCCTTGGGCCCGGGGCTCAGGAAATGCATTAAGAAAACCCCCAAATTATAAAAGAATGTCTTTTGCCCACATAGTCATATCTTCCAACGCCTGCCTTGCTTCACAGCTGAATGGATCGTGCCAAACAAGCTCTTAGGAATTGGGAGGGTGCCCTTAGTGGGTTGAATGGTGTCACTCCTCCAAAAAGACATGTCCACTTGAACCCTGTGAATGTGACCTTATTTGCAAAAAGGGTCTTTGCAGTTGTAATTAAATTAAGATCTTGAGGTGAGATTACCCTGGATTAGAGTGGGCCTAAATCCTAATGACCAGTGTCCTTATAAAAGGCGAGAAGGAGAAAAGAAAAGGAAAGGAAAATGTGATGTAGAGACCGATGTGGAGATAGAAACCGCGATTATAAGTGGTTTTTCTACAAGCCCCGGAGCACAAAGGGTTACTGGTACCACCAGAAGACAGGAGAGTCAGGGCATGGATGCTCCCTCAGAGCCTTGAGAAGGAACCACCCCTGCCAACTCCTTGATTTTGTACTTCTGGCTTCCAAGACTGAGACAATACATTACATTTCTCTTGTTTCAAGTGACTTGGGTCAAGGCCATTTGTATGGCAGCCTCTGTGACCCCATCGTTCCCTGACAGTGAACCTTTGGAACCAGGCTTTCAAGTTCCAGAAGCCCTAGGGGTTTGGGGCTTGACACTTCAGTAATGGGGACTCCTTGGTGGGGGCTGGGCTGCCACGGGAAGGCGGGCAGCGTGACTCACCCTGTACATTTTCTCTGTGATGAAGGAGTTGTCTCGGAGGCCTTCGAGGAAGGGAAATGGCTTGTATATGGCATAGGCTGTCTCCAGCTTCTGGTATATGAAGTGCTGGAGGAGAGCCTCTTCTAAGGCCCTGGTCATGGTGAACATCCTATGAAAGAGCTTGAAAAGAGAGGAAAGACTGGGAACTCGGGGAACTCGGCACCCTGGTCCCAAAGGCAGCCCTGAGCAGTGTGCAGAGCAAAATGCCTGTCTCAGGGGCTCATGGGCATAAGAGGCAATGACAACACCCAGCGACCACGGAGGCGGAAAGTGACCAACAATAAAATGCCAAAATCCCAAAGGGGCTGCTTTCCAAATAGCTATATTTGGAAAGGAGACAGATTTCCAAATAGCTAATATCTAGTGAGTACTTCCTAAGTGCCAGGGTTTCACATGCACTAACTTATTTGATCTTCACAAAACCCTTGCAAGATGGTTACTATGATTGCACCCATCGCGAAGGACACAGAGACATAGAGATGTTTACTAACTTGCCCTAAATCACATGACTTGGAAATGGTAGACATGAACAAATTCCGACTTTCTGCTTCTAGGTTCATGGTCATAATCTTTGGTCCATGGCTACGTTGAAAGGAGTTAAGATTGCCTGGGCGGCAGCTTAAGGCAGATCGTAGCAAAGCTCGTAAAGAGGGACCACCCAATGATGAGTAGAAAGACAAAAACCGGATAATATGTAGAAACTTTAGCAACCCACTGGCAGTCTTTGACACAGAAGCAGGCCAAACATAAACAGACGTGAAAGATGCAAAAAACATGATTAGTAAAGGCAATGTAACTGATTTATTATGTGTATCAATTTCTTATCTCAGAACAGGCATGTACCTTTCCCATGCACGTGTGACATTTATAAAAATTAGCTATGAGGGGCACCTGGTGGCTCAGTGGGTTAAAGCCTCTGCCTTCGGCTCAGGTCAGGATCTCAGGGTCCTGGGATCAAGCCCCGCATCAGGCTCTCTGCTCAGCAGGGAGCCTGCTTCCCTCTCTCTCTGCCTGCCTCTCTGCCCACTTGTGCTCTCTCTCTGTCAAATAAATAAATAAAATCTTTAAAAAAAATTAACATGATAGGCCGGGAGAAAATATTCATGTTATAATAGGCAGAAAACACAGATGACATTCCCCCAAAAAATGTCAAGAAGAGCACTAACCAAAAATTCAAACACCCAGAGATTTTTTTTAAACAAAACAGAGATCCCATCTTTCCAACTTCATTTTGTGTATGATTGAAAATAAAACTGTAAGTAATGACTGTTTCCAGGACTAATACCAGTGGTAGACTGAGCAGCCCTGCTCTCTCTACTCATTCCCACGTCCTTTAAGTTGACAGGAAAAACAGAAACATAGTGCAAAAATAGAATAATCCATAACAGTACTGGGAAAGAAAAGACGCCAGAGAAGGTCTCTAATTGTGAGGAAATCCTGGAAGACTGAGAACAGGTGGAAGGGAAATCTAGCTCCATGATACAGGCCGAATCCATCCAATGGGGAAGAATACTTCGAAGATCAGTACAGAGCCAGAGAAAGCCAGAATGAACAGGTGGTCAGAAGAGGAGGTGACCCTGGGGTTACATTTAGGATGATTAATTATCCTGGAGCATCCAGAACATAATATAATACCCACCAGGCTCCTTACTCTTCACCTGTTGTGATTCTCTAGAATGAAAGTGAGGCACAGAGAGGTTAAGTAACTAGCCCAAGGTTGGCAAAGCAGAGCTTGTCCGACTAAAGCCCCGTTTTTTACTAGTGCCTGGTACTGTGTCTCATGCGCAAGTGTTCAGATTTTTATCACGTAAAGGAGTCTTAAAAACAAATAAGCAAAAGATAAACAACTGCACCGGAAAAAAAAAAAAAAGCAAAAGACATAAATAGACAATTAAGTCAAGTGTGTAATAAATATATAAAAAACATGGCAATTCACTAGTAGTGGGGACAGTACAAAAGAAAACAACTTAATTTTTTTATAAAGATTTTATTTACTTATTTGTCAGAGAGAGAGAGAGAGAGAGCACAAGCAGGGGAGCAGTAGGCAGAGCAGGCAAAGGACAAGCAGACTCCCTGCTGAGCAAGGAGCTGAATGGAGGACGCAATCCCAGGACCCTGGGATCATGACCTGACCAAAGGCAGATGCTTAACCACATGAGCCACATAGGTCGAGCCACCCAGGCATCCCAAAAAACTCAATAATATTTGCCTATCAAATTGTTCCACATAAGAATAAAAGCAATAATCACAGATGCTCCTGGTGAAAATGTAAAGAGGTCCAAGTGTTCTGGAGGCTAATTTAGCAATCAGGGGCAGGTGCTCTAAAGTATGTGCTCCCTTGCATTCCAAATTCCACTTTCAGGAATTTATTTCAAGGAAGAAATCATAAATGTGCTTAAGAAAAATATATAAAAGTTCACGAAACACCAGAGAGGAAATTAAATGTTCTCTCCTTATTGTCTCTTTCCCACCAACTACCTCTAGTCACTTGCACAATGGATAATAAGTGAGTTGCCCATTTGGGGCAGAGTGCAAATCGCAGAGCATGAAAGAGGAGAAGAGAGAGCAAATCTTGGTTCCGTCCACAACAACAGGCTAGAATTTAGGGAAAAAAGAGTTGAGCTGTGTCTCCGCTCCCCGACTACTCCCACGTCTGTCCCCCTTTTTCAGGGACTCTGGTTAAATCCCACATTGCTCTCTATGTTTGGAAGACAATATTTTACAAAGAGAGGGGCTCACAGTTTCAGTAGTTGGGTTCCATCCTGGAGCTGCTGCCAGGAAATCAGAGATCAGAGCCCAATCATCGAAAATGAAGAATAAAGCAGCCGAGACGAAACCCACCTGGATGCTGGGTCTGCCACCTGCTCCTGCCCCTTTCCCGGCCAGGGACTGGGCCAGCGATCACTCCTGAGAGACTGAGAGAACAGCAGAGAGGTGCCAGTGGGTGAAACAGGAAGTCTGTGCTTTGCCACATGCAGTGAGGGCCAGGCTTCCGGAGAAAAGAAAAGTGAAAGTATTTGGAGCAGATCGTGCAGGAAGCTGCAGACAGTGACTGCTGCCTCCCTCTATCTCCGTCCAGACATTTGTGAGGTTCCCGGGGCATTTGGGGGAGGTAGGGGGTGATGCTGCCATCCGGACCAGCCTGGGGAGGGGTGTGCAGAGGGGAGGAGGCATAAGGGTCCAGCCCCAGGGACCATGGGAGGGAGCTGGGAATCTACCATCTGTGTGCTTCCCAACCCACTTCTTCTTCCCTAGGACTTGTCCTTCTTCTGTACTTTTGGGGAGATGAAAATGTTTCCACACTGAAGTGTGGTGATGCTTATACAACTGAATAAATTTGCTAGAAATCATCAAACTTAAAAAAAAAAAAAAACAAAGGGGAGGGGAAGTAACTCAGAAACGCCCATAATATTTCAGGATAAAATTATTGCCTGAGGAACTTGAGATAAAAGGGGACCTGAGTATAATCTGAACTCATGTAAAGGTAGGCAGACTTCTGGGTAGGAAAGTGGCGGGGGGCCAGGCAGACATTTGGGAGCCGGGGGTGTGAGGAAGTCAGGTCTGAGGCAGAGCTGGGACCAGGAGAAAATTCTAGAACAGCCACTTCAGGGAAGGCAGACTACCCCCTCCACATACTCTTTAAAGATTCCTTATGTACCTTGGCATGCAAGGTCTGTGAGAACACAGAAATCTGTTTAACTTTATTTAAATCAATAATTCTCAAATGTGTTCTATCCATGAGCTCCTCTTACGAGGACACCCATGCTCCTCAGAGGAAAAAAAAAAAAAAGACGGGAGAAACGGTTCTGGGGTCTAAGAAGGCTTGGAACCAAGGCTCATGGGCTCGAGTGAGAGGCCTTCCATGCTTGCTATGGAGGCACCAGCACCCCAGGAATATTCTAGAGCAACAGGCCCAGCCGTGGAGCTGGAAGGTCAGCACTGTAAGGATAGCAGAAGCACAGGAGCTTCAGGAAGCCCATGGTAATGGGGGGAGCCCCAGGACACAATGTGGTGCTCCCAGCTGAAAGGGTCCTTGCCGGGCTCGGTAGCACACGGCACTGGGCGTCGAGAGGGATTCAGACCATTTTGTACAATTGTCACACTTCATTTACCTGAAGCCCTCCACTCACCCTGGAAAACCCCCTCATGGACATTGGACATCCCAAGAATTCCCTCCTTTAGACCCACCCAGAGATAGATTAGGCAAAGGCAAAAACAACAAACAAACAAACAAAAAACAACAAACAAAACAGGCGAAGAAACATAATGTCAGATCAGACAGAAATGATTAAACTAGAAAAACTGTGAATAAAGATAAAAAATGTTTTTATTTAAGCCACGCGTGCTTGAGAATACAGTAATAATGGGAATTATTTTTATTCCTGTTTATTTCAATGACACATGTTCTGAGAATTTACTAAAATGATGTATAATTCCTTCTTAGCTCAATTTTATCGAGGCGTAAAAATGCATTCATCTTAAGTGTACGTTTAACTCGATGAGTTCTAGGAATGTAATCATAATTACAATTGAGATATATATCATTTCCATTATTCCAGAAAGTTCCTGCAAATAGCTTCCCCCAGCCTCGGGCAACCACTGAGGTCCTCACTGTTACTACAGATTCTTTTTCCCAGTATCAAAGTTTTACGTAGATGAAAACATACAGTACGTATATTTTGATGTGCGGCTTCTTCGGGTCGTCATAATGCTCTTGGGATTCACCTCTGTTGTTGAGGGTCAATAATTTATTCCTCTTTAGCAGGTGTCTGGCCAACTCTTGTTCATCCTGTCCGATCACCATGATGTCACCAATGTAACTGATCAGTGTGATGTTCTGTGGGACGTCCAGGTGATCTAGATCTTACAAAGGACAGGTGAGTTAATATAACCCCGAGGCAAAACTGTAAATGAATGTGCTTATCCGTCATGCAGCAACTAAAACTCTCTCACCCTCCTTTCTAACCAGAATGGAAAGAACACATTGCCATATCAATGGCCACATACCAAGGACCTGAGGTCCGTGTAGGATCTTCCTGCCTAGACTGCTTATATTCTTATCTCAGTCTTTGGCCGTCCTATAAATTCTGAGAGTTACCCAACATGCATCTAAGAAATTAATTTTCTGCCTGAGTTAGCCACTGTCAGTTTTGATTACTCATACCCCCAAACTCCAACTGATTAAAAGTTGGTATCAGAGAGTGAATTGTGGGCAATGAATCTGCACCGAAATGTGTTCAGTTTGAGCTTGGTTATCTGACCTGCCTGGACATCCCGTTAGTGTTCAAAGATGGGAGTCTGGCAGACGTTGGCAAGCAGGGGCAAGGTGGCATGTTAACTTGTAGCGCCGGACTGTGATTAGGACTCTACACTAAGATGCCAAGTACCAGATCTTAGCCCACTTACCAAGATGGGGAGGGATTTTTCAGGTGTAAAGAAAGCATTGACTGGCCTTCAGAGGTTCCCACTTACTTGGCCTAAACTGGGTGGGAAAACAGAGACAGGACGGAGGCCACAATCTTCTTATCCCACGGGTCATAGGGAAAAAGAAAACAACTCTACCCTGTGTTAGGAACCGGGGACTATCTGATGGGCACAGACGGTTTTGGTCCAGGATCTGTTATCTCAGGGAGATTGGTTCTCTAGTGAACATAGAGAAAAACAATACAATGGGAGATATAAGCTGAAATTCCAGCCTGTTGTCATCTGGGCTAAGGCAGGATACTGCAAACTCAGGCTTTCTTGTGAACTCAACGGGAGTACCCCTGAGGAATGCCAAAGACCTACCTTATGTTTCCAAGCAAAAGAAGCTGGCGCATTTATGTCATTGTCCAGCCGAATGGTGGCCTGAGTCTGCCTGCTGCTTACAGGCAAGAAGAGGAGAGGAAGGAGACACGGCCGTGGGTTCCTGTAGGCTGGGCCAGACCTTGTGCAGGCCGCTGTGCCCAACAGAGAGGACAGCCATGCCCAACAGAGGCTCAGCTTCACAGCCCCTTTGCCCCTCAAAGTGAGAGAGGGAGAGAGAAAGGACGGGCAGCGGGCGGTGGCAGGCGGTCCCATGTGCGAGCAGCATGTGGTGGGCACATAGACCCCACCCACTGGAAAAGATGTCCTCATCAGTATCTCCAAGTCTGGAATCTGTCCCAGCCAGATGGATGTTCACTTCTTTGGAGGAAAGAAAGAGCAGAGGTGGACAGAGGGGTAGAAATCTCCAGCCCTCTGTATTTTGCGAACAGATTTGTGCAAATTTCCAGCACATCTATAATGAGCCGGAAGAAGCAGGATTCGGTGGAACATACTTTGGAAACATCCTGCTTTGCTTCTGGTTCCCCAGGTGTCAGACCCTGCTGTCAAAGCAGGTGTCACCTGCTTTGGCCCACTGCTCTGATGGAGGCCCGGGGTTCCACAGATGTTGGCTCCCATTTGCCTGTCTTGGGTCCATTGTCTACCTGGATTTCTAGTCCTCCGGTGGTTTAGTCTTCTTTTTTTCTCTCTTTCTCTTTCTTTCTTTCTTTCTTTCTTTCTTTCTTTCTTTCTTTCTTTCTTTCTTTCTTTCTTTCTTTCTTTCTTTCTTTCTTTCTTTCTTTCTTTCTAGATTTTGTTTATTTATTTGACACACAGAGATCACAAGTAGGCAGAGAGGCAGGCAGAGAGAGGGGGAAGCAGGCTCCCTGCTGAGCAGAGAGCCCAATGCGGGGCTCGATCCCAGGACCCTAAGACCATGACCTGAGCCAAAGGCAGAGGCTTTAACCCACTGAGCTACCTGGGCGCCCCTCTCCCATTTCTTTTTCTTCCAACTTTATGCTGATACAGTGTGTTTTTGTAAGTGGCTTCAAATCCTTTACAGAATGAAGGCTGGGATCTGTGTGAAAAAATTATGTACAAACATAAACGTGATGCCCTTGGTAGCCAGCATCACGTCGTCCTTTAAGGTCTAGGTAATGTCAGTTCCAAACCCTTTCCCCGTCCCTTGTCACTCCGACTTCAGTGAAGAGTTGAAGGTCCGTTTTTTCCGATCACCCTGGATGCATCTGTAAAGTGCCCGTGAATTTAAGAAAACCTAGAATGGCACACCAGGTCTCTCTGATCAAACTCCGCACCTCCCTCTGGTTGCAGGAGTCGGGAGCTCTCTGGCCTCTGGCTGCTTTCCGGCAATTTGAGGAACATTTTCCCCATCTTATAGTGCTGAGCATTTTGGTTGTGCTCAGCGCTGTTCCGGTTCAGGCTGAGTACTGTGCCTGGCCAGTCCACCATTTCAGAGAAGATCTGAAATGTCTGGTTTTCCTTCTTTCCTTCTCACAACCGCCTGAGCAGAGAGAGGCTGGGGCAAACATGGGGTTCACTTCCTGCTCTCATATACTACGCCCCCTCACCGCAAGACAACCTGGATCCATTTCCTTGAAATCAACCTTTCTGTTCTCTTTCCTTTGCACAAACAGTGACCTGTCTGCGGTGGAAACTGAGCCGGCCTTGCTCCTCATCTCCGGGGACTGAGAACCGCCTTAGAGATCAGGCACGGGCAGACCTCGTGTTGGTACAGTCACATCAGGCTGTGATTTCATTTTTACCCTTTGGATGCCACACTTGAGAGGTCAGTCAATTGGTGGACTTTCTCTTCAGAGCTCCGAGGAGGCACAGAGGCAGTAAACGTCTTCTCCCGGTTGATCCTGGGCTGGCTCCATGTCCCAGGGAGGCAGGCAGCGGAAGACGGCAGGTGGAGGCAGCCAGCTCCGCCGCAGGTCAGTCCTCACCTCCTGTCCTTGATCCCCATTTCCCGTAAGGTCGGTGTCTACATGGGTTATCTCTGTCTTCCCAGACTCATTCCACAGGTAGATGATAGAACAAGATTACATAGAAATCAATAACGGGGGAATCAGATTTCTTAAATCCCAGCAGATTAGCTGCTGGGGGAAACTTGGGGCCACCCTGACTCATGTCACCTTCTTATTTCCTTGCAAAAGTCGTGCAGCTGGACTGGCGTGGTGGAGCTCCCCGGTCCTCCCGAGACCTCATCGCAGGGTCCCAGGACTGCCAATGCCCTACAAACCTTCTCCTTTCCCCCACACCTCCTCTCTCCCTACCCCCAAAAGACAACTCTGCCCAGAAAAGTTGCTTTTAGAAAAAGTAACATTGAAATTGGATGCCTATTGTCAAACTTCTGGTTTCTGGGTAGCTGAGGGCTAGTTCTGCTCAGAGCTGATCTAAGCAGGGCCTCTGAACAGCAATGCGTTGGGGGAAGTGAAAGTGGACCCAATACTGACAAATGCAACCAGGTAGGAGGGGAGGCATTGCTTTATCTCCTCTGGGGTGTTACACATTTGACGGGGGAGGGAGGGAATCTGTCTTCTAAAAATACAAGACAAAGACATCAACACATTCTTGTTAGAAATTAAAGCAATGTAAAAGGATACGGAAACCCCCTCTAACCAGACTCCAGTGCTGGCCGGGCCCCAGGAGGGCACCTCACTGCTGTCACCAGCTGCAGAGAAGTCAGGTAAGGTCCTCAGCACCCAGCACCCTCACTCCTGGTGGCCGAGGATGCAGCCCAGCTGCTCCTGCACCTGGTTCCAAGAGATGGGAGGTGAGAAGCTTGAGTGCAGGCAGTCCTGGGCCTCTAGGTAGGGAAAGGAAGGC